>ML664174.1:19102363-19564322 GCA_007570785.1 Antilocapra americana | reverse complement strand
AATGTATGGCAAAAACAATAATTAAAAAAAAAAAAAAAAAAAGAAAGTCCAAGGAGGTTTCCATGTCCTTGAGGGAAGACTTCCAAAGCTTGGAACAGAGGCTGAGAAATACGTAGCCTGTGCTGAACAGGGGCTATGTGTGGTGGTTGCGGGGGATGAGCTAGGTTGATTCTGACACTTCCTCAGTTGGCTGTCATAGGAGCCTCCTCCTTTTGTCTCTGGCTGTCTGGTTCAAGCAGTATGGGGTTCAACACAGACAAAGGTGAGAAACTTAGCCCCTCCTACCTACTGCCTTAGCAGAGCTTGAGGCTGAAGGTTTACACGGTGTATTTGGTCTATGTTGCACATTCTCTTCCTGCTCTTTCTGCTCCTCATCTTCTCTTTTAAAGCAACACCTTAAAAATGTAAATGTTGGGACTTCTCTGGCAGTCCAGTGGTTAAGACTTTGACTTCCAGCGTAGGAGGTATGGGTTTAATCCTTGGTCAGGGGGCTAAGATCCCACGTGACTCAGGGCCAAAAATCCAAAATCATAAGACATAAGCAATATTGTAACAAATTCAATAAAGACTTCAAAAATGGGTCTACACCATAAAAACCTTTAAAAATGAACAAAAATTAAAGATTAAAAGATAACAGAGGTTTATTAAAAAAATGCAAAATTCATCCTTAGCTTTGGGGTATGAAAAAACAAGCCAGGGACTAGATTTGACTAGTGAATCCCTACTCTAATACCAGAAGAACGTTGGGGTGATAGGTGCAGCTCTGATGTGGTATATTTAATTACCATTATTAACTTTATAATTTATATTGGAAAGGAAACTAGCATCTGACTTTAAGAGTATTTATTTGGCATTTCCCATAAGCAAGGCACTGTTTCTTACAGGCGTCAGCTTATTTAAACTGATTAACTCATTTAAACCGAGACACAGACTTTGAGTCATGACCCAAGGTCAAATTGGTAGTAGCTGGTGGAGTTGGGACTTGAACTCAGGCAGCCCAGTTCTAGAATCCACTGTCTTAACTATGGTGCTATGTTGTCTTTATGAGGACAGTGCTTTTTCAAAATGTATAATATTCTTGTCCTCATTTCATTTCAACTTCTTTAACATCTAAGATCTCATACAAATGGAAATAATCAAAGAAGACACACTCTTTTTTTTACTTCGTCTGCCATTTGGACCATAAGAAACTTTCAGACTGATTGAAGAAAATAAAATTAGATAGTTGTAACTGGGTAAGACTCACAGACGCTCCTGGCACAAGCAAGGCGAGTATGCAGGTTTCGAGTATGAGGACTGTAACTGTGGAGCTTGGGACTTACTAGGCAAGGGAGAAATTTCTGTGGTTTAGGAAGCCTTAGAATTGAGGGTTTAGTTGGATTTCCTAGAAGCAGGAAAGGTTTAGTGCATAAAAGAAAAGGGAATAACTATAGGCAACCTCTTGCCCACCAAAACAGTATTATTTGAGGGGATTGAGATAATGATGCTTTATGAATATTCTCTCACTTAGGCCTCTGATGAACATGAGAATATTAACCAGACTGAAAGGGGCCATTTTCTTATTTTCCACTAACCATATTTTGCAAGAACCCTTGGAAACAGTATATTAAGATGCTTTAAAAGTAGAAAACGATCAATAAAAGCATTGCTAGCTGAACTATGAACATGACCAGCTTCCCCAAGCTTCCTAGATTCGGGGTGTTCTTCCTTTTATTCATATTTTCTGGAGATGTGGAGTATCTTCTGACCTGGAGTCCACCTCTTCTGTCTCTTTCTGCCAAATATGCAAGATACTGACTTGCTGATCCAGGGGGTTTGCAATTCAGCACCTCGTGCCTTTCTGGTATCCATAGGCCATTTCCCAGGGTCTGGCAGATCCTCAGCTGTGTGCTGGCATTCCTTGATTTGAGCCTAGGGTCACATTGCAGATGGGACCCCTTTGAAGGATGAAGAGTCAACACCTTAATCTCATTCCCTTAATATCTTCATTTTATTTTCTTTCCTTGATGAGATGATTCTTTATTTTCTGGATCATCCAGTTTAGTCTGTGGACCACATTTTCTATTGTTTCCTCTCCACACTGGGTTCCCAACAGTAGAAATCCTAGATAAATAATCAGCTTGCTCTGATAGATTTTGGACATTTTTACTGAATAAAACATAAATGCAGAAAAGTACATCATGTTGATTTTAAGGTGTGCTAAATTCATCATGAAATAATGTAATTATCCTATTCCTTAACAGAGGCTCTTTCAGTTTTATTCTTAATCCTTCTCTCCTCCAGGACAAATGTTGAGAACTCACAGAATTTTAGAGCTGGTCTTTGGAGATTTTTTTAGTCCAATTTCTCTTCCAGTGATAGAATACAGTTTGAAGACTACATTTTGACTGAAGAAATGTATGATTTATTTTGTGGGTCACTAGAGTTATTTAACTGCATATTTATTATTGTCTAATGATGTCATAGTCTTTTGAAAGTGCTGGAAGTTGTGTGTCTATAGGGTGGTTATTTTCCTCTGGGTCTATCCTGTAAGTAAAACCTTCTCCATTTATTCTATTTTCCCTGTAACAAAGGAGTGTTTAACCTTCAGCCTCTCAATCCTTTGAGTGTGTGTGTGTGCATGCCTGCCTGTGTGTTGGAGAGAGTGTTGGTGGGGCTGGAGTTGAAAATAGCCTCATGGCTCTCCATGTGCTTTTATTTGCCCCAGAAATAAATTGCATGGAAATAAAGGCAACATTAGGACCCACAGATGATCTACTTGGTACAGCAAGCTTTCATGGAACTGAGAAACTGTTATAAGTCAAACAATTTCGGTATAACTCTGTTAACAATTTTGGACAAGTGAATTAAAGTATTATGATTCTAGAATAATTTACTTAAATATAGAAGAATTTCTTTTAGGGGGGTTAACTTGTCAAAATATTTTTATTTATTTTGTTGCTCCCATCCACATCATATATTTATTTTGATTTCAAGTAAATAAATCAGCTGATATACACTGTAATACTTTCCTTCATAAACTCTGAAAGAAAAGCTCAAGCTTAGATTACTGTTTTCAAATAGAGCCACTTGGGTACAGTGCTGTGCAAAGAGTGAGCACTCAATATGTACAATATATGTTGATTTGATTTGTAAGGGAAAGTTCAGATAATATTTTCCAAAATAGATGCAAAGTGGACACTTGGCCCTCAGCCTGCAGTGTTTGTCCAGATAAGACAGAGCTGTGGAGTTAGGACCACAGGAAGTGATTAATTTTCTTAGGTATTTTAACATGGTCCTTTGAAGGAGATCAGCTTTTGAATCTTTAAGATTATATTTATTGCACTGGTGCTTCCCTTCTATGTTTAGACATGAAAGTGAATGTCCTTGTTGAATAGTAAACAGAGGAGAATGACTTTGTGACAGAAGTATGTAAAGTATCTTGTAATTCAGTAGGAGAATCAAAGTCTGCTTCAGTTCTTTGCATTCTCAGGGATTCAGAAAGGATTAAGGTAACAATAAGTAGAACCTATGCAAGAGAGTAACTGAAGGATAGCATTCCTTGAACCTCAGAAACCTGGGTGAAAGGAATTGGGCAATTAAGGTCTTTAGGAAATCTAATGGGGTCATTTGTGAATGCCGGGCTTCATGGAACTTGGCACACTGTCATCTCAGAGATCAAGGGAGGTCACTGGCTTAAGAGATGGGGGGATAAAAGTGGAGTGACTGTTTCCTGCAAAGTATGTTTAAAGACTCTTAACTCTTGTTTGACGGTAGCTACAGGGTTTGTGGGTAAGTTTTTGTTTTTTTTTTTTACATGCTATCAGGGAGCTAAAGATATAATGCCTCTGTAAAGTGTGTTTTCTTGGCTTTCTGACTAAGTCATATCATATCCACGGAACTGAGATTTGTTTTTTCCACATGCATCTACTCAACCACAATCATTCACATCTAACTGATTAGCCAGTTGAATATTTATTAAAGCAAATGATGTGCCATGCTAAAGACCAAAGTATAAAATAGTAATTTTTCTTACATTAGCTTAAATTCTCAAGTATATTCATGTTATTACCAATTAATAAAAAAATCTTTATTACCAATTTATGAGGGGTTTCCTATTACTCCAGGTAGGCATAAAATCCTGCCAAAAATGATTGCCAAAAATCATAGTGACATATTAGAAGCACGCTCATTCATACATACATCTGCCTTGTTTCCTCTCCTTCAAAAATACCCTTGATGTGTCTCCCTCCTGTCTTTGCTGACTTTGTCAGTGGTATCAACAACCTCTGAGGGTTTGGAACACAGAAGAAATTGTCATGAGGGGGTTCACCTGGCAGCTATTGTAATGGCTGTGGAGTGATGAGTGCTCTCCTAGGACGGTGGAGATGAAAGGAAGAGGAAGCTTGGGTCTGAGAGACATTTTCATGGAACATTAACAGGACTTGTGAAATATTAGGTACAGGGAATGAATGAAGCAGAAGGAGGTGTCTAATACAACTCAAGATCATCAGCTGGGTGACTGGGAGATTGTCCATACCATTGACAGGTTAGGAAAGCAAGCCATAGTGGGCACTGATGGGGTAAACACATCAGGAGTATTTTTGAGGGAGTAGGGAAGTGAAGAGGAGGCAAGAGAGATGAATGCAGGAATGAGTTTGTTTTTAAGGTAAGTCAGTTTGAGTTTTCGTAATTATCCAGGAGGAAAGACTTAAAGATTGGAATTGGCTCAGGGGCAGTGCTAGAAAAGTGCTCCTATTGGAAGTTTCTGCAAGGGAGGTGGGAACAGAGGGCTGAGGACTGAGCACTTGTAAACCCCATCATAGTGGTGCTTAGCATCTTTTGGTAGTTGGCAGAAGTTTCTGTGTGTGGTGGTGGGTGGATAGAAGGCTGCAGTGGGTTCTTATTTTAAAATTATACTATAGCATCTAGTAGATTCCTTTTTTGTTTCAGACAAAGGCTAAAAATAACAACTTCCAAAGCCCCAATTTGCTGGTTACAATATTTCAAGGTGCTATTTTATTTCTTCTAGAATACATCTGAAACATCATTACTATTAATACACTTACAGTAATTCTTGCTTTTTACTCTTAACAACTTCTAAGGGGTAAACATAACTTCAAGAAATTTTTACCCTGAAAGACTTCTAGAAACAACTGTTTCTGCTGGATCATCTGTCCCATGCAAAAGCTAGGCACCTGCTTCTGTAGCCTCACAATTTCTCAAGAATAAAGGAGTGACAGTTAAACAAAGGGTAGCCTTTATCTGTGTTGTTTCTATCCACCATGGAAATTTGAGTACATTCTTTTTTGAGTGACTGAGAAGTGGTGCAAACAGAAGCACACTAAGTGTGGGGAGGCCGTAATACAGAGATGCTCAGTTGATCCCAACTCCTATGGCACTTGGCTATCTGTTGGTCCAAAGAACTTTGAGGATCAAAACAAACTTATCTGTAAAATGCCATCCCCACTTTTATTAGGATGACTTAGAGTATGTCTACACTGGTTTTTAACATCTTAATGGAAGTCACAGTCTCAGGATTGGAGCAGAAGTGTTGACTAAGTGTTGAGCAATTGAGAGCCATTGTTTATAGCATAGTTTTACCTTAGGGACTGAAAAGTTCTGTTTTTCATGTTTCTGAATAATCATCAGGTGATTAGCGAAGCTAAACACCTTCCAATGAGTTGATTTACTCATCAGCTGGGCATACACAGGCTATGCTGGTTGGTTTAATGATGGATTCAGAACAACAGGCACCTTCCTGGCAGTTTAGTAAAAACGCTAATTTCAAAAGCTCCTGTTCTATCCACAGAAAGTGTAAACATAGAATTCTGTGGTGGCAAGGTTTCTCAAAAGTCTACTTCAGTTACTCAAAATATTTATAAATGTGTACAGCCAACCTTAAACTTGTTTGGAAATATAATTCTTATAAGTTATCGTAAACAGAAGTCTTTCGTTCAAGCATCATGCACTTTCAGATGATCGTAAACCAAGCTGCAGCTGTTTAAAAAGAAGAGCTTTATGTTTGCAGTACAGGTATTTTTGTTTTCATCACAAAACCCACTTCCAGTTCTTCAGGAAGAAGTAACAATTATAAACCTCTGGGGCCCAGGTGGCTAAACTGTAAAGATAGGGGATGATGATTTTTTTCCCTTGTTATCGTCAAAAATACCTAGGAATGGACTTGTTAGAGGCCAAGTAAGAACTGTTTGAATGGTAACATTCATCTACACAACTGGTCATGTCATGATTCATGTCTGTAACCACAGGCGAGGATGAATGCAGAGGTGGCCCCACGTGGTGTGTTTGATGTAAGCAGGAAGCCAGCTGCACTCTGTTCTAATATTAGCAAAGAGGACCTGCTGTCGCAAATGGAGGATGATTTAAGGGTCTATTTTTGTGGTTCAGCAAATGCCGTTAGGAGTAGCAGAAGGTTACCCCTTTCCCATCACCTTAATTCCAGAGATATTCCCAGCCCTGACATTAGGCTGTTGGCCGCTCGTCATAAGACTTCGCTGTCAAAGTGAATTCAGCTGATGAACTAAGAACACGCTTACAGTCAGATAATAGATGAAAGAGTCGCAAGATAAACGAGGTGCTTATAGAAAACCTGGCCACAGTTGTTTAAAAGAGGATGGCAAAGGCTGTTAATTCTCGTCAGGCAGTTTCAAAAGGCAGTGGGTACTTGACTTCTTACTTCGAGAGCACATTATCTTACCTTTTTGCAAGAGTGGGGCCTCCGATGTATGTTGAAAGGGGGAGTGTGCCTTTCTAAACTGACACTAAACACCGCGTCCTGGAGGGAGAGGGGAAATTTTTTTCCCTCAAGTATGATAAAGGACTTTGTAGCCTTCCTTCAGGCTCACGCTTTGACCATGTTAGATCACATCAAATATTCTTGGTTCTCCACACTCTCTTCCCCTTTCCTTCTCACCTAGAGTATTCAAATTATGTCTATGGAGGATATTAATGTGAACACTGACAATCTTTTCTTTTCAGGAACTGATCATATTAAAATTCAAACTGAATTGTTCTTGGTGATGTCTTACTTCTAGCTTCACACTTTAGAATGGAAATTTCAAAAAGATGGCTAAAACATAGATTGTCCATACCTTTTTCCACTGAAATAGCCAGGATGCCTTCATTTATAAGTAAGTTTGGGGTTGTATCTGTTAGTGTGACTAATAGCACCAAATATTTAATATTTAAAAAATTTTAGAAACAGTATTTGGCTAATCTCTCTTATCTCACAATTGTAAGAGTATAAATTTGCCAAAGGAAAGATTTCATAGCTTTTTTTTTTTTTCATTTTGATGCTAGATTTAAAGCTCAGAACAATGTAGTCCGAATCAAATTTGAAAGAAGTGTGAAAACATTCTTCTCCAAAAAGGAGTCCAGAAACCTGTACATAGGGATCCTAGATAATTCAGAATGTCTCCCACAGAGAGTTCCCTGCGTACTCATCTGCTTCATCCTGCTTCAGTGTTCCTCATCCCTTCATTCAGCAGACATTTATTGAGGGCTTTCTGCTGGCAGGGGCCATGCTCCATGGTTTCAAGGAAGATTCAGGTACTGTTCTCAAAGAGGGTACTACCACTCAGCAGCGCCATCTAGATTCTAGGGAATCTCAGCAAGATTTAGCCAGTCTTGGCTGGGAGAATAAGGGAGTGCGTCCTGGATGAGGCAGACCTATGCTCAAGTCTTACAGACCAAGTACACGAATAAGTGAGCTGTGGAGTTGAGTGAGATGGGGCATCACTGAGGTGGAGGCTGCTAAGGAGCTAAGGCAGGGAAAAGAATGAGAGAAAGAGGATGCGCCACCAGGGAAATAGAGCCCTGGTGTGAGGCAAGAGCTGGCAGGGTGGCTGGGGACAGCCCTAGATGCCCTTCTGAGGGGCAGTCAGACCAGTACATGACTGTGGGAAACTCTCAAGTGGCATCCCACGTCACTAGACCGCAACCCAAGAGGCCTTCTGCAGTTGGCTCCCTGCCACCTCTCTGATCTCTCTCATTCCGCTCCAGCATCTGTTGGCTCTTTATCGTTCATCCCTCAAGCCCACCAGGGTGGAAGCACTCAGCTCATCCTTCTCTTCGGGACATTCCTCTACTGGTGGTCTAGCTCGCCTCTTCACCTCCCCCAGGCCTTTGCTCCAATGCCATCTCCTCGGTCAGGCTTTCTTTGAGCGCCCTCTTGACAGCTAAAGTCCTCCCCATCTTTTACCCTTCCCTCCACATCTTTCTGGAGCCCTTTCTCTGTCTTAACTCTCTTCTGTAGCACTTACTGCTACTTATTAGACTTTCTATGTATCTGGCTTATTTGTTTATTGAATGTAAACTCTTAGAGGCTAGAGGTTTTAGTTTTTGTTCCAGAATGGTTTCTGGTATATAATATTATTGGACCAGGCTCCTTTTACCTCACAAGCAGCAACCCAAACGCTAAAATGCTAAGCTTTGCAGCAAAGAGAGGGTATACTCACAAGGCAGCCAAGTGAGGAGACTGGAAAACAAATCTCTGACCTGCCTCCCCAAAGCGAAGGGCTGGGGGTTGTTTGGGAAATAAGGAACAAAAGCAGCAGGGCAGTCTGAGGCATGGGATGCAGGGGGAGAGTGGGGAAAGGTGATTGGGACAAAGTGCAGTAATAGTAATAATTGTTCTGTTCAGGTGTAACTAACTACAGGCCTCTGCGTGTGCCAACTTGGAGGCACTTAGCATGATCTGAGGGTGGAGTGATTAGCTCTCTGATGTCAAAAGGTCACTGAGAAGACACTTGGGCATGCCCCATGAGAAGCAACCCAGTTGGAGGGTTGGTGTCTTATCCAGTCTTAAGTAGCTCAGCTCCAACTAGACACAGCCAACTCTAAGTTCCTGGAAAATAACTCCTGGAAAGTTTATACTATTTAGGCTACAGACTGTTTGGAGGACATGCAAGTCTTACAACGACTTTGATTAGTAAAGGCAGGTGAAATGTATTTGACTAATGATCACCCACGGTTTCAGTTCCCCCATCTTTTCTCCCCCCAACACTTTGATCATTCTTTAATCTTGAGGGAAGAGGGGTGATGGCCATTTTGCTACTTCCTGTATATAAGGGGCATTGACCTAACAAGGACTATAAGAATGAAACTGCTTAACGTGCATTTGAAAATATTCTCTTTTTCCCAACTTCAAGTTAAATTTGATCTCAATGAACAAATACTACTTATGTACCAGCTGTCAAGGCATTATTCATAGGCTCAAGATTGGTGATCAAAACCACAGACAAAGATGTACCCTGAGGGGCCACACAGAATGCCAAACACATTGTTAACATTCAGGCTCTTATTTTCAAGGCTTTTATTTAGGGCATAGTCAAGCCAGGGATCAGTGTTCTATCTTTTTACATACTGCAGTGTCTTGATCATTATGAGTTTGGGTCAGTTTGGCTGAAACACTTGAAGCGTGGAAGGGACATAAGCTGAGAAAAATAAGTCTGGTTCCTACAATATCCTCACCAAACAGAATTTTAACAGGGGCAGATGCCAGGGTCATTTAAACATTTTTTTTTTAACCTGAGGATGCAAGGAGAGGACCACATTTCAGCTTAGACAAGGAAAAACAGGGGACAGGAAATTCTCTGTTGATTAGACTAAGCCAATATATTATAAAGGGAAAGTCACAGTGAAGTTAGGGATGGCCGAAAAATTGATGACAGGCACAACCAAGGGGTCAGCTTGATCAAACACAGAAAATGTTTTGGATGGCATTCACAGCTAGAGAGAGAAAATGGCAGTGGGGAAGGAAAGAAGTAGATGGATGAGAGATATAAAGAGATATAATTTACAGACAGTGGTGAACTTGTGAATTTCAGCTAGAAGTACTAACCTCAGCTTTACAGCCTGTTCAAGAGTCACCAAGCTGGGAAAGGGGTCCTGAAACATTATTTGCAAAATTGTGCTTATCTACAAATAGTTTATGGTTACATAAACACAGATGTTGGATAAGACTAAAACTAAACAGTTTTGGATGGAGAGTGAAGGCAAGAAAACAGAGTTAAGATTGAGACAATGTTGGGATCTAATTAGAACACAAATTTTAATGAAAATAAAGATGCTCCAGTCAACTTAAGCCTGTAGTAAATCATCTGTTCCAAATAGGTTATGCTTCCAAAAATCATTTTGGGTTTATTGTTTGGATGTTGGGATATATTTCCTAAATATATGAAGTTCTCAAATGCGGTTAGGTTTAATCCCAATCTATTTAAGTCAAAATGTTTCTTAAAAAAGCTATGCATTACCATAAACAAATACCAGAAAGACTACTGCTGTAAAAACACTATTAAATAATATAGGAAGTATGAAATGCCAACAGATATTTAATGATACTAATTTTTAATGTTGGTGCTTGAAGTCTAGCAGATTTGATTAGATAAAAATGAGGAGATAAATGAAGATTGGAGTTTATGAAGTGAGTTTCTGTGTTCTCTCAGAACATAGCACTGGATTCTTAGCTTATATAAATTAAAAGGTTAGGAACTGTAGTTACGCAAGATATGTCAGCAAAGTGGTATTGCCGTCCACAAGTTCAATGTTTTTTCAGACTGTACTAGTGAATGTGTGTGCCTTGTCTGGGGGGAAATGACAATCCCACTCCATTTTGCTGTGGTCAGAGTGTACTTCAGTTCCATTGCTCTGTTGTGTCTGACTCTTTGTGACCCCATGGACTGCAGCACGCCAGGCCTCCCTGTCCATCACCAGCTCCCAGAGTCAACTCAACTCATGACCATTGAGTTGGTGATGCCATTCAACCATCTTATCCTCTGTCATCCCCTTCTCCCACCTTCAATCTTTCCCAGCATCAGGGTCTTTTCAAATGAGTCAGTTCTTCACATCAGGTGCCCAAAGTATTGGAGTTTCAGTTTCAGCATCAGTCCTTCCAATGAATATTCAGGACTGATTTCCTTTAGGATGGACTGGTTGGATCTCCTTGCTGTCCAAGGGACTCTCAAGAGAACATTGTAATTGGTTTTGAACACCACACTGTCAGAGGGAAAAGGACTGAAGTATGTCGAAAGTTTATAAACTGAGATGCTGAAGTTATTGGACAACCAGGAAACGTTTAGCTTGAATGAGAGGGAATTAAGAAGTGTAAAAGCTATTTTTGCACAAGAGTAATTAAAGGGTTCCACAAATCCCCCAAAGATAAGATTTGGATGAATAGAAATTATAGGGGAAAAAACATGGTAAGGGAAGAGGACAGTATACAAATGTATCACCCTGAGGGCAAAGAAAGCTGGTGATGTGATGGAGAAACCATATTGCATGATCCTGACTCTCATGCCAACCACGGGACAGGACCATTAGGTCAGGGCAGTGTGGTTCTCTTCAGATAAGGTTAATGGCTTTAGAGTGGTGAGGGAGCTGCAACTATACATCAGTAAATGAAATACTAATGAGGTACCTATTTGCCAGTGTATTTAACCTACGTTCTTCTTCTTGTTGATATTGTTGCACCTAAACCATCTGAGAAAGTTGGCATATTCTTAGAAGTCTTTAGAAAACAAAATCCAAATTTTTGGGCACCTATGTAAGCATCAGACAACTTTCCAGTTGGTACGTTTTCCATTATGTTTAGCCTGATTATTTCTTTATCCCTGTTGAGGTATCTAGGAAATCTCATGGAATCATCCTTGAATACAATTTTCTTACAGGTTGTTGTCAGTGTGAGAGAAAAATTACTGATCATTTTCAATTAAAGGGATGATGTAGGTGAAAGATCTTTGAAAAGTATTAAGTGTAATAAAAGTACAACCTATCATTATCATGGTTTAGATTATATGACTATTACTGTTAATTTGTTCTTTAGAGTTTACTCTATAATTTCTTAGACCTTGTTATTTTTCTGTATTGCATCTGTTCCTCTTCAAAATGCATTACAATGTCTCAGGCTGAATATATTAATGTGAACTAAAAATGATCATGGAAACACTACATGGTCCCCTTACTATCTAGCTCTGGTCTTTCAGAATAAAACCTAAAGTAAAACCTAACAAATATAACTTGATTTTTTAGCAAGTGTTGATTTTGTTCTCAGATATATGGTAGTAACATGGAAATACTCTTGTGACCCTTGAGTTCTAAGATAATATCTACATAAATACACAACAGACAAAATGTAATGTAAAACTTGGGGAATGAAAAAAAAAGGCATCTGCTAAATCCCACTTTTCTTTTCATTAGGTTAGTTATGTGTAGGATGAGATGAGAGATGGAGTTGGGAAATTTAAGGAGTGACTGAAATGAAATATGAATTTCTTTAACAGAGATTAATAGGGTATAAATAGGGGAGGAAATAACTACCAGAAAGATTTGAGGAAGTGCACGAATAGTACTGGAATATATTTAGCCATTATTGCCTCTAAGAGCAACTCTTTTCTTCATGTTCCCTCTTTACTTTAAGGTATAGCAGAAACCAACATAACATTGTAAAGCAATTTTCCTCCAATTAAAAAATAAATTAAAAAATTTAAAATGCTTATTTTAAAAATTCTATTTATCATTCAATTTCTAGCAATCAAAGGAAATTGTTTTCGATGAAATGGGATGATTATGGGTCTTTGATTAAAAATGGAATGGCCAACAGGGCATGCTGATGTTATAATTGCATTCTTTTCTACACAAGCTGTAACTTTTAAATGGTTTAATAACAGATTTATTTAAAAGTACAGTAAGAGAAAACACCCGATCTTCATTATTGAGCACACATTGAATTTATTTTCTTGATGTTGATTCATCTGATAGACAGCTGACTCTCCTGCCACATGGTGTTTTTATTTCCCAGACAGTATATCCTCATGCTTTAGGAGAAGGATGCCATCTTGACCCCCAGGCCCTGGAAGGAGTTCTTACTCTCTGAAATTTCTTAGTATTGGGGTTGATTCAACAATCTCTGATCCTGGAAATGAGGAAAAATTAATCTCCTGACCTCATTAAGTCAAGTAATACTTTGTCCTGATTGCTCTCAATTACTTTGGATTTGAAAGTGAATTCTTGAAGTTCCATGCTGGGCTTAACTTGTGTAACAGAGGCCTCTTTAGATTTAGTTCTTGGAAGTGCTTGTATTATGTCTTTGCAGAGATGGATTTTCTTGTGTGTATTAGAAAGGTAAGTAAAAATATAAAGGCTCAGGAAAATTCCCTCCATGTCAATCTCCCTCTTCATTTGCTTCAACTTCCTGCACAGAAACAGTTTGACACTGTTCTTCAGAATGTTCTTTCCTGAAGAGATGCTCTTGATTGAGTAACACTTGCTCTTTCATTCCAGTGAGTCCTGTCTGCTTGGAATCATCTGGGCCTGCACCAGTTAGAAGCAAATTATCTGCCCTGAACATACAGAATCTGAAAGATGCAATATTTGTTTGATAAATCTTTTTAAAAGTTTATTTTTATGTGTTACTGGGCCTTAAGGATGTGATAAGAAAATAGAAGATTCAGGGGCAAAAAGTTTGAAGGAAAGAAAATGAGTTTATTTGTAAAAGAAGACTAGAATTCTGAAGGGTTGGCTTCTCAAAGGCTACAGGGCTATTAAGGGATAAAACTCTCAAAATTATCCAGGTTAGAGGTTGTGTGCACATGGTGGAAGCAAACAGAACAGTTTCTTCATTTTATTGTTGTATTGTATCCATTGCAAAAGCATTCAGGGTAGGGGGTTAGAAGTTGTTTTTGTTAGGGAGACAGTAACTTACCAGAAAGAGCTCAAAAGTTTTGTCTATCTGGGGGACTAGAGGCAGACACTCATCCCTCTTTTTGTCTTTTGCTTATTTATTTTGTGTGCAAAGTACCTTTTCTCTGACAATGGGCTATGGTGTGATTTGCATGCTTCATTAAAATGTGGCAAGTTTACTCTCAATGGAAAACTAAGTCTTTGCCTGGGAAGCAGCAAAGCCTAATTCCTTTTGAATCACTAACTTCCACTGAAATCAGACAGGAAAGTGTTCCCTTACTGTACCCCCACAGTTCCTCCATTTGCCTCAAGGACAGAAGATACAAGGTGCTTATTGAGACACAACTTATCACCCTATAATAACTCCCACTTCTATCCACTGGCATTAGTTTTCTTTCCTCTTTAACTGTGATTCTTCAGAAATATAATAGCATTGGTGCTGCCTAAGGTTTTGTCCACCACACCAGAGAACAGGCTCATGTCATTCAATACTGGTGATACACTAGGTAGTTTTAAAATTGACTTGTGAGAGAAACATATTTCTTCAGTAGGATGGTTAAGTATCTCCCATACAAAAGTAAATAGCACTATTTATTTCCTACTAAGAGAAATTAAACAAATGAAGAGGTGAAGTATCTATAGCTAGCTGACATTGGATTAGTCATTGTTAATAGTGCCACTTATCAATCTGGAATATGAGTGGTTTGAAAAAGGTTTATGTCAACCACTGAGAACTTGTCACCTTTGGCTGAAACACAAAGGATACACTAGGCTGGTTTCACCAAGGCTTGGGTGTTGTTCAGGAGGCCACTCCAATGCCTGCAGTTAAAAAATTATAAACTGTAAATTCTGACCCACAATGGAAATAGCACTGATAATAAGGTTAATAGAATGAATCTGTTGCTCAGCAATTTAGAAAATACTTATTTCCTATCTAATTAGATGAATGATTAACTTTTGAATGGAAGGATTAAAAATATAGTCCCATGACATCAGGAAAGAGAATCTGAATAACAGTCATTATTCGGAAACTGCCATTTCTTTATCTCACTCAAGTTTTTAAAAATTAAGCTTCTCAGCTGTGAAACCCAGGCATCTGAAATATTTAGCTCACTTCCTGAGTGTCCTTAGCCATCAGTACTAGTGTGGGAAATACAATGAGCCCTTTGGCAAGTTACCCAGCAGCGTGTGTAGGAGTTGCTCTTAAAAATGCAATTGATCATTTGTTCCTATAAAATTTCTTTCACAGACATTTGCCTCTGTAAAAATGTATTTAACATTAAGAGTCTGACTTTAATCTGGAATTTTGGTTTTAAACTCTTCTGAAAGAAGAAAAGGTGGGTGGGAAGAGAAAAAGAGTCAGGTTTGGTTGTGGGTGTGTTACGTGACTGCTACTTACTTATAAAAGGATTAGTTCTCCTTTCTCTCACTTGTAATAAGACACAAAGAGCAATAGAAAAGATGATTAACAGATTTCACAGCTCATAAAAATCAGGCATCATCAGTGTGATTTAGGAGGAACTTACCAGAGTGAAACCACCAAGATTGAATGGTGGGATGATTGATTTTGAACATAGGGACTTTGTGGATTTTAGTTGCTGTAAAAACTGAATATTACATCTTTCTTAGTGACTGGAAGGAAGGAAAGTCAGAAAAAAAACAATAATTAATGTTTAAAAATGCAGAATTTCATGGTAAAATCAGCCTTTGCTTTTATGGTTCAAAAGTTCTGTGGTAATCAGCAACAGTCATTTATGGAATAAGGTCTTATGTCCACCTTATCTAATGAGTTTATCCATTAATGTAGTCATTTAAAGTTTATTAAGCAAGTGCTATGTGCAATACCACTGCTGAGTACTGAAATTTAAAATATGGTATCATCAGCCATGAGAGTTGGTTTAATGCAAAAGCTAAGCAATTATGTGCTATCCAGTGTGATCCACATCACTTCTTAGATGAGATCTAATTGAGGATATAGACATACCTTGCTGTAAGCACGTGCCAGCTGGAAATGAGACTGTTCAACCAGGTATCATAAAGAAGGGAGAGGTAAAGAGGAAAACCGAATACTCAGCACTTTCCAGGGCCTGCCCCATGAACATGAGTGTCTCCATATAGTAGGTGAGCCCTGTGGTGGAGAAGGATGCCACAGCCTGGCATGATGGAATGTGGTGAACCAAGGGAACTGCCTGGCCACTGGCCTCTATCATATGGTCACAGGAACCCTCAACATTTTGGAGCTCTAGGTAGTAACTCCTTTCTTCCTAACTCTAAAGTGTCCTAATGGTTCAGGGCTCTCTGGCCATGGATGTACATTCCTCAAAGCTTGACTTGTTTGCAAGCACTGGATCTTTTTCTGGTCTTCCCAGGTGGCGCTAGTGGTAAATAACCTGCCTGCCAATGTAAGAGATGGTGGTTCAATATTTGAGTTGGGAAGATCTCCTGGAGAAGGAAATGGCAACCCACTCCAGTCTTCATGCCTGGAGAATCCCATTGACAGAGGAGCCTGGAGGGCTACAGTCCCTGGGGTCACAAAGAGTAGGACACAACTTACTGGCTAAACAACAATAACAATATATAAAATATAAAATCAAACTTCTCTACTTTTATAACATCTTCCATACTCCCTGGAGATATGCATGGTTAACTGTTGGACCTCTTCATGGTCCTACAGAAGACACATTTTTACATACATGCACCCATCTGCTATCAGTGAATTAAAAAATAGAGTCCAGTTTAACTCTATTAATTAATCCTCTCCAAAATAAATTTAAATATTTCTTAATTTTTCATTCTGACCCACAGCAAGAAACACATCTTACATTTCAATGCAGTACACAGATGTCTGTGTATGTATCTATGAAAGATGGAAACAATGCATTTATGAATTAGAACACTTGGCCTTACTATGATAAATTCACACTGATGTTTTCTGTTCTATTTTAGTCTCATTTTAAATTAAAAGAAAATGCCAGTAGCAACTCCCTGGATTGATATTATGACCAAAGAATGGATTGTAACTTATCATTTGAAAAACACTGATTTAAATGGTCCACCTTGGAGGTTGGATTTTCAGACAATTCCTTGGTTTCCCATTCCTGGGGTACCTCCTGCTTTTTTGGATGCTGTCAAGTGTATGGGGGTAGCTCCCAGGACTTCAGAGTGGTAGTCCCACAACTCCTCACAGAACATCTCTGGACTCGTGTACTTGGCTGAGTGTTCACACAGGCTGTGTATCAGGAAAGGAGTAAACGCTGGACCAAAGTGTTTGTGCCATAGAGAATTCTCGTTTGCATCATGGATTGCTTCTTAGATATCTTCTGCTCATTGCTAGAATACACAAGTGCATATGGGGCCTAGAGACGTTCAGGTAGCATCAATAGAGCATTAAGGTGATACAATCAATTGTGATGTTCAGCCAGTTCACAGAGAGGGCTAGTCTCTCTGCTGCTGCTGCTGCTGCTGCTGCTAAGTCGCTTCAGTCGTGTCAGACTCTGTGTGACCCCATAGACGGCAGCCCACCAGGCTCCTCCGTCTCTGGGATTCTCCAGGCAAGAATACTGGAGTGGGTAGCCATTTCCTTCTCCAATGCATGAAAGTGAAAAGTGAAAGTGAAGTCACTCAGTCGTGTCTGACCTAGCGACCCCATGGACTGCAGCCTACAAGGCTCCTCCATCCATGGGATTTTCCAGGCAAGAGTACTGGAGTGGGGTGCCATTGCCTTCTCTGGCTATTGTTTCTAGTGTTGCTAATCATCATTTAAGGACACATGTCTCCACTGCTTCAGGAGGCTGCACTCTAAGTGGCTTCTCTTGCCTGTGGACAAGGCCCTCTCTCCTCAGTCTGTATTAAAGACTCTTTCAAACCCTAGAATGCCTCCCGACCTATGAGTCTACAGTTTTGGCTTGGTCTACCTCTGTTTGTCTAGGTTCCCTCCCAGAACAACCAATGCATGAGTTCTTTGTTTTACATTCCGCAGCTTGGAATGTCCTTTTTACCATTCTCTGCCTGTTTATTTATTTATTGGCCACACTGCTGGGCATGTGGGACCTTAGTTCCTCAACTAGGGATTGAACACATGCCCCTGCATTGAAGTGAAAGTCGCTCAGTTGAGTCTGACTCTTTGTTGACCATGGACTATATGGTCCATGAAATTCTGCAGGCCAGAATACTGGAGTGGATAGCTTTTCCCTTCTCCAGGGGATCTTCCCAACCCAGGGATCGAACCCAGGTCTCCTGCATTGTGGGTGAATTCTTTACCAGCTGAACCACAAGGGAAGCCCCCTGCATTGGAAGCTTGCAGTCTTAACCTCTGGACCACCAGGGAAGTCCTCTGCCCATTTACATTTTTAAGTCCTGCTCGTTCTCTAAGGGCCAGTACAAATCTACTTTTCCAGAAGCCTTCTGACCTGCTGCTAGGCATGCTGAATTAACAGTCTTTGTCTGGGTTTTCACAGCACTTTGCTTTTATGTGCTTAGTTGCTCAGTGGTGTCTGACTCTTTTCAACCCCATGGACTGTAGCCCGCCAGGCTTCTCTGTCCATGGGGATTGTCCCAGCAAGAATACTGGACTGGGTTGCCATGCCCTCCTCCAAGGGATCTTCCCAACCCAGGGATCGAACCAGGTTTCCTGCATTGGAAGGCAGATTCTTTACTGTTTGGCCCTTATAGCATTTATTTAATACTTCTTAGTATTATAATTGGCTGTTTACTTTCTCTGTTAAAATAGAATTCACATTCTGACTGAGTCCTTCTATGATATGGACCTGCTTACTCTCCTTCTTCACTTCATACCACTCTCCCCTCTGCCCATTCCACTGGCTCCCAGGTACCTTCATAATGCTTTCTAGACACACCAGGTACATTCCTGGAGTAGGGGTAAAGGGAATCAAATTCTTCCAGACTCCCTGTATGACTAGCTTTCTTTTGTCTTTTTCTTTTAAAATTATTTATTATATTTTTATTTATTTGTTTTTGGCTGTGCCAGGTCTTAGTTGGGCAGGCAAGATCTTTGGTTGAAGTATACGAACTCTTAGTTGTGGCATGTGGGATTAATTCCCTGACCAGGAATCGAACCAGAGACCCCTGCATTGTGAGCACAGAGTCTTCCCAATGGAACAGAGAAGTCCCACTTTTAAAAAAGAGTCTGTTCTTAGCTGACCACCTAATCTGCAGTAGTTACCCTATTACTCTTCAGTACATAAACCCATTGTACTTTTATAGAATTTGTCACTACCTAATTTTCTTATTTGTTCATTGTTTAACTAGCTCCACTATATTTTAAGCTCCATGAGAATTGAACTGGTTTTTGCCTTATTTAGTGATGTATCCTTGTTGTCTAGAACAGTGCTTGGTACATAGTAGGTGTTTATTAAATGTTTGTTGGATAAATTAAAATTATTAAAATATATGATGTTTAATGAAAAAGTCTATGGTGTTCTTTTTGGACCTTTATAATTCTGAACACATTGGCCTGAATGTGATTTGGAGCTCAATAACCATTAATGACTGAAATAATCCACCTTATAAGATAGTAAAGAAATGAAAATGAACAGTGGTAATCTCAGAATTCCTCATAAAATGTGTTGCTGTATTATACAGTCAATGCATACGTAATTACTATTGTCAAAAACAATAAGCCAAATGTTAATTTAGCATCTACTATATGCAAGCACTTTAAACTGCACTTTCTAATTTTATTTTTTGAGCAATCATATGTATTATTGTTCTTTGGTGCATTTGGTAACTGAGTTCAAAGAGGCAAAGTAATTTGTTATATGGTGACACAGTAAATATAAAAATGGGGACATGGCCTCATTGTCCAGCCCATGCTATTGCAGTTGTTGTTGTTCAGTCACTAAGATGTGTCTGACTCTTTGAGACCCCATGGACTGCAGCATGCCGGGTTACCCTGTCTTTCCCTATCTCCTGGAGTTTGCTCAAACTCATGTCCACTGAGTTAGTGATGCCATCCAATCATCTCATCCTCTGTTGCCCTTTTCTCCTTCTGCCCCCAGTCTTTCCTAGCATCAGGGTCTCTTCCAAAGAGTCAGCTCTTTACATCAAATGGCTAAAGTATTGGACCTTCAGCTTCAGCATCAGTCCTTCCAGTGAATACGCAGGATTGATTTGCTTTAGGATTGATGGGCCTGATCTCCTGGCTGTCCAAAGGACTCTCGAGAGTTTTCTCTAGCACCACAATTCAAAAACATCAATTCTTTGGTGCTCAGCCTTCTTTTCTGGTCCAACTCTCACATCTGTATGTATACAAATAAATAATATTATAAAAATCTTGGGAAATTAAAAAATATATTGCTGAAAATAACTGTCTTACTTTGAATTGGTTGGTGCCATTTTTACATTTTACCTATTAGAATTTTTTCTTTCTTTCTTTTTGCCATGTGGTAGGTGATATCTTAGATCCCCAACCAAGGATCGAACCCATGTCTTCTGCATTGGAAGAACAGAGTCTTAATGACTGGACCACCAAGGAAGTTCTCAAGTTTTTTTTTTTCTTTGAAACTCTTCTTTTCATACTTATCTATTGATTTCAATAATCACAGGAAAGAGGTAACCATCTGGTCCTTTCATATTAGCACTCCCATTCTTGAGCAAGTCTGCATGGACACCCCTCATGGTATTGTGTGTTCCACTGATGTGTTCATTTTTAGAACAGAATGTCATGATCTCACATCTCTCAAAATGACTTTAATGTGGTTTTTAAGTAAGTACTCATTTTCTTTTTTAATGGTAGTATGAGGCAATATTTTTAAGGGATAATTGACAGTTTGGAAAAATGTTTACTTTTGTTGCATGTCACATGTTCAGTGCCAAATTTGTTCATTTTTGGTCCTCAGTACAGGACTGACAACTCGGCAGGAAGCTCAGGACGCTGCAGTCACCACTGGGTGTATCCCTTGGTCCTATAGCCCTGGCATTTGAAACCAGGCCCTGGGTTGTGCGTAGCAAAGGTCCCAGTCCACTTGGCAGGCATGCTTTTTTGTTTTTTCAACTTTCCTACATTTTTTGAACCATCATTAAAAGTTAGGAGTTCTTCTTTCTCCTTCTCTCCCCTCTCCCACTTTCTCTCTCACATGCACACTTCCACCTGGCTGCTCTCAAAAAATTAAAATACATACCAACACCTACTCACATCCGAGTGGTAATAACCGACAAGAGCTGAGTCATAGACACCCCCTGTAGGTAGCACTTTTACTTTCTCCTGTCCTCTACCTTGGGGAATCCTTATTGATTTTTGTCTTGCTTTTCTTTTCATCCAGCCCCTCTAGATTTAAGTTTGAGATTCTTAGAATCACTGAAATTTACTGGCAAGCCTTCACGGTCACCCTTTCTAAATCGACTGCATTCTGAAGTGTCAAGAAATGAACTGATGATTTTTCTGCTGCTCTGCCATTCCTACAACATCTGGACAGGCTCTCCCTGCCTCTACCTCCTGGCTTTCCATCCTGGATTCATGTTTGAATCACCTGGCAACTTTTTGTGATGCTGGGACCCAACCACCTTAGAGAGGCTGATGGAGTCCAGGCATCAGTTTTATATAAAAATCTCTTCTGGTGTTTGGGATCTGCAAGCTGGGTTGGGAACTGCTTGTTTAGTTGGTGCTTTGTATAAATTTTATTTTATTGAGTAATTCGCTGAACCAAAACAATGAAAAATTCTAGTATGTAAGCAAATGGAACAAAAAGGGTGTAATTATCACCAGAAATAACTGGATCAAAGAAGAGACTGGTGAGCAGATGAACTCTGTGAAATGAGATGGACTCTACATCTCGCTACCCTGCAGCAGCCTGGACACCTGCATCAAGGCTTCCCAGCTGTCCCAAGACCTGTTGGCTCCTGTTTGATTAATATCAGAAGGAAGAGTCCCTGATGATACTGTAGAAATTTAAATTTAGTTCCCTTTCCCTGAGCATGAATCTGTTTTAATACAATGTACAAAGATATAAATTTCACAACTGGAGGAAAGTTTCAGAAGGATTCACTGTAATTTTCCTATAAATTGCCAGTTTCCCAAATATTTTCAGTTCTATTTAGGTAACATATTTTACTTGTGAAGTTTAGCTCTTCATTTCCACTGTCTACAGTGAAACTCTGTGCTTATGAATAGATGTTAATTTTTATGATTGATATTTATTGTTATGGATAAAAGTTTAACTTTAAAGTGATTGTTTTTTTTTTCAGGTTACTGTATGACACTATCCCCTACATGGATCACAGCCTTGTTGTGACAGAGGGGCTTGCATAATTCAGTGAAGCTATAAGCCATGCCTTGCAGGGCCATCTAAGACAGATGGGTCATAGTAAAGAGTTCTGACAAAATGTAGTCCACTGGATGGAGAAATGGCAAACCAGTCCAGTATTATTGCCTGGAGAACTTCATGGACAGTATGAAAAGGCAGAAAGATGTGACACTGGAAGATGAGTCCCCTAGGTTGGAAGGTGTCCCATATGCTACTGGGGAAGAGTGGAGGGCATTACCAATAGCTCTAGAAAGAAAGAAGCGGCTGAGCCAAAGTGGAAACGGTGTTCAGTTGTGGATGTATCTGGTGGTGAAAGTAAAGTCTGTTGCTATACAAAGTAATATTGTATAGGAACCTGGAATGCTAGGTCTATTAATCAAGGTAAACTAGATGTGGTCAAGCAAAGAGATGACAAGATTGAACATCAACATCTTAGGAATCAGTGAGCTAAAATGGACAGGAATGACCAAATTTAATTCAGCTGACCATTTCATCTGCTACTGTTGCCAAGAATCCCTTAGAAGAAATAGAGTAGTCCTCATTAGCAACAAAAGAGCCCAAAATACAGTACTTGGGTGCAATCTCAAAAATGACAGAATGATTTCAGTTCATTTCCAAGGCAAACTATTCAACATCACAGTAATCCAAGCCTATGCCCCAGCCACTGATGGTGAAGGAGCTGAAACTGACCTGTTTGATGAAGACCTACAAGACCTAGAAATAACACCAAAAAAATATGTCTTATCCATCATAGGGGATTGGAATACAAAAGTAGGAAGTCAAGAAATACCTGGAATAAAAGACAAGTTTGGCACTGGAATACAAAATGAAGCAGGACAAATGATAACAGAATTCTGCCAAGAGAATGCACTGGTCATAGCAACCCCCCTTTCTCAACAATGCAAGAGTTGACTTTACATATGGACATCACCAAACGGTCAATACTGAAATCAGATTGATTACATTCTTTGTAGCTGAAGATGGAGAAGCTTTATACAATCAGCAGCTCCTAAGACCTGGAGCTGATTGTGGCTCAGATCATCAACTCCTCATAGCTAAATTCAGGCTTAAAATAAAAAAAACAGGGAAAACCACTAGACCAATCAGGTACGACTTAAATAAAATCCCCTATGAATATATACTAGAGGTGACAAATAGATTCAAGGGATTAGATGTAGTAGACAGAGTGCCTGAAGAACTATGGATGGAAGCTTGCAACATTGTACAGGAGGCAGTGACCAAAACCATCCCAAAGAAAAAGAAATGCAAGAAGGCAAAGTGGTAGTCTGAGAAGGCTTTACAAATAGCTGAGGAAAGAAGAGAAGCAAAAGTCAAGGAAAAAGAGAAAGATATACTCAACTGAATGCAGAGTTCTAGAGAATAGCAAGGAGAGATAAGAAGGCCTTCTTCAATAAACAATGCAAAGGAATAGAGGAAAAATGATAGAATGGGAATGACTAGAGATCTCTTTAAGAAAATTGGAGATATCAAGGGAATATTTCATGAAGAGATGGGCACAATTTAGGACAGAAATGGCAAGGCTCTAACAGAAGCAAAAGAGGTTAAGAAAAAGTGGCAAGAATACACAGAAGAACTATCCAAAAATGTCTTAATGACCTGGATAACCATTATGGTGTGGTTACTCATCTAAAGTCGGATATCCTGGAGTATGAAGTCAAGAGGGCCTGCAAGCATTACTACAAACAAAGCTAGTGGAGGTGATGGAATTCCAGTTGAGCTATTTCAAATTCTAAAAGATGATGCTGTTAAAATGCTGCATTCAATAGGTCAGCAAGTTTGGAAAACTTCAACAGTGGCCACAGGACTGGAAAAGGTCAGTTTTCATTCCTATTGCAAAGAAGGGTAATGGCAAAGAATGTTCAAACTATCATTCAGTTGTGCTCATTTCACATGCTAGCAAGGTTGTGCTCAAAAATCCTTCTAGCTAGGCTTCAGCAGTACATGAATTGAGCACTTTCAGATGTATAAGCTGGGTTTTGAAGAGGCAGAGGAACCAGAGATTAAATTGTCAACATTTGTTGGATCATGGAGAAAGCAAGGGAATTCCAGAAAAATATCTACTTATGCTTCATTGACTATGCTAAAGCCTTTGACTGTGTGGATCACAATCAACTGTGGAAAATTCTCAAAGAGATGGGAATACCAGACCACCTTACCTGTCTCCTGAGAAACATGTATGTGAGTCTGGAAGCAACAGTTAGAACTAGACATGGAACAACCAACTGATTCAATATTGGGAAAGGAGTATGACAAGGCTATATATTGTCACTCTGCTTATTTAACTTCTATACAGAGTCCCATCATACGAAGTGCCAGGCTGGATGAATCACAAGCTGGAATCAAGATTTCTGGGAGAAATATCAACAACTTCAGATATGCAAATGATAACACTCTAATGGCACAAAGTGAAAAGGGAACTGAAGAGCCTCTTGATGAAGTTGAAAGAGGAGGAGGGTGAAAAAACTGGCTTGAAACTCAATGTTCAAAAAACTAAGATCATGGCATCTGGTCCTAATCCTTCATGGCAAATAGAAGGTGAAAAATTGAAAGCTGTGATAGATTTTATTTTCTTGGGCTCCAGAATCACTATGGACAGTGACTGCATCCATGAAATTAAAAGGCACTTGCTTCTTGGAAGGATAATTATGACATACCTAGACAGCATCTTAAAAAGCAGAGACATCACTTTGCCGACAAAGGTCCATATAGTCAAAGCTATAGCTTTTCCAGTAGTCATGTATGGATGTGAGAGATGGACTATAAAGAAAGCCCAGTTCTGAAGAACTGGTTCTTTTGAGTTGTGGTGCTGTAGAAGACTCTTGAGAGTCCCTTGGACTGCAATATAATCAAGCAAGGCAGTCTTAATGAATTAACATTAACCCTGAATATTCATTGGAAGGACTGATGCTGAAGCTGAAGGTTCAATACTTTGTGAAGAGCTGACTCATTAGAAAAGACCTTGATGCTGGGAAAGATTGAAGGCAAAAGGAAAAGGGGGTGGCAGAGGATGAGATAGTTAGATAGTATCACCAACTAAATGGACATGAATTTGAGCAAACTGCAGAGGATAATGGAGGATGAAGGAGCCTGGCATGTTGCAGTCTATGGGGTCACAAAATGTTGGAACAACAACAGCAACATGAAGCTTTGTTATATCAGTATATACCAATAAATGGCTTACCATTAAATCCTATAATCCTTTTATAAAAAATGTTATATTCTTGAGAACACACCTTAATAAGTTTTATATTCTGAATATAACCTCTCGAAAATATGATATATCCCTCCAGAGATGCAATAAATTTCTACTAATTGAATACCAGAATTCATTTTAGTATTAGCAATATTTCCATCACAAAACAATATTTTATTAATAAAGCATTCAAAATTAATTTCAACCGAAATTTTCTTTATCTCAGTAAATGGCTCAACCAACCCAGTTTCTGCATTATTAATTTTTTGTGTTAAAGAAATTTTATACTTGTATTACATTATTTTATGAATAAGTCCTATTATAAATTTCAACTTTGCTTTTAAATCACACATTTATAATTTTGCTGTTTTTGACAGTAATATATATTAAAGAGTATTTGAAATTTATGCAATTTAAGAATTCTGTGATTCATATTTTCCCCTTAGACATGTCTAACCCAATTTTTCCAATTTTCTGAGACTTTATCATATATATATTTATTAATCAATCAAATAACTATTTGAGGAGGACTTTATACAGATACAAATCACATAAAAGCAAGAAAATTGCAGAAAAAAGAAAAAGATCTATAAGGAAGTGAATTTATAAAAATGTGATGCTATTTTCCTGGCTTGTAGAATGTCAACTTTTTAAAATTTGTAATTTTTTTGTGATTTCCTTTTTCATTCTAAATAAATATTCATACTCAATTTTATGTGTATGATTTTTTTTGTATTTCATTTTCTCATGAGATCTCTCCTACCTTCCCTCTGCTCTCTGACATGTGTAAACTTCAGGCCCACACAACCTAAATCCACACAGACTATCTCACATTTATCACATACCTCTGTGAGCATCATTTAATCACTTGTACGTTATGGGAGATACAAATACAGTATCACCTATTGTATCATTACACTCTTTATAATTATTCTAATGTACAAAGCTGACACTACTAAGGAAAATAAAAATGAAGTTATTGCAGCATGGTCTGCAGTAATTATTCCATTCTTTTGAAGCTACTAGCAAACCACATATTACAGAGTTTTGCCAAGATTTTATATCTGGGGTGCTTATCAAGATTTAGAATATGTTATCTATTTATTTTGAAAAAGAAAAAATATAACAAATCACAAATCTAAAAACACTACAAAATAAGGGAAAATATGTAACTATTCTATATGTAACTTTCACACACATCTTCATAATGCCCTATTTTCTCCTTCACTTTTTGGTCTGCTTATTCTTTGACTGTTTTTTCACATGGGAATATTCTGTAATGTCTTTCTAGTAAGAGGACATGAAGATAATTGTCTGTAGCATGGTTAATTGAAATTTATTTTGGTAATGCTATGCAATTTGTAGAACTGTCAAATTTGCGAAAACTATACTTTTCTTTTATACATGAGCTGTTGGAAGAATTTTCCACAGATGAACTTTTGGCTCTCTAGATTTCATGTCTTGTTTTCCCTCCATTCCCACATGCTTTATTTACTGAGTGACATAAGACACATGTGACAGAGGGGAAGATGGAATGGGAAGATCAAGAAACTGATGAAAGAAATCAAAGATGACACAAACAGATGGAGAAATATACCATGTTCTTGGATTGGAATAATCAATATAGTGAAAATGACTATCGGTCGTGTCCAACTCTTGCGACCCCATGGACTGTAGCCTACCAGGCTTCTCCGTCCATGGGATTTTTCAGGCAAGAATACTGGAGTGGGTTGCCATTTCCTTCTCCAGTATTACCCAAAGCAATCTATAGAGTCAATGCAATAATCCCCATGAAACTACTAATGGTATTTTTCACAGAACTAGAACAAATACTTTCACAATGTGTATGGAAACACAAAGACCCTAAATAGCCAAAGCAGTCTTGAGAAAGAAGAATGGAGCTGGAGGAATCAACCTTCCTGACTTCAGACTATACTACAAAGCTATAGTCATCATGTATGGTACTGGCACAAAGATAGAAATATAGACCAATGGAACAAGATATAAAGCCCATAAATCCATGCACCTATGGGCACCTTATCTTTGACAAATGAGGCAGAAATATACAATGGAGAAAAGACTCTCTTCAACAAGTGGTGATGGGAAAACTGGTCAGCCATGTATAAAATAATGAAATTAGAACATTTCCTAATACCATACAAAAAATAAAATGTATTAAAGACCTAAATGTAAGATCGGAGAATATAAAAGTCTTAGAGGGAAGTGTAGACAGAACATTCTCTGACATAAATCACAGCAAGATCCTCTATGATCCATCTCCTACAGTAATGGATGTAAAAATAAAAATAAATGAATTGGACTGAATTAAACTTAAAAGTTTTGCACAATGAAGGAAACTATGACCAAGATGAAAAGACAACCCTTAGAATGGGGGGAAATAATAGCAAATGAAACAACTGACAAAGAACTAATCTCCAAAATATACAAGCAGCTCATGTGGCTCAACATCAGGAAAAGCAACAACCCGATCAAAAAGTGGGCAGAAGACTTAAGCAGACATGTCTCCAAAGAAGACATACAGATGGCTAATAAACACATGAAAAGATGCTCAACGTTGTTCATTATTAGAGAAATTAAAATCAAACCTACAATGAGATATCATTTCACACTGGTCAAAATGGCCATTATCCAAAAAAAAAAAAAAAAAAAAAAACTTTGACAAACCTAGATGCTGTATTAAGAAGCAGAGACATACTTTGCTGACCAAGGTCTGTATAGTCAAAACTATGGTTTTTCCAGTAGTCATGTATAGATGTGAGAGTTGGGCTATAAAGAAGGCTGAGGGCTGAAGAATTGATGCTTTTGAACTGTGGTGTTGGAGAAGACTCTTGAGAGTCCCTTGGACTACAAGGAGATCAAACCAGTCAATCCTAAAGGAATCAACCCTGAATATTCATTGGAAGGACTGATGCTGAAGATGAAACTACAATACTTTGGCCACCTGATGTGAAGAGCTGACTCAATAGAAAAGACTCTGATGCTGGGAAAGATTGAAGGCAGGAGGAGAAGGGGTCGATAGAGGATAAGATGGTTGGATGGCATCACTGACTCGATGGACATGAGTTTGAGCAGGCTCTGGGAGGTGGTGGAGGACAGGGAGGCCTGGCGTGCTGCAGTCCATGGGGTCACAAAGAGTCAGACATAACTGAGCTACTGAACGACAGCAACAGATGACCATTGACAGATGAATGCATAAGGAAGTTGTGGTGCATATACACAATGGAATATTACTCAGATATAATAAGGAACACATTTGAATTGTTCTAATGAAGTGGATGAACCTAGAGCCTATTATACAGAGTGAAGTTAAGTTAGAATGAGAAAGACAAATATGTATTAATACATATATGTGGCATCTAGAAGGATAGAACGGATGATTCTACATGCAGGGCAGCAAAGGAGACACAGACATAAAGGACAGAATTTTGGACTCAGTGGAGGAAGAAGAGGGTGGGATGATTTGAGAGACAGCATTGAACATACACATTACCATATGTAAAACAGATAGTGGGAGTTTGCTATATGAAGTTCGGCACACTGGTGCTCTGTGACAACCAGGGGAGAGACAGCGAGGGAAGTGGAGGGGGACTCAAGAGAGAGGGGACTCTGTGGACCTATGGCCTATTCATGTTGATGTATGGAGGAAACAACCATCACAATATTGTTAAGTGATTATCCTCTAATTAAAAGAACTGATTAGAATTAAAATGTCTTATGTATGCTAATTCTACCAAAACCCTGACTACATGGTCACCTCACTAAGTGTCTTAGAAGGGATCTATACAAGCAAAGGGCCCTGAAAGCTTAAAATTTACTCTCTTTACTGTAAAATCCACATCTAACAATAGAACTAATATACAAAATGATCTAAAAATTCTAGTCTGAAACAAACGAAATTTCATTCAATATAAGTAAAATCAAATAGGGTCAAAGTATTAATTTCATAAGCATAAGTTAAGAGGTGCATGGGGTTTTAGTGGACCTTCATTTTATTAGGAACCAATAGTATGATGCAAGCGTACAAAAAGCATAATAGTAGACCACATTAACAGAAATTGTTTCCAGATCATGAGATCTAATAATCCCTTAAAAAGCTGCCTTGGTCAAAAAACAACTGCAATATTATATCCAATTCTGATGACATAATTTAGGAGGCATAGTGACTGGTTAGATTGTATCCAGAATAAGCCATTCAAGCTGGTGAAGACAATTTGAATTAATGGCACAAAATGAAGTGGTTAATGAACCTGAGGATATCAGATGGGTACTCAATGGAACAAGGTACTACCTTTAAATACTTGAGTAGCTGTCCTACAGAAGAGA
Source organism: Antilocapra americana (assembly GCA_007570785.1). NCBI lineage: Eukaryota > Metazoa > Chordata > Mammalia > Artiodactyla > Antilocapridae > Antilocapra > Antilocapra americana. The sequence continues at coordinate 19,534,826 of ML664174.1, read as the reverse complement.
GTTTTATACAAAAGTTGTCCTAAATTGTCAAAGTGGACAAGGATAAAACTAATTTGCATTTTATCTCAAAGTAAAAAGTCATTTTCTGATAATACAGTTATTTACAATGGACTTGGTCATCCCTTGAATATCTGTAGGAAGTGAAGTATGGAAAATGGAACAAGACATATATGTTGAATAAGGGATTTATGTAATGATAACACTTAGGTGGCACTTTTACCTTGCCAGGTATTCTTCTAAACACTTGCAAAGAGTGAAGAGCAGGAATAGATGGCTCCCTTGATTTTTCTTATATATTTTGTGGTTCTGAGAAAGTGATTTTAAAAATCATTGCTTTGGCTGACACGCTAAGACATTGCAGTATTTTTTGCCCTAGCAATTCCATTTTCATGCCTATTAACAAGCATTTCTGATTGGAATGAGCCACCTTACTACTTTTACAATGTTATACATTCAAGGTCTACTTTTAGGAAGAAGTGGGTCAGAATTCCCCTTACTTTTTATATCATCAGTCTTAGTTTAAGGCTTTCGTATAATGGGTAGGAGTACGGACTCTGAAGCCAGACTACCTGCATCTCAACTCCCTGTCTTGAGTTGTATGTCTTTCTGTGCTTCAGTTTCCTCAACTATAAAATAGGGATAATAATGGGACCACTTCATAGGACTGTTTGGGGGATGAAATCATTTATTTCATGTCAGCCACTTAGAATGGTGTTGGGCACATAGTAAGCATTTCACACTTTGTTTCAAGATCTTTAAGTTCTGTTTGCTTCCAATGTCTGTCAATAACATCACTTATTTTTATTTTTCTCTGCATTCATTTATTTCACATATATTTGTAAAGAGTGCCCAACACAGACCAGCACTGTACTAGGAACAGAGAATTTAATTATGGATGTGGCAGACATGGTCTCTGATTTCATGAAGTTTATAATCTAGCAGATTTTTATGCAGCCAATGTCAAAATGAAGGAAAGACATTTGCTAGTATCTTACCAATCACACTTAGTAAAGATGATAAATAGCATTCCCCAAACTTTAATTCTACTAAAATTATTGGCATGTATGTTTGTATGTTTTCTTTCTTTACCAAATTTTTAAATCAGGATACAAATTAAAAGAAAGTAGAGATCAAATGGTCTTACCCAGGACTTCCCTAGTGGTCCATTGGTTAAGAATCTACTTGCCATGGCAGGAGGCATGCGTTCGATCCTTGGTCCAGAAGATTCTACTTGCCACAGGGCAGCTGAGCACATGCACCACAACGACTGAACCTGCATGTAGCAGCTACTGAAGCCTGAGTACCCTGAAGCCCTAGAGCCCATGCTCTGCAATAAGAGCAGCCACCACAATGAGAAGACCACACGCTGCAACTAGAGAGTAGCCCCTGTTTACCGAAACTAAAAAAGAAAAGCCCATGCACAGCAATGAAGATCCAGCACAGGAAAAACAAAAAAGCCTTGCTACCCAATCTCTCCATAATCATCCAGTCTGTCTGGTTATTATTATTTTCGTTGTTGCTATTTTACACTGTGCCTGTCGTTATGGTTATTATTATTATTATTTTCCTAGTAGATGAAAATTGCTGGAACAGTGAGAATTGAAAGGATTGGGTTCTGTAACGTTCTCCTCGTTGGTGAAGTTCTACCAGAGGATACTGCTAATTTTAAGCAATCAAGTGAACCACTGTGATCTATCAACAGTGAAAGATATGTGAGTAATAGTGAGAACACTGGGGTTTATAGCTTCTTGGTTAACCAAAGTCTTTAGCAAGCCCTCCAAGGGCAATCTCCTTTTTGGTAGAGACGAAATCCTTTCCCAGACTTTAAAACACAGTAGAGTCTTTAAACTATTATTGGCAAGTTGAGAGATTCTGAGGTCGTCTCAAAAAATGTTACATGCTGCTAATTGAACTGTCCTCTGTTAACACTTTAAGTAGAATAAATAGACTTATGTTCCTGGGATTTGAGCTTGGAATTTCTTGGACTTGTGTTAATGTGAAAGCAGCTACTCAGATCTTAGAGTCATTTCCTTTGTATTTTGAGTTCAAATTGGAAGCTCAGCTTCTAACATGCCTTGGCAAGTTTTTCTTCTCTGAAATTAACACGTTCAGTTTAACACCAGTTAATCAAATGTCATATTACTTTTTATGCTATTAATTTTGTTTTGCTACATACCATGAACATGTGTGCTTAACATTAAATTTGAATTGAAGTGTTATTTCGGAAAGAGTTTTTTCCTCATTTCTTGAGTGGAGCCATGGTTGTGTGGCAAAATTACTATGACAAACCTGTGATTTTCATTAAAAATTTTAGTGACATTCTTTCCTAATTATAAGTATAGAGTGAATGGGTCCAAGAATTTGTGTACCAATTTCAAAATGTCAGCTACACCCTTGTTTTTATCTGTTTGCTCAAGCCAGTTGGATTCTTTGAGGTCTTGAAAGAAACACATTTTCTTTTGATTACTAACAGTGCAGCAGACTTGTTAAGTGCATCAATCAAGCAAGTCAATCCAATCCAGACCCCAACTTTAGAGTGCTAATGTACATAGAAAGGGTCTTTTAATTAAAAATAATTATTGTGGTAAAATACACAGAACAATAAAAATTTACCATTTTAATCATTTTTTAAGAATGCACTTTAGTGGCATTAAGTACATTCACTTGATTATGCAACTGCCACCACCCCTACCATCCATCTTTAGAGCTTTTTCATCTTCCCAAACTGAACGTCTATTCCCATTAAACACTGGCTCCCAGCTCCTGGCAACCACCATTCTACTTCCTGTCTCTATGATTTTGAATATACTAGATAATTCATGTTAATGGAAGCATATCATGTTTATCATTTTGTGTCTGGATTGCTTCACTTTAGTATAATATCTTTGAGGTTCACACATGTAGTATGTGTCCGAAGTCTCTTCCTTTTTTAAAGGCTGAGTAATATTCCATTGTATGCATACCACATTTTGTTTATCCATTCATCCGTTGATGGACGTGTGGTTGGCTTCACCTTTTGGTTATTTCTAATAGTGCTGCTCTGAATATAGGTGTACAAATATCTGCCCAGGTCCTTGTTTTCAATTCCTTCAGGTGTATACCCAGAAGTGAAATTACTGGGTCATATAGCAATTCTATTTTTTAATTTTTTGTGGATCCATAGCAGCCACACCAGTTTTTACATTCCGACAGTGCACAGGGTTCCAATTTCTCCTCCCCCTCACCAACACTGGTATTTTCTAAACAGCGATTTTAATAGATATAGAAGGTTTTAAAAAATATATTGGTATACCAATTATACTATTGTGGTATACTATTATGGTACACTATTGTGATTTTTATATGTATAAAAGATTATAAAATTGAATACTTATTACTGTATACAAGTGAAAATATCAAAATTTTCTAATTATAGGTTCTTATTTTCAAGTTTTCTTCAAATACAGTATTCTAATAAATAACACATCTTAAGTGTAATAGAATAACAGATTCATTGAATTACAACATCTAAGAAGTTGAAGGAAGAAAAAAATAAGACAGCGGAAGACCTGCAACTTGAGATAGAAAACTCATTCCAAGTGGTATTTAAAATGTACCAGCTAATGTTTGAGTGTCTGGGTATTTTTCAAAACACATAGAATATGTTAATGATGATGACACGTTGTTAACTTACATTAAATAAAAGAGAAAAAAACTTTATCACCTACTTTTTTTTGAAGTCAGAACGTGTTCAGTGATGTTTGATTTTTGAGCTCTATAGTTAAAACTCTGTAGCTGTGGTTTTGTGAAAACATTCAGCATATGACAACACATTCCTATGTTTATGCTCTTTTTTTTTTCCCCTCAGGCTTTTCACTGTTTTCAAGGTTCATTACCCTGACCCGAACTCCCAGTTTTGCCCTGGTAGAAAGTGGATTACTTTATTAACAATCCAGAAGTGCCAGGTGAAAATCTATCTAACATCTACCTCTCTGGAACAAATATGTCCAGGTTACTGGTAATATACACATGTGGTATCGTTTTTCCATTATTTGGAACATACAGAACTAAATTAATAACAGTTCTTACAAGACCCTGGGGGTTTGTGTAAAAGAATTTTGATCTCCTTAGGAAGGGCTCACCAGTACTCTCAGGAGAGATGCACTTGACTTTTGACCTCTTTTCAAAGGCACCTGTGTGAGCTTTTAAAATCCACTACCACCAATTATCCACTTTCAACCTGAAGTGTTTAAACCTAGGGCCACATTAACTGAGCTTAGCACATAGCCATGTCATCGTAGACTTCCTGATGTGAGGCGATGTCTTGACATAGTTAAAAGGGAGTTTAGGGATGGGGCATGAGATTAATCAGGTCCTCCTACTGACAGCTTCAAACAAAGAAGCCTTTTAGCCACCTGGTTTGTGTCTCTCACACCTGCATTCAGATTGCTGGGACAAAGCTTTGTACCATTGCCTTGATCCCCATTCTTTTCAGGTACTTGTTTGTGGCTACGTTGCTTCGCTTAATGGCTCTTTCCAAAAGACAGTCTAGAAGATGCAAATAAACAGCTTGTCTTTCAGGAAAAGCAGTGCTGGGAGAACTGTAGTCATTTAGAAAACCAGTTCATAATGGGCATTTGAAATGCCATGTCTCTTTCTTGAAGATTTTGGAAAGGAGGCTATAGCTCACGGTATATTGGAGTGATGTACATCATTCTTTCTTCTGCTCTCATTTTCTTGGAAATTTAAATCAGGGTGAATATAGATTTCTTTCTCCGTGCTTCACATCCCTATTAGCTGGCTTCTTTGGCAGTAAACCTGGCTTTAATTTTAGTCTCTGAGCTTATTAAATTTTTCACTTACGGTGCCAAAGACTTAAGCATGGTAGTACTAAGTTATTCTAGCATATGAGGAGAGTAACCTTGTGAAAGATTCCAGTTGTCTAGCAGAGCCTGTTAGCCTTCACACACTGCAGAGTTTCAACAACAGCCTGTGTCTGCATTGTTCACTGTAACCAAGTAATGCAGAAATATTAGAGGCCTAGTTGACTTCATATTCTATGCCTGGTTTAAATCACTGATGTTGTAAGATCTGGCCATGGACTAAAAAAAAAAATTCCAAATGTTTTCTGGTTCTAGTTTTTGATTTTTTTTTTTTTTCATATGAAAAGTAAAACCATACAGGATTTCTTGATTGCACAATGAAGCACAGTTTCAGGGCCATGCTAATAATTTATCCCAGTTTAGCCTTAACAGAGTTATGCAATGGCTATTTCAGATATACTCATCCAAGCCATTTGATCTCAAGGCTCAAGAATCATTTTGCTGAATAAAGAGCAGAGGCTATTCTTCAGCATGTGTTTGGCAGGTAAGGCAAACTGCTACTCTCATATGGAGAATTGAATTTCTTTAAATTTCTGTTATCCACTGTTTTATCTGCTACATTTCCCTAGTAGCTATCTGGTGCTATATCAATAGTAACTGTGGTGTTAATAATAATAATGAGAACAGCAACTAGACACAATAACAACAAAGAATCTGTGTCAGGATGTACTGTGTGCCAGATATTATGCTAGAGATTGCATGTGTTTCAGCTCAAGCACTTCTATAATAACCCTTTGAGAAAGATACAATATGCAGTTTAGTGATGAGGAAACTAAGGCCCACGGAGGAAAGTGGCCCAAAGTCATGCATCTCTTAAGAGGGAGAGCCAGTTTCTGAACCCTGGCATTCTGATTCTAGAATCCATGCTCTTAATTAGAGTACTGTCAGAAATTCCCACATCTGTGCTAACTAGCATATCTACATTTTATATTTAAGAAATTAGTAGAACAAGGGGCAACTGCCAGAGATTGTGTGGAAGAGTTTGGAGGACCCTTACTTTCTAGTCTTGATTTTATATGAAGTGAGGAGAAAGGAATGTGATGCTCCCTCCTACCCCACATGCACCCTTGATGATAATGAAAGTTCCTTTCTAACACCGTGAACTCGAATTAATAGATGTGAAATAATCATTTCCTTTCCACTGATTTTGGAAACATTGGTTTCTCAAGTCTTCTACTGGAATGTAAGTGGTGTTATAAAAAGGTTGCCAGGGTGATGTCTCCAGATTGATGACAACTATTTATAGTTTTATAGTGTTTTTAAGTTGGTGATCTATCTTCTTTTGCAGTTAATGTCTCCCATCTCAGAAAGTGGGAGGAGTCTGCACTGCCTGGGGAAGGCTGCTGAAAAGAAAACAGGTCCCGCGCATGTGTGTTGATGTCAATCTGTTTTCAATTTTTAGGCCTGGGCTCAGCTCTTTCTACTTCTGTTTCACAAAGAAAATGTGGTGGGAGAGGCACTTCCAGTAACAAACAGGTGTACCATGTCTGAGGCAGATTTACCCAGTGACACACTCTTTGTGGTGGGGTTTTTGTGCAGACACAAATGGGTATCAAATGGTAGGTCACCAAAATGATGCTTCAGGAAGCCAGAGGGGAAGGGAGACAGTTGCCATTTCAGTCCTGCTGTAGATTGAAATCACCATCAGATTTGTTCCCCAAATCTTCCTTTGCCTGCCACGCCCCCTACTTCCTATCAGCAAATTAACAAGCCAAGAAAGGAGTTTAGAAATCAAAGCTGGAAAGACCTCTAGATCAAGTCTTCCATTCTTTGTCAAGCCAGGGTCAGCCTCCTCACCCCTTGAGCCCTTTCTAGTTTTTCCTTCAACTTGAAATTTCTCAAGCCTACATTTTCCTTTTTTTACCTTTATCGCATTACTTCTAGTTACAATCTCTTTTGTCATGCCAGCTAATTCACCTCTGTCCTTTGCAGATGACTATACCATCTTTAGTCCCTCCTTGGATTTCGTTCTTTTATTTTCCCTCCTAGTAAGTCTACCCCTCTGGCCATCCAGTAATTCTTTTTGACTTGCTCCCAACTCTACACACTGTTCATCTTTCTCCTTGTGAGGTCCCCAAAGCTTGAATGGACCCTCCTGAGTGTGGTTTCACCCTGGACTGTGTAAGGAAGCCAGTATTACCTCTCTTTCTTAATATGGACTAATTTTGCCTGCATCTTCAAAAAGTGCTCCAAGAGTTTGGCTATGAGATTGCCTTTATAGAGAGGAATCTTATTTAATTATTTATAATTTTTCATCTGTGCCTAGGAGTATACCACTCTCTAAATCAGCACTGTCCTATAGAAACGGATAGTAATTATAAAAAGTGGACACGTAATTTTAGATTTTTTAGTAGTCACATTAAGAAAAGTAAAAAGACATGTGAAATTAATTTTAATAGTATTTAACTTGATATAACTAATGATTTCTACATGTAATCAATATTAGAAATTATTAATAGGATTTTTAAATTCATTTTTCTACTAAATCCTGGAAATTCTGTAGGTGTTTTACCCTCATAGCACATCTCAGTTTAGACACTATATATTCCTTAGCAGTATAATATTTGGTCTGTATTTAGATTTCATAAAATTGACTATTGAAGAAGAAGATTTACATAGCGAGATTTTTTGAATATACTTGAAAGTTCTCCAAGAACTGAATTATTAGCTTTTCAATTTAAAATGTAACTAATTAAAATGAAATGAAGTTGAAATTCAGTTCCTCAGTTGAAGTAGCCACATTTAAAGTGCTTGGATGTGACTGCTGGCTGCCACTGCGGACAGCAGAGCTCTAAGTCTATAATAATCCTAAGAACTTCCGTCTTACAAGTAGTTCAGCTCTCATTTTCATTAGGTGAATCTCACTTTTCGATTCTTGATCACACCAACTTTCTGGAGGAAGGAGGTATTACTTTTGTTTCTCCCTCTGATTTCGATGAGGCATCCATCCACTTCATTGTGGGGTTTTGTAACATACATTCTCGTATGTTAGAATGCAGGTGGTATGTTTTTTAAGGGCATTATGCTAAGAACTATATAATTAATAACCATCATGAAGAGATCTTAGAAATCAGGAAGGAAAAGACCTATAGATATGTAGGTTTGAAAATAGTTGCCTGGTCATTGCTTTAGATTGAAATACAAATATTCTTTCTACACTTTGTCATAGCAATGCCAATGAAGCTTACAGAATAAATGAGGTGACCTCACACAGTCCATCAACATCTGTGTAACTTAGGCAAAGGACATTAAATCTTAGTGCTTTGCTGACCTCTGCATCGTACACTTATTAACCTAATAATTCAGATGGTGTTGTAGAACTCAAATCATGACAAGCAATATTCTTTCAAACCAATGCTTTGGAACAGAAACAATTTAAAGTGCTGGGGGGTTCCTAGTGACCCCAAAGAGGCACCCTGAAATTTATATTATAAATAGAAGAGTCTGTATCAAAAAGTGGGGCCGGGCTTTTACCCTGGAAAGACTTAATAAATTTAACTTCATTAATGCTATCATACTAGCTGATTAATACTATTAATCAAAACAGTTCTGTGTCTCTGTCCTTCCCCTGAACCTGGGTCCTGCTTTTTCAAAGGACATTTACTTGATTCAAAGCTAGGGGAATTTTTAGCTTATCTATTTTCTTAAGAACTGTTTCCCAACTCCCCCTTGAACCTCTCTCTCTATCCTTACATGTAAATCTCCTTCCTTCCCATTACACCAGTGTGCACATGGCAAACACTTTTCCTGAATTGATATTTCACTTGTTTTCTTTGCTGTTCTGTGGCTCCAGTGGTCTCTGTTCTCCGCCTCTTTCACATTTTAGGTTTGAAATGTGCTTTCAAAATATTTCACAGGTTTTTTTCTTTTTCTTTTTTTTTTGATTAAAGCTTCAACATACTAAAATCAGAGGAAAATAAGAGGAGACAGTGGCTGAAGGTGCCACAATTTTGTCTAAGTGCCTGTGAATGCATTTTGGAGTGGTTTGCACTACCACGAGTTCTTTGCAACCTTCAAAGTGGACATTGAGCAGGAAGATGTTTATTTAACATGAACACCCCAATATCTGCGAGTCTTTATGTTTGGAAGACTTTGGCTTTTTCTTCAACAAGAACCCATTTTATTGCAGATCTCTCACCTCCCTTGCAACTCCTCCAACTCGATTTTTCCCCTTCAGCTTCCTGCAATGGTCTTGAAATTACCTGTGTTTCAGCTAATAACAATACAGCTTCAGATGTATTTGATATCTAACAGTTGTGAAATTACTTTAAAAACACTATCTTATTTCAAATTCACAGCAACCTTTGAAGGGTGTGTTCAGTAAAGACAGATACTATTATTTCCGTTTGTTAGGTAAGAAATGAAAGACTAGCAGCTAATTTGCCTGCCTCAAGACACCCAGATGAGACAAATTTCCAGGTTTTTTGATTAGAAGCCCATTTCTGTTTTCATCCATCCATTCATTCATAATCTTTTTCCAAGGGGTCTCGAGATAACTGTTTCTCAGTTTCACAACATTTTCTCAAAATGTTGTGAAAGAGACCCCACTCCCACCTTATATGGTATCCTTATAGGATAACATCCACAATCCTTGCTAAGGGATGAGCCCAGAAGAATCTCCACTTCACTAGGCTATCAATTGCAGGGGCCTACTTGAATTTCACTTTTGGGTAACTATGGATGAATTTCATTCTACACTCAATTAGTTTATCCAAACTTTTTTCAAGATGCCAAAAAATGTATCCTAAGCACTAATGTGAATGAATAAATTTTCTTCCTGTATTTTAGTTCAAAACAAATCTGTGGGTACAGTCACGTTCTTTGGAATGGTAGACTAAAAGCACTGACTTTTATTCACTTTATAGTTCTACCCACATGCAATTCAGATATATGCAGATCTTTGTTTAATAGGTCATCCTTCTGGTTACATTTTAGTGCAGTGAATCACATATTTTAAATTAAATTTTTTTACCCTGACTTATATGTAAAATATAGAACAAAACTCTTAATAAATTTGAATTCTGCTATTGTCATCACTAAGAGGCAAGGGCTCACTCAGGGTCTTTCCTTAACAAACATCTGAGGCAGGTGATGCTGTAAATAGGCCATTGGATGAAGCATTTGAAAACTTTAAAGTGCTGGTCAGAAACATTTGAGCATCATTGTTAAGGAAAAGCGACCCCCATATAAGGGGACTGGGAGTCAGATGATCTGACTTTGGTAGATTTATCTAACTTCTTTGAACATAGGTTTCCATCTGTTCTACCTTTATTTATTTTTTCATATTAATGTGTGATAGACATAATTTTAAGTTCAATGGTCTGAAAGTCACTTGGAAGCTGCAGTTTTATTGTCATTTTTTTAAAATTAGCTTTATTCTCTAGATATTTTAAGAATATTTATTTATTTTATTTGACTGCACCAGGCTTGTTTGCAGTATCTGAGATCTAGTTCCCTGCCTAGGGATCAAACTCTGACCTCCTGCTTTGGGAGCATGGAGTCTTAGCCACTGGACCACCAAGAAAGTCCCTGTCTGGGTATTTATATTTTTAGATTGTTTGGTGATTCTTTCTCCCCACCCATCGCTCTCCCATCTCAATTATTTTTATCTATAATGCATCATTTGTATATTTTTAAAGCTTAAATTTAGACCACTATTCAATTAGTATTTACCACTCTCAGAGTTTCCCAATGAATCAGGTACAAGGGATCTGTGGGAATTATTTATTTGTTGCTATGAAACTGCTTGGTTTCCTGAGTGTACTTCTCAGAGCTCAGGTCACATTAAGAAGGCCATTCCTCTGGCTGGCATTACATATAAATAGTGAATTCTAGGATTGGCAAATTCAATATCCCTTCCATTTTTTAACTTAAAAAGGAAATATTTCAAAATGCTTTTGTAATAGCATTGTATACCATGACCAATTGAGATTTATCCCAGAAATGCAAGGCTGGTATAACCTCCAAAAAAATCAATCAATGTAATTTATTGATAGAATAAAGGGGGAAAAAATCCACATGATTACATTAATGGATGCAGCAAAAGCATTTGACAAAATCACATGTCCTTTCATGATTAAAAACACATAGCAAACTAGGAATAGAAAGGAACTTCCTTAACTTGATAAAGAGCATCTACAAAAAGCCTAGAGTTAATATCATTCTTAATGGTGAAAGACTCTCTTCTCATCATTTCTATGGACAATTATACTGGAGAATCTAGCAAGGGCCATTTAAAAAGGAAAAAAATGAAATGTATCTGTATTGGAAAGGAAGAAGTAAAACTTTGTTAGCAGATGACATGATCTTATATATAGAAAATCCTAAGGAATCAAGCCTGGTGTGCTGCAGTCCATGGGGTTGCAAAGAGTCAGACAGGACTGAGTGACTGAGCTGAAGGAATCAAAAAGAAAATAAGAAACTAATATGATGTAGTATGTTAATTATACCACAAAAATACAAAACCAAACAAAACCCCTAACCCCAGATAGAACAAATGAATAAGTTTGACAAAGTTGCAAGATTCAAGATTACTATTCAAAAATAGTTTCAATATAAGGCTATGAACATTATTAAAATAATATTAGAGAAAACTCCATTTATAATAGCATCAAAAATAATAAAATACTTCAGTAAAGGTTTAGCAGAAGTCCAATATTTGCATTCTAATAAGTACACAGTATTGTTGAAATAAATCAAATAGCTAAATAAATGAAAAGGCATTCTATATTCATGGATTGGAAGATTTAATATAATTAACATCCTCAAATTGATGTATAGACCAATTTAGTCCTTATAAAAATTCCAGTAGCTTTTTTGTAGAAATTAACATGGTGATCCTAAAATTCATATGGGAATGCAAGGGATCCAGAAAACAAAGTTGGTGGACTCATACATATTGATTCACTTACTGCAAAGCTACAGAAATCAAGGCAATGTAGTACTCATGTAAGACAGACATATCAATCAATTAAATAGAACTGAGAATCCTGATCTTAAAACTCTTATGCTCATGATTTTTGACAAGGATGCCAAAACTATTCAATGGAAGAAAGATAATCTCTCTTTGCTGGGGCAACTGGAAATCTACAGGCGAAAGAAGGAGTGGAGATTTCCATCCTTATGTGTGCTCAGTCACCTAGTCGTGTCTGAACTCTTTGTGACCCTTTGGGTCCGAGACTGCCTAGCCCCTCTGTCCGTGGAGTTTTTCAGGCAAAGATACTGGAGTGGGTTGCCATTTCCTCCTGCAGGAGATCTTCCAAGGATCAAACCAGAGTCTTCTGCATCTCTGCATTGAAGGCAGATTCTTTACTGATGAGCCATTGGGGAAGACCTCCTTCCTATACTAACCCCCAAATTAAGTCAACATGGATGCAGACCTAAATGTAAGAGCTAAACTTTTTTTTTTATTGGTTTTGCCATACAATGACATGATATCGCCATGGGTGTACATATGTTCCCCCTCCACAACCCCTTCCCTCCTTCCTCCCTACTCCCTCCCCCCCGGGAAATCTCGGTGCACCAGCCCCGAGCATCAGCTCTAGGCTGGCAATTGATTTCACATATGATACTTAACATGTTTCAATGCCATTCTCCCAAATCATCCCACCCCTGCCCTCATCCACAGAGTCCACGAGTCTGTTCTATACGTCTGTGTTCCTTTTGCTGTCTCGCATGCTGGGTTCTCCTTACCATTTTTCTAAATTCCATATATATGCGTTAGTATACTGTATTGTTGTTTTTCCTTCTGGCTTACTTCACTCTGTATAATAGGCTCCAGTTCCGTCCACCTGAGTAGAACTGCTTCAAATGAATTTTTTTTTAATGCTGAGTAATATTCCATTGTGTATATGTACCACAGCTTTCTTATCCATTCGTCAGTTGATGGGCATCTAGGTTGCTTCCATGTCCTGGCTATTGTAAACAATGCAGCAATGAACATTGGGGTACACGTGGCTGTAAGAGCTAAACTTATAAAACTATTAATGAAAACACAGCAGTGAATATTTAGAACTTTGGTCTGGGCAAATCTGACACTGAAGTACAAGTGACAAAGGAAAAAAATAGATAACTTGGACTTAAAGTTTTTCATTCTTCAAGTGATAGCATCAACAGAATAAAAAGACAACATGGATAATATTTGTACATCATATGTCTGATCATGGACTTGTATCCAGAATGTATGAAAAGCTCTTACAATTCAGTAATAAAAAGACAACAGTTTAAAAATGAGCAAAATTTTGAAAAATATTTCTCCAAAAACGATACTCACATGGGAACCAAACACATTAAAGGATACTAAAAATCTTTAGCCATAATGGAAATGCAAATCCAAACTATGAGATGCTATTGCATACCCAGTAGATGGCTATAATAAAAACACATATAACAGTGAGTGCTGACAAGGATGTTGAGAAGTTGGAACACTCATATATTGATAGTGGGGATATGAAATGTGGTAGCCACTTTGCAAAACAGGTTGGCAGTTCCTCAAAAGATTAATTGAAGAGTTACTATATTACCCAGGAATTCAACTCCTACCTACATACCCAAGAGAAAGCAAAACCTAATATCCACATAAAATTTTGTACACAAAAGTTCATAGTAGCATTACTCATTATAATCAACAGTAGAAACTATCTACATGTCCATCAACTTATCAATGGATAAAATAAAATGATGTGTGCTCAGTCATGTTGAACTCTTTGTGACCCTATGGACTGTAGTCCGCCAGGCTCATCTGTCCATGGGATTCTCCAGGCAAGAATACTGGAGTGGGTTGCCGTTTCCTACTTCAGGGGATCTTCCTGACCAAGGGACTGAACCTTTGTCTCCTGCATTGACAGGCAGATTCTGTCACCATTGTGTCACCTGGGAATATGTTCATATAATAGAATATTATTTAACAACAAAAAGAAAGAGAAATCTGACATATGCTATAACATGATTGAAACTTGAAAACATTATGTTAAATGAAAGAAGGGAATCACAAGAGACCACATATTGTATAATTCTACTCATGTGAATGTCCTGAATAAGGAAACTGATAGAGAAAGAAAACAGATTAGTGGTTTCCTAGGGCTGGGGTAGTTGGGGTGGGTTGAGGTAAGAGATGGGGATTGACTCTAAATGAATACAAAGTCTCATTTGGGGACAATGAAAATGTTCTAAAATAGATGGTATTGATGGTTGCACAACTCTGTGACTGTAAACTGTACTATAAACCACTGAATTGTACACTTTAAAGGAATGAATTTTATTCCTTGTGAATTATATCTCAAACAACTTTTAGGGTTAAGGGAATGGATAAAGATAATGTTGTCTCAGTTCTACCAATTTGGAGAATATGTTTCAAAAACATGATTTTTGAAGCCAAACATTTTCACAGAAAAGCTGAACTCTGGGGAAGGAGGGAACATGACAAAAAATGAAAAGGAGATTCCAATTAGCTTTAATAGCCAGGAAAAGTATCTTCTTCGTAGAAATTTTCCCTTAGGGGAATTAAGAATTAAGGTGCCTAAATGGCTGAAGGAGGTGAGGGAGAGAAATCTAAAATGAGTGTGTATGTGTGTGCATGCTTAGTTACTTTAGTACTGTCTGACTCTTTGCGACCCTATGGACTGTAGCCTGCCTGGTTCCTCTGTCCATGGGGTTCTTCAGGCAAGAATACTGAAGTGAGTTGTCGTGCCTTCCTCCAGGGAATCTTTCCAACAGGGATCGAATCCCTGTCTCTTATGTCTCCTGCACTAGCAGGTAGGTTCTTTAACACCAGATGTGGACTGTTTGCAAGAGAAGTTCCCAAAGACTGTTGAATTTGGGTGACAGGAAAAAAGAGAAATGAACCCTTCACCTTGGAGAAAGTGTACTAAGCCTGGGAGGAGAAACTGGGAAGAGAGGAGGTAAGCTTTTCTGTTTGTCCATTGTTGTATTTCTCTAGCTCCCTGTCGTTCCCAGCTTGCTTTTAGATGGGAGCTGCCATCTGTGGGTCCTCCTCACAGAGACTTGTGTTGCTCTGGGAGGAGGTGCTCCAAGAAGGTTCTTGGGGAGTTTGGTTGACACAGTGGTCGTAAATACACTTGAGAAACTGGGTTTCATCAGCAACACTCTGAGCACCCGGGTACAAACTCTGGATGGATGTTGTGCAAATGTTTGGCAGAAATACCGACTTTCCTTACTTTTAGGCATATCTGCGGCTTTTTGATACTGTAAACAACTGACACAGCCATGGAGGAGTAGTGTATCTGAAATTGTTTATACAAAAGGATTCCATCTGTCAGTCTGTTTACAGTTCACATGTGAATGGGCAAAACCTTCATAATAACCCGGCAAAAAAAAAAAAAAAAGAATCTGGGATTTGCTGCAAATAATGGCTTCAACAGGGTGTATTGAGAGTGTTCTTCCTCCACTAAGAGTCGCTTGCTTAGAAATTATGCTTCTTGAGGATTTTATGGCAATTTGGTGTCCTTTAAAATTAAAAATTGGGATGCTGGGACTTGCGTTTGGGGTTTCTGTACATCGGATTATTCAGTGCTCTCCAAAACCAGGCAAGAGAATTGGACCAGAAAAGTGTTTTGCCTGAGGCAAGGTCAGATGCTGACCTGAAAGCACTGAAAAATCTTCACCATAAAAGATCTTATGAGTCCCTGGCATAAAGGAGTCCTGCTTAGTTTGTCCTTTAATCCTTCTTTTTGGTCCTCTTAGAGTAACATTTTTATTAAGCATTTGCAGCTCTTAACCCCTGTAGCCGGACCACTTCATTTGGTTCATCTCCCTAGATGTGGCCAGAGATGTAGGCGCAGAGAAAACACTAAAATAGCAACAGGAATGTTTGTGTTGTGACTTGCTAATGGTGTCTGGGTTTTTATTCTGAAGAACATGTTCTTTTAAACTTGTTTCTAGTTATTGAATGTGGAGTATCATGATTAAACCTTCATTGGGTATGAGATTTCAAAAATGAGGCCATTCAGTAAATGAGACAAAAAGGTTTTCAATTTAAAATTTTTGTTTGAAAAGATAGATGAATAATCAAAATCACAACTCAAACTTTTAATCATTTTCCCACATGAAAAAAAGATCATCAAAGAAATAATTGTGCCTGGAAAATGAAACACGAGGGGAGATCTGCCTTCAAAGCACCTTCAGAATTTCTTATTTGTACATGTCATATTGTATGTTTTCTTTTTCCATTTGGCTTTCCTATAAAATCTCAACATAGACTTGAAATATCCTCCCTTAGTGATGCTTTCGAGAATATTAGTACCTCCACCATTAGGGCATTTTCCCTAGTATCTAATCTAATACCCATGCATTGCTTATTTGGCATACATTCTTTTACTTCTTTTTTGTTTTTGCATACATTATTTTACTTCTTTTTTGCTAATAGAAAATTATTTTTTAAGTTATTTAATTTATATTGGTTCAGATCTTCCTTTCTTGCTGAACTGTACTCTTGGCAGATCATAAATCCTTAACTTGACAGCATCACTGACATAGAAAGGATTTAGGCATATGAACCTCATTCAGGTTAATGAGAATTTTTCCTGGAAATATCCTTCGAATTAATTGGATATTTTAGCATGTCAAAACAGCTTTATCTTCCTCTCATTCTATTTTCTGTTTTCTTTCTTTCTTCCCTTTTATTTCCATTCTCTCCACCATTTCTTCCTATTCTTCTCACTTTTCTTCCCTTTACAGTAATACATTGAGGCCCTTCCCTGTGATGGGCATTAAGACAAACCCAACCAAAGGTTCTGTCAAGTGGCTCCTAGTCTGATGTTAGACATTTAAACACATCAGAGTTTGGATCTATCAATCACAGCTAAGGCTGAGCTTACAGGTTGAGAATAGCCATTTGTTTTGTAAAATATGCTTTATCTCTCTAGTTGCTCAGATGATAAAAAATCTGTCTGCAATGCAGGAAACATGGGTTTGATCTCTGGATTAGGAAGATTTCCCTGGAGAAGGGAATGGTAACCCACTCCAGTATTCTTGGAGTGGAATTCTGGAGAATTCCATGGACAGAGAAGTCTGGTGGGCTACAGTTCGTGGGGTTGCAAAGAGTTGGACACAAACACCCACACTATCCTCAATCCGAGCCTCTCAAGGTATATTCTGAGTTTTTGTAAGTCATTATTATCAGAATAAAGGAAAAGAGGCTAAGTGGAGTAGAAGAAAGGGAGAAAGAGGGAGGAAAAGGAGATACATATTCAACTAGGAAGAATAAAATAATCTGGCTTCCTTGATTGGCTAAAACTGAGGTCATTATCTTCTCTCCTAAGGATTCCTCCCCCAGCACTTATTACCTACTTGCCACAGAGTAACTGCGAGCCATCTGTGACTTTTCTCTCTAGCACATCACTCCATCATGTATCCTGCAAATTTTGCCTCCTAAAATTGTTCTTCATCTCTCCTCTCCAGCGAATCCTATTATAACTTCTAAATTCAGGTTTTCACCCTCCTTCGCGGATTTTACTAAACATCCTCTAATTGTTCTCTTTGTCTCAATATTTGTCTTCTTAATCCATCCTTCATTCTTTTCATAAAACCTCTCATTGCCTGTAGCAGTTTCTCAATCTTTTCTGACTAATTTTTCCTTTTAAAATTATACAATCTCTTAATACTTCTTGGAGGTTGTT
Source organism: Antilocapra americana (assembly GCA_007570785.1). Classification (NCBI taxonomy): domain Eukaryota; kingdom Metazoa; phylum Chordata; class Mammalia; order Artiodactyla; family Antilocapridae; genus Antilocapra; species Antilocapra americana. The sequence goes on along the minus strand of ML664174.1, from coordinate 19,517,329 downwards.
TTGAAAATGACGTTATAATGTGTGTGGTATACAATAATGGAGCTATTTTAGGTAAATCAAATCTTATTTTAGCTTATTTTATTATCAATTTTATTTTGATTACAGTCTCAATAATATTCATAATATATAGACTGCTGAAGTGAGCACAATATATAGACACATTTTTCTATTCTCTATTTCACAAGTGATGCATGTGATTTAATTTTCTTCCCAGCAAATTATGTAGTAAAAAGTATGAAAGTGAAAGTGTTAGTCACTCAGTTGTGACTGACTCATTGTGACCCCATGGACTGTAGACCTCCAGGCTCCCCTGTCAATGGGGTTTCCCAGGCAAGACGAGTGGGTTGCCACTCCTTTCTCCAGGGGATCTTCCCCACCAAGGGATCAAACCCAGGTCTTCTTCATTGCAGCTAGATTCTTTACCAACTGAGCCACCAGAGACAGTGTAAGGCAAATACCCTGAAAATACCATTGTGCTTGGAAAGAAGACAAAGGTACAGGAAAATATATATTGAAATTTAATTGTTTAATGGTATAAAAATAGATAAAGATGCTTTTACTATCCAGTGTTTGTAATTCTTGCCTTCGTGCTTAAATGGTGTAATTTTATGATTTTTCTGTTTTATTTTTAAATCTAAATCTGGGAGAAGATTTGAGGTTGCCATTTGCAAGAGTTTCCACACAAATAATACCTTTCAAATATAGATAGTCTTTATTGTCAGCAAAGGAAAGCTATATCAGGTAATAATTGTCATTAAATTTTTTTGTAACTTTGAAGTACCAGGAATTTTTTTACATATATAAAAACTATGATGAAATGAATATCCTTTGTGAATCTGATGAAGATAAATTGAGTTGAATTTGTAGAATTATTATTTTTATTCTTCTAATTATTGTTATAATTTTAACATCAGGGTTCCTTATGCTGTTGAAACTTGAGGATCAATTATGAACATTCATATGAATATATGAATTATTCATATAACATTCATATGCATATGTTTTATGAATTATTAATATATCATTAAACAAATGAGAAATTGTAAGAAGTTAAGATCCCCCATAGTGTCAAAAATATAAAAATAATAATGGCTAAGATCTTTTAGAATGTTCAGGAAAGAAAGAAAGTGAAAATTGCTCAGTCATGTCCAACTCTGCAATCCCATGGACTAGACAGTCCATGAAATTCTCCAGGCCAGAATATTGGAGTGGGTAGGTAGCCTTTCCCTTCTCCAGGGGATCTTCCCAACCCAGAAATCAAACTGAGATCTCCTGCACAGCAGGTGGATTTTTTGCCAACTGAGCTATCAGGGAAGAACAGCTTAATTCTTCCTCAACATCTCAAAAAGAGGTGATTACTGGCATTTCACAAACAAAAGGACAAAGGTTCAGAGAAGTTAAGTAACTTTCCTGAAATCACACAGCTAATAAGTGATGGAGTTGTGTCCCCAGTTTGATTCTAGAGCCCACACTCTTAACCATGTTGTTTTATTGCCACCTGCTGAGTAAGTCCTAAGTCCTCACTAGATGAATACTTGGAGGCTTTTGAATGATTCTGTTTAAAAGGGGAAAAAAGTAATTTTATTTTCTGATTAAAAGCAAAAGTAAAATTGGAGAAGAACCTTGCTACCATTAACTTCAATTAACTCCTTGTACATTTTTGCAGTAGCTCCCCTCTGAGGTTCTGCTCACACTGTGCCTTCAACCTGGTGTGCCCTCTGTTCCTCTCCTGGCTTGGCTAACTGACTCATTCTTTCACCCCTCCTCTCCTTCAAGGAGCCTTTCAGACTCCTTCTCTTCCTCTCTCACTTGGATGAGAGGACCCTAACTTTCTCTGAGTTCTGTAGCACACTTTCCTTACCCGTCATGGACTTTCTGTAGTCATCTGCACCCCACCGCCCATCAGGACCACCACCATTTCTGTCTAAGGCTAGAAATTTATTTACTAGAATCACTTCCTCTGTACAGCTCCAGATTTGACCTTGCCAATGAGAGTACCTCGTGAGATTTGGGAGTGGAGGTGAAGTGGAGATCACTGTTCTCAGTAAGGTGTGGGATCAGGCATGGCAGCTTGCCAGCCCTCTTCCTGAGCCCCCAGCCTGTGCTTGTGAGGGCTTCACACACCCCTCTGAAGGCTCCCCCTCTGAAGACTCCTGGAGAGCTTGGTTCCTCCATCTGCACTCAGGTGCTCAGTTTGCCATCTTCACTGTCAATCTCTTGACCCTCAGGAAAAGCTTTCCTGGTATCTACTCTCCTATCTCTTCCAGTAGGCCCATCATCCCCTAATTTTATATTAACGTTTTTATACAGTGAGATTGGCTTCTGTATCACACCTTGACTGATATGCCAGCTTCATCATTCTTCCTATCCCAGTGGGGTATAACCTATATAATCATCTGCCTGACTATCTTCCCAACAAGACATACATGCTCTAAAGGCTGAATGGACTTTGAATACCAAATACTTGGCATGGTATATAGTAGACCCTCAATAAATATTTGACTGATGAAGATATTTGGTTTCAAGAAACCTCAGTTACCTTAGGGGGCAGAAGGTCCATTTTCTGGACAACTCACTCCAATATTCTTGCCTGAAAAATCCCATGGACAGAGGAGCCTGGTAGTCTATAGTCCATGGGGTCGCAAAGAGTCGGACATGACTGAGTGACATCACTTTCACTTTCTCTTGCCAATTGTTGCCATTTGTAGGCATAAGGGACAAAGTTCAGTTCAGTTTAGTTCAGTCATTCAGTTGTGTCCGAATCTTTGTGACCCCATGAGCCGCAGCACACCAGGCTTCCCTGTCCATCACCAACTCCTGGATTCCACCCAAACCCATGTCCATTGAGTCGGTGATGCCATCCAACCATCTCATCCTCTGTGGTCCCCTTCTCCTGCCCTCAATCTTTCCCAGCATCAGGGTCTTTTCCAGTGAGTCAGCTCTTCGCATCAGGTGGCCCAAATATTGGAGTTTCAGCTTCAGCATCAGTCCTTCCAATGAACACCCAGGACTGATCTCCTTTAGGATGGACTGGTTGGATCTCCTTGGGGGCTCTCAAGAGTCTTCTCCAACACCACAGTTCAAAAGCATCAGTTCTTCTGAGGGACAAAATGATGGAGCAAAAATAAGAGAGAAAAGAGAGGCACAGGAGAGGAAGGTCAGAAGAACGGAATGTGGGAGGTGAAGAGAGGGAAACAGAAGAGGAAAAAGAAGGGGACGGGTGGGTGTTCGCTGTTACTGGCTCTGTGTTGGCTCTGCAGAGCCAGAATATCTTACCTGCAGTGGCTCTGCTGCCTTCTCCACAATCCTATCCCAGAAGAACTTGGCTTTCCAGATTTCTGCCAATGCCATTAGCCAAGCCATATGAAAACATCCAATTATTGGGGCTAGCCAATCCTTGTGCCCCTTGGGGATAGACTGAAGCAGAGCCCTGGAGGGGAAGCCAGCATATCAGGTTGGAAGATATCTGTTTAGGTATCCTCAAAGAGGAAGAAGCAGGCAAGCCTCCAGACAAAACTTTATAAAAAATAGAATCCATTTTTATGTGAGTGCTAAGTCGCTTCGGTCGTGTCTGACTCTGTGAGACCCTGTAGCCCATCAGGCTTCTCTGTCCATAGAATCCTCCAAGCAAGAATACTGGAGCGGGTTGCAATCCCCTTCTTCAGAGGATCTTCCTGACCAAGGGATTGAACCCACATCTCTTACATCTCCTGCACTGGCAGGTGGGTTCTTTACCACTAGCCCCTCATTTTTATACTTTTAAAAATCTCAGTCTAGTAAATTCAAATAAGTTGATTCTTCCCCCCTTGTTTAGCAATAAGGAACATTTTTATTTTGGAGGCTAAGGAGTTTAAATGTTTTTGACCAAAATATTAGAAGATTTCAGGGTGCATTTTGTGAAGCTATTATTACCTAATTTAAAATTTTTATGAACAAATTCTCACTACTTCAAAACATGGTTTTAGATGAATTGTGTTTTTAAAAATGATTTAAATAGTTTGCACAGACTTCTTGATACTTAGCTGGTGTTTTCCCCACTCATGATGAGAATGAACCAGAAAATGGCTTTTGTTTGTTTGTTTGTTTTGCACAATACATGCAGCTTCTAACCTCCTTTAAAGAAAGAAGATGCTACCCCACTCTCATGTTTTTCTCCATTTCAAGAGGAATATGTACCAAAATATCTATTACCAAATAGAGAGCAAGTCAAAGTCTTTGAATAGATCAGGATATATTTGAATTTAAATTTAAATAGTTTGTATCAATGTAGGTTTACTTAACAATTTTCTTTAAATTCAAGGAATCTGCTGCTCCTCAATTTTTTTTTTTAATATTTGTTTTTATAATGTATACTTGTTTGGCTGCAGTGGGTCTTAGTTGCAGCACCCAGGGAATTTTAGTTGCAACATGTGAACTCTTAGTTGAGGCATGTGGGATCTAGTTCCCTGACCAGGGTTTGAACCCAGGGCCCCTGCATTAGCCACTGGACCACCAGGGAATTCTCAGTCATAGTCTTTCACTAAAGTTGTTTTCACGTAAAGGACAATGAAATTATTTTAAAATACCACATTTATTGACAATTTTTATAAAATACCCAGGAGGGTTTAAGAAATTACTTGCAAAAATTTATCTGTATATATGTTTCTCATTTTTCAAAAGAAACTATGTACTTAATACTTTAAGTTAAAATAATTCTCAAGTAGCACAAAACAGTGGAAATCAATGGGATAAGTAAAGGCTTTAATGAGGGAATTAGGGAGCAAAGAAAATTCTGTGTTTGGGATTGGGGAGGAAAAGTGGGGTGGAGGCAGTAAGGGATTGAGTAAATGGAATGCTTTTTTTTTGTTTTGTTTTATTGAAAACTCTCTACCTGGTCTTCTGACATGTTCACAAATACAAACAACATTAAATCAAACAGGTAAAGAAAAAAAACTCAAGAAACAAAAAGGGTCCCAGGGAGAAGAGAACACGGCTGCCCCACGGAAGATCAGAAGCACGTCCTGGGTTGTCTGTTCAGGCTTCCTCTTCCTTAGGAGGTGAACTTGGGTGGGGGGCCTCAGACACACATGGGAGGTGTGGCCATAGGAACCAGTTTCCAGAAGCTAGAACTCTCTGGGGTGAGTGGTGAGCCCTCAGGAAGGATGGTCTTGGAGTGGATGACGGGGGCAGGGGGCTGGGGGGAGCGGTGGAATAAGAGGAGGACAGAGGAGGTGAACGTCACGGTGCTCAGCGTGAGCCGTCAGTAACTTCCGCTCCTCTGCCTCCCCGCCGCCTGCCATCCACCCTGGAAGCCTGGGGCAGCAGCTTTCCTCCTCCCGGAGAGGACCCTCCCTAGCACACTCATCAGAAAAACACAGCCGGGTGCATTACCTCAGCACCGGGTGGGGCCTGGAGAACAAAACAGCCCCTCACTGCTGTGAGTGGGAATGATTCAACTCCATTCAGGAATGGGTCAAGGGGGAAAATCCACCGCTCAAACCTAATAATTTTTGCCTTTTGTTTACAAAGAGTTTGAAATGTGAGTGAGGTAGCTAGCCAGAGCTGTTACAATCTTTTGCTTTAAAGGTGCCCCTTCTGAGGATGCCTTTGATATTTCTTTGGAGTTACTTTTTGCCTTTCTATACTCATCTTTAAAAAAGGAAAAAAAAAAAAAAAAACTGCTGTAGTTTTTAATAGTCCCTGTCATGATGCTAAGGGCCAGACTCCAGCTGTTCTTCCCAAACCTCTGGGAGAGGCCTGGTTACATCTCGTTCTCGTAAATCTTGACTCCAGTTCTAGCAAGTCTTTAAGCCTGACCCTGACATGCCCAGGCAACAGATGATTAGAAACAGGAGAGGTGGAAAAGTCCACTGCCAAGTTGTGTCCACTTCAAAAATACATCATCTGGCAACAGCCATTTCAACATGTGGAGTGAAGTGGCACAGGTCTGTCTGCAAGAAGCAGTGCAAGGTTACAGACTTACGATCTTACTTTTCTATTTTTATATGACTTTCCTGAGAAGATCAAAGTCAGGGCAAGTTGGCTGATTTGCTTACAATATCTGGGCCCATGAAGAGTGGCCTCTGTTATGTGTAAAAATATACTTACCTGTGGTGTTTTGTGATGGAGATATATTTTAATAGATATGAAATAAATTATTTATCAATACATGTATTTGTCAGCATATGTTTATTCATATCAACTATGACAACTTATTAATTATAAATGCTTATTGGTTTTACTCAATATTTAATAATGTTAAAAATGTAATTAATAATTTGAGTGTTCACCAAAGTCCTTGGGTGAGGCTACATGACTCTTTCTTTGAGTGAAATGACACAAGTCAGCTCCTGGCTGAGGTGGTTAAAAGCTGTTACTGGACCTCTTCAGCTCTTTCTTTTCCCCTGCTTCAACCAAGGATGCTACGTATTTATCTGGTGAAACCATCTGATAGAAGCTGGTAGCCCCAAACCCCCATCGGGAGCAAAGCTGTTAAGGAGAGTCTTCAAAATCTAAACCGACTTTATGTGAGCAAGAAATAAATGTTCACATAGAAGCCATTGAAATTTCTGCTACTGTAGCATAATGTAGCCTATCCTATCTAATACTTCCAGCATCTCTCTGAAGAAGAAAAACTATGCGAAGGGGAGGAATTTAGTGAAGTGCAATTATAGAGGTTGCATCTTCACATCCTCAAATACCGAGTGGAGGAGTTATCAAGGGAACATGGGGAAGAAACCATGAGAAGGTGGCACCATCCCCATATTTCTTATGGAGTAGAAAAGTAATATTAAAACATTTCAATGTTTAATATGTAAAGTATTAGCCAGAAATCATTGAGAGGTAGATTGGTACAACATTTGTGGAAGGCAATTGAGTAATACACATGAATAATTAAATTGTGCAGATCCTTTGCCCCAGAAATACCACTTCTAGAAATAAATCCTGAGGAAATCGTTGGATAAATGTGAAAATGTATGTGTTTAAGAATGATTACTGCAAAATTAGTGGGAAATTAATAATAATAGGGAATTGTTCAAATATCTAATTCCTACATTTCTACTTTAGAACACTGTATAGCTTTAACAATAAGGAGACAAACTTATATATACAAACATGGAATGCCTGCCTGCCCACTCTGGTAGGCAGCTTCTGAGATGGCCCCCAATGTCCCCTGCCTCCTGGGAGTCATGGCCTGCTTTAATCCCTTCCCTTTGAGTGTGGGTTGAATCTAGTGACTTGCTCCTAATAAATTGTTATTGTTTTTCACTCACTCAGCCATGTCCGACTCTTTGCGACCCCATGGACTGAAGCACTCCAGGCTTCCCTGTCCTTCACTATCTCCTGGAGCTTGCTCAAACTCATGTCCATTGAATCGGTGATGCCATCCAACCATCTCATTCTCTGTCGTCCCCTTCTTCTCCTGCTTTCAATCTTTCCCAGAATCAGGGTCTTTTCTAATGAGTCAGCTCTTCATATCAAGTGGCCAAAGTATTGGAGTTTCATCTTCAGTATCAGTCCTTCCAATGAATATTCAGGGTTGTTTTCTTTCAGGATTGACTGGTTGGATCTCCTTGCAGCCCAAGGACTCTCAAGAGTCTTCTCCAGCACCACAGTTCAAAAGCTTCAGTTCTTCAGTGTTAAGCTTTCTTAATGGTTCAACTCACACATCCATACATGAATACTCTAAATGGATATGGCAAAAGTAATTGGATGACACTTTTGAGATTAGGTTTCCGAAAGACCAGCTTTCACTTCCCTCCCTTTTATTTGTGTGCTGTTAGGGAAGGCAGCTGCCACACTGCAAGTTGACTTACTGTGGTATTGGGATTTAAATAAGAAATGCATATTTGGTCTTTGTCCCCATGCCTGGAAAGGAGCTCCTAAAACCTTTGGAATTTCCTACAGGATGACTGCCATAAAGGTGTCTTCTGTTACACTAATGAGGGGACTTTTGGAAAGCACTTAGGTAACTTAAGGATGGGAACTAGTTCCCAAGGGATCCAACCATGTGCTCAGAGGGTTGAAACATTTAGCCCCACCCCCCAACTTCTGGGGAGAGGAGAGGGACTGGAGGTTGATACACTCACCAGTGGCCAATGATTTAATCAATCATAACTACGTAATGGAGCCTCCATAAAATCCTTAAAGAACATGGTTTGGAGAGCTTGTGGGTTAGTGAACATGTGGAGATTCAGGGAGAACAGCATGCCAAGAGAGGGCCTGGGAGCTCTGTGCCCCTCCCCATATATTTTGTCCTATGCCTCTCTTCCATCTGGCTATCCTTGAGCTATAATAAGTAATCTAGGAAGTACAACACTTCTCTGAGTTCTGTGAGCTGCTCTAGCCAACTAATCAAAGCCAATAAAGGGGTCATTAGAAGTTACAACCTCTAGCTGATGGGCCAGAAGCACAGGTGACAATTACCTGGACTGGCAATTGGCATCTGAAGTGGGGGTGATCTTCACTGTCTTCAGTGGGACTGAGTCCTTCACCTGTGGAGTCTGGGGCTATCACAACTGAGCACGCACATATACACACCAACTGATACCCAGAAATGCCTACCATAGGCATTCAGACTTGGGTTTCCCAGGTGGCACAGTGGTAAAGAATCTGCCTTCCAAGGCAGGAGACACCAGAGACTTGGGTTTGATCCCTGGATTGGGAACATCCCCTGGAGAAGGAATGGCAACCCACTCCAGTATTCTACTCCAATATTCTTGCTTGGGAAATCCTATGGTTAGAGGAGCCTGGAGGGCCACAGTCCTTGGGATCGCAAAGAATCAGACACAACTTAGCAACTTTGTGACACCATGGACTATACAATCCATGGAATTCTCCAGGCCAGTTCTTCAGGGGATCTTTCCAACCAACCCAGGGATCAAACCCAGGTCTTCTGCATTGCAGGCAGATTCTGTACCAGCTGAGCTACCAGGGAAGCCCTAAACAACAACAGCATTCAGCAAATATGTACTGAATACCGTATTCCAGGCATCATGCTAGCTCTGTGGGGTCCTTCTCCCCACAAAGAGGGAGTCAAAATAGTCATATTCAAAAATAGAGCATATTCAAAAATATGCCAGAGAGGCCTACAGCCTAGGGTCAGTTACATGGGCAGGTGTTGTGGACTTTAGCCCTGTCATACCAAGGCAATTGCAAAAGAGCTGGCCCTGGAAAGGGGACTTTTGCCGCTGGCCTCTGACAAATATGGCAGCTGGGGAAGTGGTCTCAGCATGCACACCAGGTCCTGGATTAGAACCAGATAGGAATTTTAAAATTAGCATTACATTTAAATTAGCATTACTAAAACATAATTTAATTACAGTAAATTACTCATTGTATTTACTATTAACACTAAGCATGCACTTGTTAATAAAAATTCAAAAGTATAGAAGTGTATAAAGTAAAAAGTAAAGTCTGCCCCATTCCTGACATTTATCCCATTCCAAGGGGTGACCTACTTGCCATTTATGTTCTGAAGTCTTGTTCCTCTATTTCATGTTTTATAAATTCTGAGTGGTATCTGCCTTTTATGAAAGCTGAGGAATTTAAATCACATAATCTTCCCCTTTTCCCTGTTCTCCTTTTCCCAATTTTGTCTTACTACATTTTAACTTGTTCTTTTGGTTGAAAAAAAAAAAGTAGGCATTTAGGGAGGGAGGCTGACATCAAGAGAGCAGAGACAGCAACCTTGTGGGAGAATCCTGAAGTGAGATGGTATTGGTGTGTTTAGGAGAAGGAGTCGTGGCAGAAGCAAAGGGAAGGAGAGGGAGGTGGTGAGAGATGAGACTGAAGAGATGGCCAGAGGCTGCATGAAGATTCTAGTTCTCTTCGAAGGGCCCTGTGAAGCCACAGGAAAACTTTTGTGTAGGTAAGAGACCATCTTATTTTGAGAAGTGCTTTATTTTGGAAAGATTATTTTGACTGCTTTGTAGAAAGAGGTTGACGTTAGCCAAGAATGAAAGCAGGAAGCCTGGCATTGCTCCACATAAGGGAGGTGGCTGTGGAAGGGAGAGAGCGGCAGGTTGGATGTACATTGTGGAGATGGTCATGACGAGATTGGCAGAGGACAGGCTGGGAAGGGAGGTGTTAGAATGACCCCGATATTTTTGTTGTCATGGTGCCATTTAATGAACCAGGGAACACTGGAGAAGTGGCTGCTCTCTGAGGAAATGTTTGAGAAGCTCACTTTGAGATGTCCAAGAAATAGTTAAGCAGAGTTGTTTGGCAGTTAGATTGTGGGTCTGGAGTGCAAAAAGGAATTCTGGGCTGGAGATAGCTTTTAAGGAATGATTAGCTAACAGGTAGTTTATAAGTCTATAGGAGAGAAAGAGGAGGGAAAATGAAGTGAGAGGTTAGGGCTTAATGTTGGAGATAGTACTCAAAATGTACTGAGCACTAGGTCTGAGACAGAGGAAGCACTCAATAAATAGGTTATCATTATAACTTATGAAAACAATTGTTGTTGCTGCTGCTATTATTATTATTAATGGAGAAAGGGGTTAAAACCAGGAGGGCATGGTCACAGAAGCGAGGAGGAGATGGTGTGTAGAGGAGGACCTAGCCAAGCCTGCAGGGTCAGTAGCTGGATGTGTTGATCTAGAAACACTTCACTGTCCACAAAGGGCTGGACCCGTGGCGTCTAACTTTCCCTGGGTGCTGAGGGTGAAGTATTTTTCCTGATTCACTTACTGCTGTTACTTAAACCACCAACAGTTCCTTGCCCTTTAAACCTGGTCTGGGCAACCCCCAGGGCCTTCTCAGTTGTCTGAGCACGTTCTCATCTATACCCGAACCAACAGAGTGAAGAATCTCTGCATTTAAGTGGAGATGTATGTGTTCTCATTTTGTTCAGGATAGGGTAGGACCTAGATGCAGATAGACTAGGGCTTCTTACACCAACTGTGTGATTTGAGGGACTCAAAGAAACCACCCATCTCACCTCTGATTCTTCTCTGATTGGGAGAGGCAAGGAGGAGGGACAAATTCAGCGAGAACCTGGACTAGGAGCTGGTGATGCTGAACTCATTCCAGTGAGGCCTCCGGGAGAAAGGCTGGGACAACCGAGTTGCAGCCTAAGACCATGGAAACTGTAAGTGTATGTGTGTTCACATGCTTGTGTAAATATGATGAAGGAGCAAACTACAGTTATGGCATGGGAAGACACTGGGAAGAGGAGGAAGAGTGACTACTTAACTTTCCTTAGAGGTTGCTCTGCTGTTACTGTTTCGTCATGTTTGACCCCTTTGTGACCCCATGGACTGTACCCCCCCACCCCGACCCCACCCCCGACCAGGTTCTTCTGTCCATGGGATTTCCCATGCAAGAGTACTGGAGTGGGTTGTCATTTCCTTCTCCAGGGGAACTTCTCAACCCAGGGATCAAACCTGTGTCTCCTGCTTGGCAGGCAGATTCTTTACCACTGAACTACCTGGAAAGCCCCAGAAGTTGTTCAATCCTGGGCAAATCTCATTTGCATATTGGATGAACCAAAGTATCTAAAGTTCAGACCTGTCCCAGCTCTGAGGGAAGGGCATCATCTGACCACATTGTCTCATTATAGTCTGCTTCCCTGGGCACACAGTGAGATTGGGACTTCTTGATGCTATATATTATACAGGTGGCCTTATTTTAAGAAAATCCAATAAATAAAAAACTAAATTCTTGATTCAGTTCCCTGAATTGGAATCTGATGGAGGGCAAAGGTCGTGTCTTATATTTTTTCCACATCCTTCACCCATTAAGCCCTCTATAAATACACATTGTTTCTGTACTAAATCATTCATCTCAGTGCTCTTGGAAATAATGAGCTCCCCAGCACTCGAAAGATACATTTCTATTTTCAAAGATTTCCTGGCAACTCTTTTTGGGTGTATCTATTTTTTAGTCAAAAATACATCTGTAGACAATTTTAGTCCAAGTGCACATATAACCAGACAGAATCAAATTCATGCATTCATAATGACTTATCATGGCATTGCCCAGCTTGGCAATTTTATTTTAATAGGCAAATATGTACTTTATAATCAATAATCATTCTATTCCTAGGTGCATAGGAAGGAAAAGGAGCATAGCACATACTGTCTATAGGAAACTGGGATTTTCAATTTGAGTTAAATTTTCCAGGCAAACAGCTAAAACCTTTAAAAAAACTTTTCTTGGCTTTTAGAAGAACAAGTTTCTGGGACTCTAGGACCTGCTCAGAAGGGAAAACAAATCTGCTGAATACAAAGAACTTTCATAAATTCCAGGCGGACAAATTTTTCTCTATCGCCATCCTCTCCCCGAGTACAGCAGAGATGACTCGTCAGGTGGCAGGGTCCTCAGTTTCTGGGAGTGGGGAGCTTGGGGCCTGCTGTGGGGTGCACTGACTCGCTCTCCTCAGGCCCAGATTCTGCTGCACACATACCTCCCCAGCAACCTGGCACCACCCACGGGAGCCAGAGGAGTCTTTATTTTGTACAATTATCCAAAATTTAAGAGGCCCTTTCCCCCTAAATCTCTGTATATTTATTTTTTTATTCTTTTTGGAAGGGTAGATTCTAATGTCTGCTACTGTTGGGCTTCTGGTTGGGTTCATGGACATAACCTCCCTTTTGGCATTTCTATTGAATTCCAAGGAGCTAAGATGTTTCAAAGCAGGGTGGTGGGGGAGGGAGGGGGAGGGATCCTATCCTATGAAGAGCTGGATTTATTTTGCTTGTCTGTTTTCTAACTCCTCTTGGTGTGTGTCTCCTTGTACCATTGCTGTAGTACATTATGACCACAAATATGCCTCTCCCCGGTGGAGTGCTGTGTGGAGTGTTCCAGAGAGACAAGTTGTTTGAAGTGAATACGTTCGCTCTGTGAGCCACACTAAGAGCAGACTTTTATGCACTTATACCTGTGTGGCCACCCAGGCTGTGAGTGTCTTGGAACTTTGGGGCTCGTAATTCAAGCAAACCACTCTTATGCATAAATGAGAAATACGTCCCTGGTTTGTGCATCACTGAGGGCTGGGCCGTGAGGAAATGGCAGCCACACTCACAGAAGGAACAAGAAAACCACAGCTTTGCCTGCAAAATTGGCTGCTTGGAGCAAAGTGTGCTAGCACATTGGACAGGTTATATGTTCAAATTTGCTAAATCATTTATAGGAATCTCTTCTAAAAACAGAAATCTCTCCTTAAGCATTTGTGTTCTGAGTTAGACACATCTCTATTTAAACTTCTTTAGTTTTTATTATTATGGTGGAGTGCAGGTGCAAGTGTGGAAAAGCAAACATTTGAGAAAAGCTATGGTTTTTTTTTATAGAGCAGCAGGGCCCAGTTTACAACCATCTGATGCTTTGCAGTGGGGGAGCAAAGGGCTTAAAGCATTACCTTCTCTTTAGGACAGTGAGGTTGTGAAATATAATAATAACAAGCTGTTATTTTGAATTGTTAACATAAGTAATGGACAATGATGACACCAATTCCCTTTAGGCACGACAGTGTCACAGAAGTCCTTGGTCATGGACTGTTACTCTGGAGGGCTTCCCAGGTGGCCCAGTGGTAAAGCATACAACTGACAATGCAGGAGACATGGATTCTATCCCTGGGTTGGAAAGATCCCCTGGAGAAGGAAATGGTGACTGACTCCAGTATTCTTGCCTGGGAAATCCCATGGACAGAGGAGCCTGGCAGACTACAGTCTATGGGGTCGCAAAGAGTAAAACACAAGTTATTGACTGAAACGACAAAACATTACTCGAGTGTGAGTGGGAGCTAGCTGCAGTTGGCCAAAAAGAGGGTCTTGAAATACAGCAAAAGATATAGACTTGGTCTAGGTCTGGGCAGGTGAGGAGTCAAATCCTGCCAAGGTAAAATGAGCAGGTAGGTGACAGTATGTAGAAATACAGATATTAGAGAGGTTGAATGCTGGTCCTCTGGTGGAGGTCAAGTTTTCTTTGCTTGCTTTCATGCTTCCTGTTGAGGGTGGATAGCTCTGAGTTTTGTGCTAAAGAACCCGCCTGCCAATGCAGGAGATGTAAGAGATGGGGGTTTGATCCCTGGGTTGGGAAGATCCCCTGGAGAAGGGTATGGCAACCCACTCCAGTATTCTTGTCTGGAGAATCCCGTGGACAGAGGAGCCTGGCAGGCTGCGTTCCATAGGATCTTAAAGTTGGACATGACTGAATCGACTTACACGCACAGACCTGAGTTTACAAGTTCTAATTCCTGGCTGAAAGGAGATGAGAGATCTGTGGGTGATGACAATGATGATGCCCACACTGGTGATGATAGCAAGCACTTACCCAATGATTACTATGCTCACTGTTCTAGAATTTTAACTCATGAATTCTCACAGGGACTTACAACATGGATGCTACTGTCATTCCCATTTTACAGATGTAGACCAGGAGACGGAGTTTACAAAACTTGCCTAAGCATAATAAATGATGGAGCCAGGATTGAACCCAGGCAGTCTGTCCCTAGAGTGTGAGTCAATACTCATAACTAGATTTCTTGGCGTATATGACCCAGCATAACTTGGCTAGTCTACTAAATACTTTTTCTGAGGAACCTACTATGCAAGTTGACTTGGAAGCATAACATATCAAAAATACTTTTGTTCTTTCAGCAAATGTCTCCAGCAGCTGGGAAAATATGAAAATAGTCAGTCTCTGTGATTCAATGTATAAATTGTTTCCATTCTTACTTGCCTCAAGAATGTCCTTTGAATACTTCTTTTGCACTCCTCCTCAGCACACACCGTGGCTGAGCAGTGGAAAGAGATCTCTGGAAATCTCTTCAGACATTTGATTCTAATGTACTTAGCTTTTAAGAGCTGATGGTGAAGTGGCAATTAGAATAATAACTTATTACTTTCTGTGCACTGACAACACAATAGACACTATTCTAGAATTTTTATTTGTGTTATCTCCCTTAATCTTTGATGTGACTGATGAGGCAGGTACTATAATCCCAGTTTTACAGATGTGGAAACTGAAGCACGAGTTCAATAATTTGCTTGCTGTATGTCCCTAAATAAGAAAGTTGTAAATCTTGGATTTGAACTTATGTCAGGAAGACTTTAGAGTATTTTCTCTTTACCCCTGCAATACTGGGGCTTTAGAACCTGCTGACACGGATCTGGATAACAATGTGAAAATTACTATGTCAATTTCCCAAGTGTAACAGAGAGAAGCAAACTTTGCCACCCCAGAATATCTCTGCTGTGTGGATTATTTTGAGCTGAAAACAGTAAAAGTCCAAAAGATTCAGAAAGAAACTTGGACCTCCCTTTTTAGCTGCCTAAATAATTGAGATAGAAGATCTATTTTGTAATAGAGTTCTCACCAGAGATATCTGTACAGAATCTGGGCTAAGCCTGGTGGGGGAACCTCTAGGCACATTCTAGAGATCACAGTCCACTCTGCATCCTGTTGTCTCTTAGGGAACAAAGCATAGCAGACATTTGTTTACCAAGCATGTGCTTTTCTGTCTTCGTGTGAATTGCCTTCCTTCCCTTTGAAGCCCCAAACCCCCTGCCCCCATCCTCGTTTGTCTTTAGCTGAAGATAATATGTAAGGTGAGGGTTTTGGCCAGTTTGATGAGTTATTGAGTTCTCCTGAGTCTCTCCTATGTATATATGTTATTAAACTTTTTTTTAATTTCGCCTATTGATCTATTTCATGTCAATTTAATTAGACCAGCTAGAAGAAAGCAGAAGGTAGAGGGAAATTTCTTGCTCTTTGACAGTAACTGAGAGATTTGTGATGATTTTGTAGTGTGTCAACTTGGCTAGGCTGAACCACATTACCAGAATTCATTTTCTTGTATGTTTCTGGTGACAGAGGAACTGAAGGAAAATTCTTGGGAGATTTGGAAGACTAAAGGGAAGCATCAGCCATCCTGTAGCTTGCAGGTATTGTTGCTGATCTGCTGAGTCACTTTATGATGGGTGTAAAACAGCAAGCACCTCCTTCCCTTGGACCCTTCTTTAGTTTCTCTGTCTCCTGGGCCAGGTATGTGTGTTTAGCTCGTGATGAAGGGTCTAGATCTGTTTGTCACCAAGGTCAGACACAGATTTTATCTACCCTTGAGGGATTTCAGCTAGTGCCCATGGCTTCCAGCCTGCCCTTGGTATCCTTTACAGCTATCCTCTCTTTAGCCCTGTGTATGTCTTGCTCCAGCATCAGAGGTAGAGACAATAGACTCATAGGGACTGTTTATCTAGGTCCCCACAATTGCACAAGGTCAATTCTCTGGAGTGAATCTCTACTGGCTCTGTTTCTGTGATTGAACCCTATGATATGGTCCTCTGCACGCCATCCTTACCACGTCCCAGCATCAAGACCGTTGCTTAGGCTCTATATTCTGCTTTTTTATTTGATTCTTATCTATGAGTAGGGATGCTGATCCCATTTCACAATTTCACAGACGATGAAGCTGAGATCTTGTGAGGTTTGATGGCTTTTCCACAAATTGGACAGGATTAGGGATATTAAAAAGAAAAACCATTGGCTCAAACTGGTGTCACTTGCTTGATAACCCGTGATATCAAATCTCCATTGAACCCCTGACCTAGTTTGCAGTTTCAACCTTCCCAAGGAATGTGATTGGCCCGTCTGGAATTTTCAGGTCAGCACCAATGGAAAGCACAGGCCCTTTCCATTCCCCACCCCAAAGAAAGAAGAGTTGGTCTGTATGATAGACCTTCACTCTTATGCCCAAAAGAATATGACCTGGCCTGAAACAATTGTTTCTTTTCTATTGCTAATAGCTTCCTTGCCTCACCCTCCTGCCTATAAAAACCTTTCATTTTGTACACCCTTTCTGAGTGTGCTTCTATTTAGTAGCTGGGATGCTGCCTGATTCATGAATCATCGAATAAACCCAATTTGATCTTCATATATTTACTCAGCTAAATTTTGCTTTTTAACAGATTCAAAGCCCTTAGCCCTGGAAGTTAGGTCCTAAACTTATTCTGATTTTCAGTATCATGACTTTTCAAACCAATGTGCATACCCTTGGTATTAGATCTTGTTGCCTGAGTCAGTCTTCTCTGTCTGTAGTTTGAACTGAGATTTATCAGTGAAAGTCAAGTTATAGTAGAACTTGATTTGGTATTACCTGCCATCTGTGTTTGGAAATACTATGCTTTTACAGATTGATTTTTTCTCTCCCCTCAAAATTCATATTTTGATCTTAACCCTCAATGTGATGGTATGAGAAGTTGGGGCCTTTGGGAGGTGATTAGATCATGAGGGTGGATCCCTCATGAATGCAGTTAGTGCCCTTATAAAGGAGACCCTAGCGAGCTCCCTTGCCCCTTCTGCCATGTGAGGACACAGTGAGAAGACATCTCTCTTTAAATCAGAAAGTTGGTCTCAACAGATACAGAATTCACTGGTATGTTGTTGTCAGACTTGTCCAGCTTTCAGAACAGTGAGGAATAAATTTAAAGCTGTTTATAAGTCGCTGGGTCTATGGTGTTCTGTTATAGCAGACTGGAATGACTAAGACATGTGCTAAGGCTCACTGATACTGTTTACATCCTCTTGTCTTTCACAGGCAAAAGTGTTACTGTCTAGGGCGAGGGAGCCTCACAGTGCTCTTTCCTTCTGATCCTGCACCTTGAAAAGGAAACAGACCACTATGAAGAAAATCAGTAATAGAAAGTCTTCTGGCAGCTTATAAAACAAAAGTAATATATTTACATAGGGATGAAATAATCAGGATCAAGCTCAAAAGGACATCAACCCATTAATCTCTTGCCTGTAGACAGACAAAACTGTTGTTCTGGGTGTGCTAAGTTGCTTCAGTCATGTCTGACTCTTTGCAACTCCATGGACTGTAGCCTGCCAGACTCCTCTGTCCATGTGATTCTCTAGGCAAGAATACTGGAGTGGATTGCCATGCCCTCCTCCAGAGGCTCTTCCTGACCTAGGGATTGAACCTGCGTCTATTATGTCTCCTTCATTGGCAGCGGGTTCTTTACCACTGGCACCACTTAGACAGAAAAAACTGTGTTGTTATAGTCTTCTTTAAAACTGAATCTTATTTGAAATGATTCTTGGCACACATGACCACACAAAATGCCCACTAGAATGTCAGCTATATGTAACCAGAGACTTTGTCTGTCTTGCTTATGATGGTCTCTAGCACCTGGTATGTTAATTGGGCTTAATGCACAGTAAGCACTTAAAAAACATTGACTGAATAAAGGATACATAAGAATCTGAAAAATATATGTATGTATGTATTTTTTCAGATTCCTTTCCATTATAGGTTATTACAAGATTTTGAATATAGTTTCCTGTGCTATATAGTAAAGTGGTATTTAACTGAATTGAATAAAGAGAAATATTTTTAAAAATATTTATTTATTTTTATTTATTTATATGGCTCTGCTGCATCTTAGCTGCAACACACCAGATTTTTTAGTTCAGCATATGGAATCTAGTTCCGTAATCAGGGGTTGAACCCCAGGCCCCCTGCATTGGGAGTGTGGAGTCAGCCCCTGGACAACCAGGGAAGTTCTGAGAAATCTTTGCAGATGAATATTTCTCTCTTGGGGCTTCCCAGGTGGTGCTAGTGGTAAAGAACCCACCTGCCAAATGCAGGAGACATAATAGACATGGGTTTAATCCCTGGACTGGGAAGATCCCGTGGAGGAGGGCATGGCAATCCACTCCAGTATTCTTCCCTGGAGAATCCCAAGGACAGAAAAGCCTGGCAAGCTACAGTCCATGGGATAGCAAAGAGTTAGACATGACTGAAGTGACTTCGCAGGCAGGCAGGCATTTATTTCTCTTGTGATGATAGCCATGGGCTGAGTGGCTATTTCATCCAACTGTTTTAGAACACATGTGTGTTCGATGTGTCTACACATGCGTACACATCAGCATGTATGTATACACACAGATGTTTACTCCTATGATAGATCTCTTTCCCAAACACTGCATTATAATCACGTAGGAGTTAGCCAGTTAGCCATGGAAGGGGTTAATACCTCCACATGCAGGAGCTCCCTTCTCAAATGGCCACACTGCTGTTCATATTACTGAACACCTGACTGTTTTTGGAAAAAGGTGATAAAGGTTAATAAGAAAGAGTAGGTCAGGCCACAAGGAAGAAAGAAAAGGAAGGGAGGAGTATTTTGAACAGCTTCCAAGCTGAAACCTCTCAGTAGATGTTAAATGATAAAAAATTCTCCTTAAAGTTTTAACAATGGAATGAGAGGGGAGGAATTTTAAAGATGTAAGCCTCAGGGCCACTCTGTGTGAACACAGAGCCTTTAAGAAAAACCGCTTTCCTGAGTTTGCTGTCATGTTGAAATGAAATGAACAACACAGTAAAAGGAATAACTTTAAAACGTGGGGACTGGCTAGTCTCTTTATCTCATTGGTTCCCTTTCTCACTCCCTTCCCTATTGTTGGTTTCAACTGCTCTTTGTTATTGTTCTGCATTGTGAATCATCCTGGTCCCAGTCCACATTTCCTTGGTCGTTGTACACACTGCCCATGTGTCTGCATGCAGCTATTAAGTCCTGGGGTTCTCATTGGTTAGAAATAACGGGGTTTTCTAGTGCTGTTACAAAGCTTATCTGCTCAAGTTGTTTCTCAATATCAAATCACAGTAGAAAAACAGAATTTCCCTGCTTAACACAGGTAGGTTTACACTTGGGAGCATTGATGACTTAAGCAAAGACTTTCCACCTACAGCCAAGTGATTGATGGCTTACCCATCTGCACAGAAAACCAACGTTTTAATCTTGGCTCGAAGGCGTCTTATCACTTGCAGTTTCCAAACAACTGCATATTCCCCCCAAAGTAAAATATCAAAAAAAGAGAATGAATGCTTGCAAGTTAGCTTTTTATTCCTCCCCTCTGTTCACCAAACTGGAGGAACTTGTTGCTTATGTTACTGGTTCTGTGTGACTCTGAGGAGGGCCCTGAGAATGTGGCCTGATTTAGGGTGTATTTTGTTCCCATGTTGTCTTCTTATAGCTGGAGAGGAAAGTCCCTCCCTGAAGGGGTCATCAACACCAATTTCTTTATCAGTTAGGCAGAATCATGTAACTCGACACAAAGAGCTTTTGACTTTCCTTGGAAAACTGGGAGAGTGTTTTTGAGGCAAATAAAATGAAAGCTTAGACGTTTTTCTGTCTTTTGTTAAATTTTCCATCAATTGGATCCATCCTTGAGTATCAAAGATTGCTTTCTATTTAATTTCTGGTCTAAAAATACTAAGCATATACTCCTCAAGTGTTAAGTGAGTGCTAAGTCGCTTCAGTTGTATCCAACTCTTTTGTATTCCTATGCACTGTAGCCTGCCAGGCTCCTCTGTCCAAGGGATTCTCCAGGCAAGAATGCTGGAGAGGGTTGCCAGGCCCCCCTCCAGAGGATCTTCCCAACCCAGGGATTGAACCCTCTGATTCTTATGTCTCCTGCATTGGCAGGTGTGTTCTTTACCACTAGTGCCGCCTGGGAAGCCTATATATATCATACATATTTATAAACACACACACACACACACACATGATGTGAAGTCATTTCTATTTTGAACAACACTCAGACTGGTGGTTGGCCTCGATGTCTAAAGAAGAGTTGACATGCTTCTTGAATTGTGCCACTGCCTGAGCCCTCATCGGTGCTTTCCTAGACCGCGGTGATCCATTCCTGACAAAAGTACCTGCTTTCACCCTTGGCTCCTGAGAGCTGTTTTCTACACAGTAGCCAGACGAATTTAGAAAATGGAACCAAACCATGTCACTCCCCGACTTTATCATTTTCTTTTTGCCTCCACTGAAATAGGGGTCAAATCCAAATGCCTTACCACTGTCTACATAGCCCTGTGACCTGCCTCTCTCTCTAACCTGTCCTCCTGAGGATACCTTGGGTTTATTCTATACCTGGATACAGATCCCCTCTGCCTCAGTAGCCCTTTCACTCTCTTCCCCAGACTTCAGCAAGGCTAGTTTTTTTTCTGTTCATTCAAATGTCTTCAGCTCAAATGACATTTTCCAAGGGAGGAACTTCCTACTCACCCTAGCTAAAGTGCCCCTCCCGGCTCCCCTACTCTCTGTCCTCTTTATTTTCATATTCTTTAAGGAATTTGGGGCTGCCTAAAATTACCAGATGTACTACTTATAAAAGTGTATATTGTGTGGTACCACCACAGGGATTCATGCCACGAAGGCAGTTCCCTTTTCCACTTTTCTGTCACTATATGCAGTACCTAAAATGATACAGACACATTCTAGGGGCTCAGAGAATTATTTGATGAGTGGATGAGTAGATGAATAATTTCACTTTAAAAGTAATGTTGTGTAAATTTGTTGATTTGGCTCCAGCTTTTTTATTTTGCAAAACTTTAATCATAATTACCAGTGCTGATTGGTACTTAGGGAATATTTTAGTTGGAAATATTGTTCAAACATTATTCCAAGGAGACATTCCTTTAGCAACATCTCTGACAAGGAATCATCTAACTTCTATTAAAATAGCTCCAGTGTTGAAAACCTCACTCCTTATTTATGTAGCATGTTCAAAGGTTAGACAACTCTGATTTTTTTTCCCTGTAAAATAAAGTAAAATCTTCTTATTATGCTAAATCTTAATCCTAGTTCTGTCCTGAGGGGTTTTACAAGATAAGTCTTTTCCTCTTCCACACAGAAGGATTATCCCATGGAGTCTGCTCTTGGCAAAATTTTGTCTATAACCTCAGTGATTCCTTACATGACACTTCACTGTTGTAATATTTTTCAGAAAATGCCTGCTTCCTTTTCCTTTCCCCTGAATGCATTCTTCTTTGCCAACATTCCTATTAAATTCTGCCACCCACTGTGGAGTACAATATAATGCCATCAAGCATGGGAAAGAAATCAGGGCTCTGAAAAATCACTGAAAGACTGAATGTTGTGAGAGTTCCCTAATTATAGACTTAAGGGAAAGGAATCATGAGAGATCACCAGACTTCTCCTGTTATGCTAACATGGAAATGGAGAGGCTTTGCAGGTGTCACTCTTTCTCTGTGTATCCTCAGTAGGAGAGTAGAAGAAAAGGCATCCCTTACTTCTTGACTGTATGGTTCTTCTACATCTTCAGTCCAAACTTGCAACAAATATAGATTATTTTTCCAACACTTAATATTGCTTCAAAGACCACAGTTCTTTCCTTCCTGGTCCCTTCCCAACTTCAGTAACAACAACAGTACAAAAGCTGGATTCATCATAGGAACAAAGTGGTGACTCTACTTCAAACAGAAAAGTGATCAAATGGATAATCTCTGCCCCTTGGATTTCTCTGAAATTGCTTTGGTTTGTACACTTGGGATGGTGTGTGAATTACCTGGCTGTGTTGAAATGGCTTGAACAGATTCCAAGAAACCACTGAAATCAGAGTAAAAAATCAACAAACAAACAAAAAATACGTAAAAATTTTTAAAAGTAGCAGGCCAAGAAATGTTTATTTTTCTTTCCTGTTCCAAATGAGTAGGTTTCTTAACATCTATTTCTGTAGACTTAAGTTCCTGTTTGAAAACTAAAATCAATTTGACTCTATTAGTGGCAGTTATTATTTCATGAGAAAATAGAGTCCTTCAATGCACAATGCTGACCCATTGTGGGGTAATTGATTTTATGAAGATCCATGGCTTGAGGACCCTTGTGCTGTTGGCATATGGGCAGGAAGACAGAAGGTGGCTTCACAAGCCTAAAAAGGACATAATGCTCTCAGATACATTTCAGTCATTGAACTGCTCACTGCCAGCTTCTTACTCAAAGTAGAGTTGGACAACATTTTCTACTTCCATACACACCTCTTGGCTGGCCTCTAGGACTTGGACAAGTGATTTCTTTTCCCATCCAAAGCTGCCCTTAATCTCTATTTAAACCAATAAAATTTTACAACAATAATAATGGTGGATAGGAGCTCTGAAATTGACTGGAGTTATACCTCTGAGGGCTTCTTTGAACCTAATAGTCTCCAGCTTTCCTGGTACTTCCTTGAAAGTCCAGTGGTCAGTTGGTGTGGAATCCAGACTTCACTAAGATGGAAATTCCAAAAGAATCCAGTTCAATTTTTTTTTTTACCTTTCAAGGTTATTCATTTATGCAAGTTTGCAGGTAAAGAAAGATTTTAATATCAGGAGTTATCATTGATTCTAGACATTTGTGGTTAAGGATTCCCAAAGGGAGAATTTAAAGATTCTTGATTTTCTTTGATGATCATAATGTTTTAATGTGGTCTTTGTTAATAAGTTGTCCTTGATGGAATGAAGAAAACTGGGGAGGGGTATATGCAAGAAGATAAATGAGACAATACTGATGTGCCTGAACCCAGACCCGCTGTAGAGACTGGAGTGAGAATTTGAGAAGATGAGCTAAGAGGATTGGTAGATTCCAAGGACATTATTGTATCATCTATTTAATAGTTCTCCAAGGAGAATATGTGCATTCTGCTAGAAGAGAAGCCAGGGCAGATTTACTTGGTAATGTGTGGCCCATCTTCCACAACTGGAGAAAATTAGATCTCCATTCGTGAGGTAGAGCTGGCAAGTGTATGTTGGAGATCTTTTCTTCATTACTGGAATGTCAGTGTGCAGTGTCAAAACCTAGAGCTCCCAAAGACAGTATGAGAAATCAAAGATAGACACAGCTTAAAAATGACATCTCTTTGCTAAAGATGGTGGACATTTCCAGGAGAGCATTCTGTTGTTATTTCTCATGTAGAGACTTTTTAACTTAAGAGTTCTTGAGGAATCTGTGTAGGGTGAGAGGATAATAGTATAAAAGTTGCAAGAGTTCTGGTCACTGGTGTTTGTGGTCGAGATTCTTAAACTGAAGTCTTTATCTTAAAATCAAAGAGTGAGTGCAAACAGAGTCACTTGTGAGGGAATGTTCTGTACCAATTTTCAAGGGAGTACTCTAGAAGGAATGTAAAACAGAGTGAAAATTACACATAGAAGCAAATGTCTGTTATCTTCATAGATAATTTCTTCTACTAGGATAAATCAAGGCCACCCATCATTGTAAATGATGGAAAGATGAGATGACTTGGTAGCTTTAATTTTTCTCTGGATGCAGCTAGCCAACATTACTTTGCTCTACTCTTTTGTTTTTAGTAATTCAGTTAGGCCTATCATTGTTCTTTCATTAGAGTCTGACTCTTGCTACGTCTATGTGGCCACCTGGCGTCTTTGCTCATCTGTGTATTGCCTCTGATGTTAGCCTGGGTTTCCATCTCTACTCGGTCACTTGCAAGTTGTGTGGTGGCAGGGCCATCACTTTAGCCTACCGTTAGCCTGGAAAACAGAGATTGAGGCAAAACTCTAGAGGGAAATGTCATGCTAGAGAAATAACAGTGAAAGAAAAAGAGGCAGCATAGGAGGAAGAGCAAATATGAAGAGATATATTCCAAACTGGCCAGAGTTTTGTAACTATTTGAGTTGATCATCCCATCTTTTAGGACATCTTCAGGCTGCTGTATAAATGATCAGAACTGTCTCAGAACAGTTCATCTGTGGGAAGGGAGAGAAGGAGTCGCCCAGCAGCTCTCATCTCCCATAGGTCAGAGTTTGCCCACATTCCTCTGCCCACTTCCTCTGTACCAACTGGTCCTCCCAGAGCCACTGTGGAAGGCTGGACCCATGAGAGCCACTGCCTTCCCACATCCTGTAGGACCAGGCCCACTGGCCATGTGCATGAACACCAGAAAGCCCTCATGACACCTCATACCACAGAGATTAAAACAAAGCCTTCTGTAAGTGGCAAAAAGCTCTGGTAGAAGGTGGAAGGAGGGAGGAAAGATGCTTTCAGGCATGTCCATAATGACATTGGTTTCCAGCAGTAGCGGCTACAGCATGCCCAGCTAGCCTGGCATACAGACTGACACCATGAAGACAGATGAAGCTTCCACCTACAAAGACCCAGAACTGTCCTTGTGACCTATCAGGCAATACTGGGTCCTGGACAAGCTTCCTGTTGGTCATGAGCAAAAGGAAACTATTACTGAATTAAGTTGTATGAACCCTGCTTGTTGCCTCAGCAGAGAAAGCTTCTATTTCCATTTGGGTTGGAGCAGCCAGTAACAAAATCTGAATTAAGCTTGCACTGAGATTGATTCAGTGCAAGCTTAATTCAGTGGCCAAAGAATGGAGAAATAGGAATTCAGTTCACAGATCAACTTCTCCCAGCATGGCAAGAGGGATTTGATATTAATGAGTGAAGCCAAAGGGAGGAGGAATGAGGCTAGTGATGAGGATGTATATGCATTTGTCTATTGGGGGAGGGGCAGTGTTTTTGTGATGGGGTGAGTGTCACCTCCTTTAATGCTTCTTTGGTCCTTAATGTCTGGTCATGGCTGCCTGTAGTGTGTCATTTAATACACTGATGTGGTAAACTCAGTGTTATTGTGAGATTCAGAGTCTGTTGTAAGTCAGATTCATCACCATCTTGATCCTAGCTGGTTCCATCTGATTTTGTTTTTTTATTTGTGTCCCTATAGCTTGCTTTCTTATCTTAGGACCCTATGAATTAGTTTATGTTAACTCCTGCTAAAGGCAGAAGTTGACAGGTTTTGAGCAAGGACCTGGCACAGCTTTGGCAAATGAATGATTTCTGAATGAATCTAGAGCAGGAAGTGGCATCACTTGGGTCTTGCACCTTACCTAGCCTTTCTACACCTTGGTTTCTCTATAGGTAATAAGCAGTAGCTCTTGTTTCCTCTTCTCTCCATAACATCCTCTCTCTCCAACCACATGCCCCACTCAGCTCAAAGATTGAGTGCTTGGGGTCTCTTACCCTTGGGATCTCGTCTTTTGCCAGGCTTTCTAAATTGCTTCACTGATGGTTTTCAAGGATCCTAACAACCATCCTCTAGCTGAATGGGAGTGACTCTTGCATATTCCTTACTTTCAAAGAAAAATAGGTGAGCATATTATTTAGGTTCTCTTAATACTTTTTGCTTTTTTTTTTTTAAACAATGACCCGACAATGACTGCATTTGGACTATCTTTCTGAAATACTGTGAGCATCAATATTGCCAGTTTTGTTTCTTAAGAGGAAGTGTCTCTTATGAATAGCAGCAGAGTTTTTCATAGGAGCAAATGTATCACAACTTTTGGCTATTGACATCGAGGAGGTAGGAATACTCTTTACTGTTACCGTTTTTCTTATTTTGATTTATTAATATTCGTTGATGTCCCCTTATATCCTGACCCTGTTATCTAAGGAGGTTTGTCTTTCTTTTTAATCCCATGGTGTGACTCCTTAATGAGGTGACAAGCTGCCCAACAATAGAGAAACGGCTGATACGTACCTATAGCCTTCAACTGCATAGAACAGGGCTCAATAGGTCAGGGATTGGGTCCCAGGAACAAGCGCTGGATTGAGGTTTGAGGAAGTAGCCATCTGGGTTTCCAAGAGGACAAGCCAATGGATGCTTCTGGTTTACTGTCCTTAGGGAATTTAAAATGAGCACAGGCTAGTGCTGCCATTAAATACAAGGGACTGCCTTTCAGGTTGGCAGATGGGAAATAAAGTCAAGAGTTAGGAACTGAGTAGAATCAGAATGAGGCAAGATCTGGAGCAATACAAGAAAGTTTTGAATAATTGTAAGAATAAAGCCAGAGCACGATAACCTGATTTTAATGACCATTGGCTGGACAGACATCAGCATGGGAGACTGGTGACATTGATATAAGTATAGTACCTAATTGGGGTTGTCTTCCCAGGTGGCTTAGTGGTAAAGAATCTGCCTACAATGCAGGAAATGCAGGTTCAATCTCTGGGACAGGAAGATACCCTGGAGGAGGAAATGGAAATCCACTCCAGTATTTTTGCCTGGAGAAATCCATGGACAGAGGAGCCTAGTGGGCTACAGTCTGTGGAGTTGCACATGACAGTGAGCTCAGACACACCCATATAACCTAACCAGGGTAGATCTAATGTATGACCAGGACTGCTGTGTAGAAGGGATCTTTTAATGAAAGACACACCTCCTCTCAGATCTCCAGCTGTACACAAGCACTGAGCTATACATTGATGGAAAATAAATATATATGTAAATAATTCCAGTTTGGTCAAGGAAATAATACAGCAGCAGGTGGAGTTTACCCTCTTGCCTTGGTTTTTCCCCTCCCACATGATACATTGGATTGGTCAAAAGGTTTGTTTGGATTTTTCCATAATATGTTACAGAAAAACCTGAATGAACTTTTTGGCCAACAATACATCTCTCATAGCTGGTAAATGCAAAGCTGCCTTTAGCACCCCTCCAATGTGTACGCATTGGTCCGCTCTTGCCAGAGACGGAAAGCCATCAAGCCTTTGTTTCATGCTGTCTCAGAGTATTTCATGTTCCCCTGGACAGAGAACCTCTTCTTCTTGCTTTCTGTATGGGGACTTTTCATCTCGCAGCCTGGGTAAGGAAGCCATGTTTGGTTAATGTCAAATTTACTCCGAACTTGGCTGGCCTCAAAGTTCATGTGGTGGAAACTGTAGCTCCTCCCATGGTTTGGATATTTTACATCTACACATTACATTCAAAAAGCCAAAGTTTAGACTCATGGAAAAAATAGCTAAATTGATGACTAATTTTACATCAGAAACTTTCAACCAGAGGAATAGTGTGCTACAGAGTAAGCAGAACCGCCCCACCCCTGGCCCCCTGCCCTTTGCTTGGATCAAGGAGATTTTCAAGTGTCTCTTTGAGAGAGGGTGGAGAAGGACGTATTGGAGGACCAGCTGTGTGGACCCACACAGCAGATGGTCCTCGAAATACAGGCGGCCTGAAGTTACTCTCCACTCGGCTCTTCTGACTGAGCTATTGAGTCATTCTGCCACTTGTCATGCTGAAGAGGATTGTTTAGGAGGAAAATGCGGTGGTTTTTCTTGCTTAATATATCTGTACTAGGAGTTCGTGACCCATCTTTCTTACTGCACACACTTTTATTTATACACCATAAGGAATTATTTCCAACTCACTCTCCCCACACCACTCCTTCGCCAGAACGTATAGAAATGTCCATGTTCAAAATAAAAAGCTCTTGCTTTCTTGGCTGAATATCAAGATTTTTGTAGATTGTCAACTCCTTAAGAGGGGAGAAGCATAAAATCCAGCTGTAGAAACCCAGAAGTGACCTAACATGATCCAGGTGTTTCTAGTTTTCTTAGGAAAGGAGGCGAATGTCTATGCAATGCCTGACCAACCATATCTGGAGGATACTGCCCGATAAAACAAGGTTGCTGCTCATGGTTTCAATGGGGGCTATGAGTGAGTCCATGGTATCAACAACATGAGATTTATCAAGATTGGTTTTATTCTGAAAGCTTGTACCTTTGAATGTATCCAACTCCTGTCTTATTCAATGTTCATAAAATGGATTTAAAAGCAATAAACTTATAAAGACAACATGGTGGGATAGAAAATGCAGAGAGTGGGGAGAAATGGGTTTTAGCCTCAGTCCTGTCACTTGTCAGCCATGTGTCTTGGGACAAGTCTTCAATCTTTCTGATCATCATTTTTTAATCCATAAAACTAAGAAAATAATATTTTCCCTTCATATCCTACTAGAAAGTAAAGTGTTGTGTTGAGAGCAGATTTATTTACACGGATAACTTGGCTAAAGCTATGGATAAGGCATTTATCAGTCTGCAGGCTTATCTGCTCTGTCTGTAGTAACATTCTGACCCACCATTCACGAACCAGGTATGGTCTACTATATTTTTAGGTTGTATTTTTTTAGTGGTTAAAATTGTACTAGTTTGGCAGAACTGCTTCTTCAGAGTGAATAACAAGCCATCTGCCAAAATCTTCCTCATCCATCCTCAAATGCCACTTACTTCTCAAAGCAACCCAAGCTCTTTTAACCTGGAATGATTCCCAGTGCTGGCTACTTCCACGGCAGGTCTTCTGTTAGTCTTGACCATAGCTAATGGTCATCTGGCAACATAGCTTCCTTCCAGGGCTGGAATCTAGCTGTAGTCATCCTTATACCTGCCTACCTTGCCTTCTAGAGTAATATGCATGTAGGTGTATGGTGAACACTTCCTAAATTGAATTACTTAATTTCCTTGGTAGAGTTGGCAGGGGAGGGGGAAATGATGGTGGTTTCCGTGGAGCATCTGGTGTCGGTGGAGGATGGCATAGAGAAAGAAAATCAGAGTAAGAGTCACTGAACTGGATGGAAATTCAAGTTTTGCCAGTGTGTTGTACTGTGGCCTTGGCCAAGTCACTGAACTCTCTGAACCTTTGTTTCCTTTTCTTTATAATGAGAAAATAAGATGAGTTGGTCTTTAAGGCTCCTTGTTTTATGCTACCTTCATCTAAGGTAAGATGCTGAGAAGAACTTCAAGCAATTCAAGCGATGCTTTAAAATGGTAGTCACCCAATAGGGTGATTCCAAAGCAACAGAAATCTATTCTATTTTGAGAGGTAAGCATTATTTTACATAAATAAGGGATTCAGGATAAAGAATTAATCAAGTGTATGTTGGACAGTTTAAAATTTAAAACCTAGCATCATATGCATAATCTAAGAATATATTAATATCTACTTGGTCTATTGTACAGATTGCAAAATACATTATTTAAAAATAAATATGGGCTAGAATTTTAATGAAGTCTTTGAATTTTGGTGGTTATTATTATTTTTTAAATTTTACCAAATATTTTTTCTTAATACTTTCACATTAGAACAATTTGGAGTTATCTATGAAACTTGAAGTATCTTAAAAGAGCAAACAGGTATGAAATGTATCTTTATTAGTAGAAAAGGAAAGAACTCTTCCACATGTGTTGGTTAGTTTCAGTTTCAGACTGCAGGACTTTCTCATGTGGAGTCAAAGCAAATTTGATAGGTAGTTAATTGTAATCTTAGGTGGTATGCACTGCACAAAATTATTTTATTGCTGGGTCCTTTGTAATTTATTGAGACCACTGTAACGTGATCTTGTAGGATCATATACATACGTACATAAACATTTCATTTCTCTTTATATCAATTGTACTGAATCTGCAATGTAAATTTGGCAATCCAGTCAACTTTATGATCCTTTTATCAAGATTGATTTTCCATCTATCTTCTTAAGGACCAAGAAAGAAACTCAATAAATTTGAAGGCTGTTTTTTTCCTTCTTCTTTTAAATGCAGTGAAATCTTTACCAGATGAAGTCAACCCTTAAATGAGTGAACTATTTCCATTGTCCAGTTGTCCAAGTAAATTTAAAGCAGAGGGTGTTTTTGACAGCTTTGTTAGTGTAGCTCTTTTTTTTTCCTTGCTGGTAACTCAAGCATAATTGAGGTCTAATGTTGAGCTTTAAATATGTTCTTGAGACTTGAAAAGGAAGCTTGATGAGGCGTGTACGGCAGCATAACCTCTCAATTATTCACACATTTATATGACTGTAATCACCAAGGCCTCTCATTGTAAATGTTATGAACACTTTTATAACCAGACATTGATATGAGCTAATGGGCAGTGAATTGTAACCCAAATGGTGAAACTACAAATAGCAATCAGAATATGGCCAGGGTCATTCATCATAATTAACATCATCATCACTCATTTGTAAAATCTCTGATGCTTTATCAGGTCACATTTGAGAATTAGCCAAGTAATTGCCAAAACTTGAACTAAAAAAAAATTGCACGTGTTTGACAATGACTCTGGAGCCCCAAAACTACTCATTGTCTTAGTTGAGGACAAGAAAGACTGTCATTTTTGTGTCTTGCTCTTTCAGATTTAAGTAATTTAGAAGGCCTCTCTCTATCATTCGGCACGATCTAACAGCTGTATTTACTAAAGTGTCCAAATTTGGATTCTGCTAGTGTAACAATAGCTAACAAGATGGGAGAAAATTCTCCAAAAATGTTTTTTAGTGCCCCTTACCTCATTTGTCCTTTCCTCCATTCCTGCCTACTATCAATCAATTGAATCTTTCAACAAATACTTTTAACAATTGAGTCATAGGCTAAACACTGTACTAGGCACCAAGGGAACAACCCAGGCATACTCTCTCACTACCCTTGTAGAGCTTAGGCTTCAGTGCCAGAACCAAGATTTCGAGTATTCCTGAATTAGTCTTATCCTGAACACAATCTCTAAGTCATAAATAAAGAGCAACGGGTTGAAATGCATTCTGTTAGAATTTAAGTCTGGGTAACCACTTCCTTCTCCTTCCATGGTAGATTGGGAATAGAGATGTAAACCAGAAGATTGCTGGTCAGTTTTGATTCTTTCCTTGAAATAGTTGTACAGATGGCTGAGAAGATAGGAAGGGTCTAGGCAGTTGTTTAAAAACAACATTTTGAAAGAAAATGCTCCAGACAATCTTGCTGTACAGTTTTCCTGTTTTTTGAAAGCTCCTGGCATAGGCAGCAATGGAAGTGTCTATTTCCAGATTAAATGAACAAGAGGGATTGTGGGTATGTATGTGCATTTTTGGAGATTGTATACTTTAAGTTCTACCATGGATTGAAAATCATGTATCATTTATTACACATCAATTAATGTAAGCATTAACAAACCTAGACAGTGTATTAAAAAGCAAAGACATTACTTTGGTGACAAAGGTCAAAGTTATGGTTTTTCCAATAGTCATATACGGATGTGAGAATTGGACCATAAAGAAAACTGAGTGCTGAAGACTTGATGCTTTTTAACTGTGGTGTTGGATAAGACTCTTGAGAGTCCTTTGGACTGCAAGGAGATCAAACCAGTCCATCCTAAAGGAAGTCAACCCTAAATATTCATTGGAAAGACTGATACTGAAGTTCCAGTACCTTGGCCACCTGATGTGAAGAGCCGACTCATTGAAAAAGACCCTAATGCTGAGAGAGATGGAAGGCAAAAGGAGAAGGGGGTGACAGAGGATGAGATGGCTAGACAGCATCACTGGCTCAACGTGTATGAGTTTAAGCAAACTCCAAGAGATTGTGAAGGACATGGAAGCCTGGCATTCTGGGGTGCAAAGAGTCATATACAACTGAGCAACTGAACAACAACAATGTAAGCATAATTATGGGCAACAGATGATCAATAAGAGCACCGCAGGGCTTGGCTATTCTTTTCTAAGTTCTTTCTCACTAAGGATTGTTAAAACCCAGACCAAGGATAGCTAATAAAAGGCATTAATACAGATACCAAAGGTAATGACATACTAATAGCAGCAGTATCTATCTCCCTGACAAATGCTTCTTCTCTTGGGTCTTACAGTGGCTGTTGTTTCTCTTCTGAGGGTCACCCTTACTCTTTTGTATGGTTATTTCTGTGTGTCAGGGCCCCAAGAACTTTTTTCTCCAGGTTTATTTGACACACAGTCTTTTTTGTTGTTGTTGTTTGCTGTACTGTGCTCAGTCTCTTCAGTCATGCCCAACTCTTTCTGACCTACAGACTGTAGCCCCCCAGGCTCCTCTGTCTATGGAATTCTCCAGGCAAGAATACTGGAGTGGGTTGCCATGTCCTCCTCCAGGGGATCTTCCCAAACTAGGAGTAGAACCCATATCTTCAGCATCTCCTGCATTGCAGGACTTTACCCACCAAGCCACCGGGGAAGCCCCTATTGCTGTTTAGCTTTAACCAGTTTTGTTCCAGGGATACCTTGACCCACTTATTTTAGTGTGAAAATCGCTTACTTCTAATTACTCATCAGCAGGCAGTGCTGTTTTTTGTTTTTCTGTGCACTCTTATTATCCGAGTAATTTTCTTTTGACCAAAAATACAACGGAGAAGACTTTTACCTTTGAATTATTTCCAGATTGAAGTGAAAACAGAGTTCTCCACTAGTGGGGAATACAGCTGCTGTCACCAGGCCTACATCTGCTCTTAAGTATCCTCCCCACCAAAAGCAGCTTCCTGGTGGAGTGTTTTGTGTTTCATGCCCTCAGTGTTATGAACTGGGCTTGAACAGATCCTTTCACAGCCACTGCCCTGATGAATCAGTGACTCCATTGTCTGACAAGACCAGATTGGACTGATAAGGTATGTTGGATCCAAGGATCCATAGTCTTGTTGCTCATCTCCAGTAGGGGTGTCTGAGTGGAAAAGAGGAGACATCCTCTCCCTGCTATCTTGCTGGAATTTAGAATTAAGGAAATACAGAGCACCTGAGGAAGTTAGCTTAGAAGCCACAGGGTAGCCTTGGGATCACGGCAGGAATTACAAGTTGAAAACTTGAGGATGAAGATCAAGAGAATAAATGGGGGAGAACAAAGCAGGGATACACCAAGAAGGTGTGAATGGGCATCTATGAAGTTCTTGCAAGGAAGGGAAAAAAGGCAGACTCACATGCAAGTTCATGGACAGACACAAAGCAATACCACTGCAATTCCTGACCACTTTCTAAAGCTTCCAATTTCACCCATGCTTTTTACTTTGGAAAGAGGCACTTTTGCCCCTTATGGCCAAACATCAGTGAAGTGTGATGAATGTTTGTTGAATATTACAGTGCTCTAATTAATAACATTGTAGTAGCAAGTCGGTTAAAAATATCCAATGTAATCATTGCCCTCGTGCTACCACTTGCCATCTGCAAAATCTTCTAAATGCCTTAACATTAGACTATAGCTGGAAAACCACTGGAAATGGTTTTCTCCTTTGTCCATGCTCATTAAAAACAATCAGATACCATCAATATCAGACCTTAGGGATCTGTATTAAGTAGTTCTTTGTTGCTTCATTTTAGCGAGTGCTTTATGGAACTAGCAAGTTGTTATATATGACACAAAAAATAGGCTATGATAAAGTTTTTTTTCAATTTAAACTTTTTAAAAACAATTTTTATTGCAAGGTATTTGCTTTACAACATTGCACTGGTTTCTGCCATATATGGTGAAGTTTTTTTGCTGAATACATGATCTGGAGACATTTGTGTTTCATCCTCATGGTGTGATACCTACCAGCAGATTATCTGAGTGAGGAACATCATGTTCTGAAGGCAGTTGAAAATAGAACTCAATCCTCTGTGAGGTTAAGTGGAAGAAGTATACTTTTGAGCATTTACATGAATAACTACCTAACTCTTCATTTGTGTGGTTGCCTCTCTCTGTAGAATATGGTTTGGCACGGGGATACACTAAAGCTTTAATTTTGGCAAGTGTAGGATATAACTCACGAGTAAGGTGAGTAGGTCTTTCTGGACAAGTTGCTATATAAAATTTACAGCATCCATGCTCACTCATGTATTTCTCTTATGCAGTGTGTTTATCTTCTTTTATTAGCTTTTCATGCTTGTGTGGACATTGTTCTCTCCTTCTGTCATCTTCAGTTAACATGGAAGGAGTGAGTAGCTTAGGTTGGGGGTGGAACCTAATGTCATCTGTAAACATAAGAAGGTGAAAAATGTTTATGGACATAACTCATGTGGTCCAGAATAACAGGTGTTCATGTATATTTTTAGTATCTATGTACTTGGTCATCGTTGGTTTGTATTCCCTACCCAGCCCCTCTAACTACACACACACCCACAACCCACCCCCTCCCCAATACCCCAACCTAACACTGAGTTATAAACTGTTTTTGTTCAATGGAAAGGGAAATTTTCCTGGGGTAGAATACTTCCAGTGGTATTTTTTTTCCTTTAGAATTCTAAATTACAGTAGGCACACTGAATTCAGGGCTGGAGGCAGCCACTGTCCTGAGCAGAGGCTTTATCTGTTTCATCAGTCTAGTGGGAGTGCCATGAAAGGGTCCGTGACCTGGGGCGCATCTTGCTCTAATAATGGCTTAACACTCATAAAAGATTTTTAATGGCTACATGAGACATATTTAAATATTAAACGCCATTCCTCTTGGTTGATTCACAAACCCCAACGAACAGGTCTCCTTCGTCGCTTCCAAGGCTGAAGAATTGCGCCTGGTTTCTCACGCCAGAGCAAGCAAAACAAATCCAGGAACAGGAACTCCTCCGCTTTGCCCTGCTCACCCGACTGCCCTGCGCACCTGAGCACCCACTGCCCAGCGCACTCTGATTCAGAAACGAAACTGCTTGATACCCACGTCTAATCTTTCTCTAGGAGAATGAGACGGATCCTCCCCACCCATCGCCGCATAGGACCTCTTTGCTTTCGTTGTAATGTGGTTCCTTTGCTCGGGTCCCCCCAGCCACAGTGCTGAGTCCTACTGGACGGATCATACCCCTTCTTGATCAGCACTTTGCGCTTTTAAGTTTGAATACACCTGTGCTTGTGGGTCATCTGTGTCGTTAGGTTTCAGGAAAGACTTCAGGATTCTGGAGACCATGTTGTGCTTTTCTCAAAGCCTTGTGATGGAAGGTAACAGCCTCATGAGACCTGGTCCTGTTTGCTTCCTCAAAGGCTGTCCTCCAAGGTCAGAGCCTGGCATCCCCTTGCCTAATCACATGATGACCCTGGCTTCCCAGGTGGCGCAGTGGTAAAGAATCCACCTGTCAAAGCAGGAGTCCCTGGAGACACGGGTTAGGTCCCTGAATGGGGAAGATCCCCTGGAGAAGGAAATGGCAGCCCACTCCATTATTTTGGCCTGGAAAATCCCATGGACAGAGGAGCCTGGCGGGTTACAGCCCTTGTCATCCCAAAAGTGTCTGACGTGACTGAGTGACTAAACAATCTGCATTCATGACAAGACCAGGAAGAACTATATTTGCCTTTTTATTCTTGCCTTCTGCTGTGGATGTCAGGTTTATATCATTTGGAGATGCTTTCATTTACAGAAAAGTAAGACTTCCTGTGGGGAGTAGAGTTGCCTGGGGAAAAACCATGATGGAAAGGTACTTTCAAGTAAGAGCTGAGGCTTTGTGAGCCCAGAAGCGCTTCAGATTTGTCAAGTTCTATGGTATTTTTTAAAAAATATTTGGGGTACGGCAGAGCCCGAAATGTATTTTGCTCAAAGCACCGTTTCCCTTTCATTTTCCAAAACTGTGTATATTCTAGGGAAATTTAATCTGTGTACTTTGGAACCATTTAACCTTCATTCATCAAAACATTGCAAGGTAAATACTAGGTCTGGGTTCAAGAAATCTCTTGAGTTCTTCAATAAGCAGTTTTCCCCTTTGAACTCGAAAGTAAAGTTTTGCCAGCTTTGAATGAACCCTGAACCCAGGGCAGTACAGAGATTACTTCTCAAATTATCTCCCAGCCAGTGTGTGGAGCTTTACATGCATCTAGTACGAAGCAGTGATGGGGACAAGGCTTTTGGGGGTCAAGGCCCTCAAAAGAGGCCTTGGACATTTCTGGGGATTTCCTCTGGGGCCTCCAGGCACTCCTTTGGCTCTGTGGGTATGAGCTCTCTCCTGGTGCAACCACAGGTTCAGGTTAGTTCTGGCTCTACCCAGGCCCAGTGCTCTGAACCTCCCAATCCTATCTTTGTTTAACCTCCCACTCCTATCTTAATAGAGATGGACTATCTCTATTTAGTCCATCATGGCATTTAATTCATTTATTTTTGTTTTTAAAACATTGCATTGAAATATTATCTACCTTGATGACTGAGTTTTTTGTTTCCCTCTTACATTTTGGCTTCACTTACCTCATCCTAATTCTAGACTTTCCTTGAACCCAGGGCTTCCCCGTCTTCTTCACTCTGTGATTCACATCAACCATGTGCATGGCATCCAGACAAACAAACAGCTCCCACCTTGAGGGGTTGGTGCAGAGATGGGGTGCTTGGGCAGGGGTTCAGTTAATCTTAAAGTATATCGCTCATCTGCTTGAGGCAACTCTGTCTGCAGTGTGGGTGGGCATAGTGGTTGAGAAATTCTGCTCAAGCCCACTCCTGCCTTTTGGTTTAGCTGGACTGTCTCTTCAGCTGGCCTGTAACCACTGTGTTCAGCCATCTGCCATTGTCCTGTTTGTCTGAGTTAGTGCTGAGGCCATGGGTTTGTAATTGCCCTCTTGTCAGGAAGTTATCTATATAGTGCAGAACAAGATTGGAGTAGACACTTACTCTGAGGATATAGTCTTTTTCCTTCAAAATGATTATTTAATTTTAATCTTATGCAGTTTGAAAGTAAGAAACTTTCTATGGACTCTTATTCATCCCAGTAATACCTAAGGGTAGATCCTGAGCCAAAGGAAATGGAAGAAATTTGTGTTCACATGGAAAATTGTTATCAAGACTGGATTTAAATTCAAGGACTTTATATTCATAGTTAATGACTTCATTATAATTGTTCTTTCCGTCAGTGGTTGAGTAATGCGAGACCCTATGTTGAGTATCTTCTTAGGTGCATTGTGTCATTTAATCCTTACAATAATCTGAGATCAGAACTATCATCCCTGATTATAGACCAGACAATGGGTTTTGTGAAGTTCAATATCCTCCTCAAGATCACTCTGATAGGGGATCCAGAACTTTCTAACTCAAAACTCTTGTTCTTACCCATACCTCTGCATGCCTCCTTCTTGGGTAGTCTACACATTGGAAAAAAAGTCAATTTCCATACTTTTCAGGGGTATGCTGATAGCAGAGTCTTTCACACTAAGATACTGGATACATAGGATGCTATATTTCTTTCACTGAAGTTTTTATTTCAATTTTTTTCATATTATAATGAAAAAATGCTGAGACTAAATTATAGCAAAGTCGGTCACTTTGCTTTCCCATGTTCAAGCTTAGTCTCTCAGTCGTGTCTGACTCTTTGAGACCCCATGGACTGTTAAGTCCACCAGGCTCCTCTGTCCATGGAATTTTTCCAGGTGACAATACTGGAGTGTGTTGCCATTTCCTTCTCCAGGGGGTCTTTCCAACCTAGGAATCGAACCAGGGTCTTCTGCATTGCAGGCAGATTCTTTACCAGCTGAGCTACCATGGAAGACCCATGTTCAGCCTTCACAATACTTCTCTTCTAGAGTTCAGAAGCCAAAATTCATCCAGACCACTGCTCTGATCCAATTTGTGCATGTCTCAGTGGAATCAGACAGATAGTAATATATTATAAAAGTTTTGGGTTTGGGTTGAGGGAGAGAAATGCTAAAGAATTCAAGTTCATCTTGTAATAAGAAGGTCTATCCGCTCTCCTTAAAATCCTGAGTGTAGACCTCCTTTGTATTCTTTATTGGCTCCTGCTCCGAGCTGGCTACAGACTCTACTAGAAGTTTCCATTAGATCTACTTCAATCTTGCCCTTCTGGGAGGGCTTTTCCTCTGAACTCCATTGAGGGTTTTCCCCAGACCGTTTCTTCAACCAAGGCCCCAGTATGGAGATACGGCCTCTTTCTAGGATATCTGAATTAGAGAACATGGTACCCTGGGAACTGCCCAGTCTTGCCCTCATGTTGGACATTCCCCTACTCCATCTTGCGAAGTTCAAATGAAGAGTCTTTTAAAAAGGAACTCCTTAGCTAGCAAGGCAGCTTAATGGGCATGGGATTGAGAGCACAGCAGCCTGCGTCCAGAACTAGTTATATAAGAAAGCCTCCAAGAGAGGACAGAACATGGTTTTCTACAAATTAATAAGGCAAAAAGGCTACACTCACTAGTGCCACAGCTGGGAAGCAACTATGAGCAATGAATTTCTCATGCTAACAAATCCAAGCTCTTTGGAAAACAGATGCTGAGCCCTGGGACTGGCACTGGATCTCCCCTGGCAGGAACTGCAAGATTCAGTGATGGAAGGGTATCTAGGGACCATTTGTTCATAAACACAGCTGAGGGCCAGCAACCTGCTTTCATGCCCCGCCTGGGCTGCACGGATGGACCCCTTCCATGCAGCGTTTCCACAGCGATGAAGGCAGACATGTGAGGCTTCTGCAGCCCACGCTCTAGAGAAATAATTAAACAGTTTTTCTTAACCTCTTGAACTTTTCATTTATTATTGCCATCCATTATGTCTACCTTCTCAAATCGCAGAATCCTGAAACTGAGCTCTGGGGTCAAGGGTTTATTGTTTAATGGAGATAGAACATTTTGTAAATTGCACGAAGTCACAATGTTTATAATAGAAGCTTCTGGTGTACTGAATCTTTTCCATTTAACAAACAGTGAGCTTTGACATGTGTTCTTCCTACATAGCAAGAAATTTGGGGTAAGTGCAGTACTGGCATGAACACGTTACCAAATCTTTCCTGTAAACCAAGTGACATCCGCAGTCAAATAAAAACATTCCTTCCACCAAATACCAGGAAATGCTAAAAGTATCACTATTCTTCTAAGGTCATGCTAAACTGAAGTTCTGGCTTTTAGAACACAGCGTAAGGATGAAGAAGGCCAACATTTTTGTCCAATACACATTTGCTGCTACAAATCCTCAGGGACAACCTCCTGGTTCAAATATGAACATGTGTATGGGCAATATTTCCTAGGATTTAAGCTTCAAATGAAAAGTGTAAATATTTTAAGAAAATGTACAAATGTTAAAAAATATTCCTGTTGTCTCTGTTTTTACTAGAATTTGTACTTTCAAATCAGAAACGGATTTGCTTAAAACAAAGCAAACATCCTCAAAAATGTAGCCAGCCAAAATAACCAATGTATAAATACCTAGGATTAACAAAATATGAATATTCTTCAGTAAAGAAACAAGAATTGAAAATTTGGGGGAAATGATGGGAAAGAACGTCTTAAACCTAAAATTTTCACCCATTGTGTTGGATATTTAATCAATATTTTTAAAGGAAACAGTGTAACACACTCTCATGTGTTTCTTCTAGGGCTTCATTAAGTTAATGCTACATAAAACCTTTTGGACTGTATGTAGTTGATAAAAACCAATGTAAAAAGTGTCTTCCATGAGTAATTAGCATAACAATTTTCTTAAGACTTAATAATTGGTTTGTGGCACAGGATGTATATTTGTCTCATTTTTATGAGGTCAAAATACATGTAGTAATTAAAGTTTACATTTGTACTGGTTCAGGGAGATTTCCCTGCAAAGTTGGCCTCTCCCAAGATGACCTTTGGCGTGAAAGGTTCGCTTAGTTTTTTCTAAATTTCTAAAATAATTTGATAGTATTTAATGGTTGTTTCAATGGATTCACTCGCTCAACGCAGGCCAGCCAAGGCCTTTGCAGGGACTCAGCCCCGCCATTCCTGATTGACCAGCAGGTGTCACTGTGGGTTTGGGTGGTAACCCAATTGACCATAGGAAAGAATGACTAATGGGGGGGAATAATAAGAGGAGAAAAAGAGAAATGGAAAAGCAGCTTCCTAGAGGGATAAAAAATTAATTAAAAATAACTGTGTTTACATAGACTTTTCCTTTAGGAGTTCAGAGTTCTTTGTACCATTTTCCCATCTCCTATAGACCCAGATTCGATGAGGCTGAGTCACTGAAGATAACTTCCCTGGACAAAACAGCCATAAAGTTGAGCAAAGTTGAGAAGTGGATTCTTCTACTTTCTCAGGTCTTAGCTTTGTGCCTCATGGACATACTTCTTTTTGACCCATAGACAATTTTGCTTAACCTCAGAAATGTGTGGAGTCTTCCAGATCTTTGGTATCCAATCTATCCAGGTCATAGATTTGTGTTCCATAACAAGAGTTTGGCTATCACTAACCTCAGTGGTAAAATAAATTTTGCTGTTTAATTAGTTGAAGGGGCATCTTGGTCTGAAAAGTTGGTTCTTCTCTCTCTCCCAAGTCTGGATTGCTCATTTTCAGCAAAGCTAGCCTATTCAAACCATGTATCTTTCTGAATATGTGAAAATTTCTTAATAAACAAATTTTTAGTTGGTAAAATTAACACATATTTCTTTAAACTACTGTCAGTTTTAAGAATGGATGACCATAAAACCTCCTGGTCATAGATAGGAATTCACAGCTGGCCTGATTTGAATAACAGGCTATAAACTGATTTCTGTTTTTGCTTGATATGTGAAAATAACATCCATGGTACTGGGGCACAGAGAAGGCAATTTTTAAATAAAAGATACATGGCTTGACTTCTCCAAATAAAGCTTAACACAAATGTGAAACATCCTAATTTAGTCAAGTTCTGAATGAAACAAAGCAGAAAAGGATTTTGAGGGAAAACAGAAGTCTTACTACATTCTGGAGAGCTCCTCTGGCCCTGTGCCTCTGGCATCTTCCCCTTGTACAACCCATTTAGATCATGGACCATCATCTCATGATGAAGATGTTGCACCTCATTGTTGAAGATGCTACAACCCAGGAGGGTTGAAAACAAAAACAATTCAGCTTTATTATGAACCTCCTGCAGTTTCCACCTGGTTTTCATTCCCTCATCATTATGTATTATAGGGCTTTCCTAGTGGCTCAGATGGTAAAGAATCTGCCTGCAATGCAGGAGACTCTGGTTTGATTCCTGGGCCGGAAAGATCCTCTGGAGGAGGGCATGACAATCCACTCCAGTATTCTTGCCTGGAGAATTCCTTGAACAGAGTAACTTGGTGGGCTACAGTCCATGGGATCTCAAAGAGTTGGACATGATTTAGCGACTAACACTATGTATCTATAAGATTCCTAACGATATAATACATTCTAGTGCTGGTTGTCATGAATTATTAGAGTAATAAAGTTAAAAAAGAAACAGATTAAATGTGCAGATTCAGAAATATTGAGAAAACGTAACTACAGATTATGAATACTTTGTTTCTAGTGACCTTAATTATCCATTCACAAAGATAAAACATTCTGAAATAAGCTGGTTTGGTACAAAGGATGGTTTATAACACTAAGTAAAAGTTCTTTAAAAAATCCATGCGTTTACGTATATGCCCCTTTCCCAACTCCGAGAAGACCATTTTATTTGTACATAAGACTGTGTTATTAACATAACATCATTTTCTCTGGCTCTCAGAGATTAAGACACTTGCTTAGGCTTTCTGGCAGAACGTGTAGGAATCATAGCAACAGGCACTATAAGCACAAGCAGCTGATGGGTGTGGGGTGAGGAGAAGAGAAACAAGAAAGAAGGATGTTGAGGTATAAAAATATTTATCCAGGGTAACAGAGTATCAACAGGATTTTCTTTTCAATTAGACGTATACATCTGTGAAGAATGGAATCCTTGGCCATGGGTTTACCCTTTGGAAAATTGCCCACTATTTCCATGACAACTCCTTAGAGTGTGGCTCAGAGGAAATGGTGATCACTATTATTTCCAACAGTCTAAAATCAGATATAACTGGGTATTTTGTGTGTGTGTAAGCATGTGTGCTCACGTAAGTGTGTGGTTTTTCAGCTGGAGTCTACCTTCACTAAGATAGGAGTTGCATGTTATATATATCTCATATCCCTCTATACATACCATTTGGTAAGGCTTCAATGTATTTTTGTTGAATGATTGAAAATTATAAAAGCTACTTTTGTTTGGCAAGCATGGGTATCGCTAGATTAGTTTTATGTAGTCCACATAAATAATTCACTTCTTGTGGTTCCATATCCTGATGTGAAAATTATGCATTTACTGTGTTTTCATAGATATTAATGGGAGCTATTAAAAACTAGAAATTGCTTCTAG
The DNA here is from genome assembly GCA_007570785.1 of Antilocapra americana. Lineage (NCBI taxonomy): Eukaryota > Metazoa > Chordata > Mammalia > Artiodactyla > Antilocapridae > Antilocapra > Antilocapra americana. The sequence goes on along the minus strand of ML664174.1, from coordinate 19,474,987 downwards.
GTTGGTGGTCTCAGGCCTCTTACGGAATGAAAGAGAGTTAAGGTAAATTTTAATTGTGAAAGGAATAAAACTCTGCACATTGCTTTGTTAAAGTTTAGCACTTTATGTGCATTATTTTACTCTTTATTTCATAAAGAACAGCAATAAGACATTAAATTTCTTTAATTTCAGCATTTCATATAAAAAAGCAAATGGAATGAAGAATAAAGTGATTAGAATAACCAATTGGGCATTGGAATATTTCCCTTTCTTTACATCAAATATTTGTTTAAAAAGTGTAGCTTAAAATGAAACTATGAATATGATGACCCAATTAAAAATTAAAAAGAAAGTGTTATATTTATGTTTTGGCCCATTGGTGTAGCTATTATGTAGTAGATGATATTATACTGCTTTTTTGATATTATGTTTCTGTTGGGAAAATATTTTTAGAAATTATTTAAAGAATTATAGAATGAAGCAAATCAAATCATTACTTATACATTTGGGGGAGGGGAACACTGTGAAAAAAATGTGCAGAAAAGACTAATGTTTATGTGCCATGATTTCATTAACATATTTCTACTTTCTTTGTCATCCAGGGTAAACTCTAAGGATATGTCATGAATTCCTAAGCCATAATAAATCTGTGAACGTCAGACGCTGTGTGTGGGTAAAATGGATAATTTTCTGACCTTTAGTAAGCTTTCACTAGAGCAAAGGAAGTCCCTCCACATAATGTTTCCCTACTACAAAATACTGGCAGGAAGCCAAAGTATGCCCTTTGGCAAACTTCCAGTCTGGATGGCTTTCCTGGAGCTAGAAGATATTCATGAATCTGCCCAGCCCTGTGATTTTTTTTTTTTCTTTTCAGAAAGCCTCTGGAAAGACCTTTCCAACCTGTAACCTGCTGAGGAAGATGTGAGACCACATTAATCATGGATTTCTTCAAAAGGAACTTGGGGCTATCCTGCTTGAACTCAAAAGGTCCACCCTCTTGCTCAGCAGGAACCACAAGACAATGAGAGAGATGCTGGCAGGTAACCTAGACATGGATCCAACTGAAAATTAAGCTTATGATAAAAATAAACTAGAATTTTCTGACTCTTGGAGATGAGGTTGCAGCCATGGCTGGCTTTCCTTTTGAAGGAGAAAACTGATAGTAATGAAAACATATTAGTAAATATATTGTTTATTCTTTTCCAAAGCTTTATTTCCAAATCTCAATTTTTCCCATTGCTGCTTAAAATTAAATCCATTTTCACTTTCAACCATTGCAAGAAAGAATTAACTTACAGAAGTAATACAAGGTTCACCTAGTACTTATCAGCCTTAGAAGTTAAATACATTTCTCTTTTGCTTTTGTTTCATCACTTCTTACACTGTCAGTGGGTTTGACATCATTGGAGAATAGTTGAAAGTTAGTCATGAGCTACCTGACCAACTTCTGAAAGTTTTCTCTTTCTCAGATGGATTTTCAGACCATGACCCCTCCCCTCCCAACCCCAAAAGGAAAGAAAAAATAAGAACCTTTCAGAAATGTACAGGTCATATTTAAGCTTTTTGGTGGATTTAGGACATTTCAGAATCACCTTGGTGCTATAAACCAATACAGTTATAGACATGATTTTCACATGTGCTTATGAATAATTCCCTCTCTTTTGAAAATGGAAGAGCTAAATAAAAAACAAGCAACAACAATACAGTATACTAACGCGTATATATGGAATTTAGAAAGATGGTAAAGATAACCCTGCATGCGAGACAGCAAAAGAAACACAGGTGTATAGAAGAGCCTCCTGGACTCTGTGGAAGAGGGCAAGGGTGGGATGTTATGGGAGAATGGCATTGAAGCATGTTAATTATCATATGTGAAATCAATCGCCAGCCCAGGGCTGATGCTCGGGGCTGGTGCACTGAGATGACCCAGGGGGAGGGAATCGGGAGGGAGTAGGGAAGGGGGTTCTGGAGGGGGAGCATATGTAAACCCATGGCGGTTTCATGTCAATGTATGGCAAAACCAACACAATTGGTAAAGAAAATTAAAAAAAAAAACAAAAAACCCAAGCAGGCTTATAAATGAATTACTGGCCTACAATAGTCCTACTTCTGGAGAAAATAAAATAAAATTAAGAATTACAGTAAAGAATACTAGTGTGTCTCTTAATAATTAGCTGTCCAGGTAGCTAAGACTCACTTAGATATTTCTAGAAGCTGACTAGAGACCAATAATATCCTGGTGTTGTCTCTTGCCAGTCTACAAATTCACTCCGTCATCCAGCTAACTCACATGACTGTCTATTCCTCTGTCCATGATATTCCCCTAGCCCTGAGTGTCTCACTAACTTGATCCAAACTCAATTCATCCTTCAGATCCCAGAGAAACCCCATCCCTGGCTCAGTAGAAGCCCAAGCTTCACAACTCTTCGGGCACCTTGGATGATTCCACTGGTAGTGACACATCCTGATTCGCATCAGAATCATGCAGCTTACAACTGGCAGACAAGATGCTAAAGATCATTTCTTATTTGTGTTTGTACCCCTACATTATTTAGTATAAATTTCTTAACCAACATTTATTGAGAGATTAAAATGTGAAATTATCTGAAGTATGGGCAATGAGAGGTCAGATTCCTTCTTAAAACATAAACAGTCCTGTAGAGAATATAAATTATAGTCTTGTTTCATTCCCTTTAATCATTGACTATTCATTTGTTTATCCATGCTTTCAATAAGCATTTCATTGACTTTTAAGGACAGCACTTAGTGGGGGTCAAAAGGGCTTGACAATAAGTGGGAAGAGGCTGCAATTAAAATTAAGATGATAAAACAAATGTTAAACAGTATGAATATTGCTGACAACACGTTAGCAAAGGGGTGAAGCAGGTGTCCTGGGTACCGTGCTCTGATATTATTAGAAAGGTCTTACTCTTTCAGTCATATTCAGAACATGTCTTAAGGGTTACCCTATCTTCAGAACTCCCTGCTGGTTTCTAAGTCCTCCATGAGGACTGCTTTGCAGCTCAGCTTCTACCCAATGCCACTCTCTTCTAGCCACTCTCTTTCTCTTCTCCAGGTGTTGCCCTCAGAAGCACTTCTTAATAACCTTTGCATGTCTATTTCTGTCTCAGAGCACATTTTTTGAGGCCACCCACCTTGCCTTCCAATTCCATCCCATGTTTGCCCCTCTGATTTTACTGTCACTTCCAATATCAAGGGTCCTTCTATCAGATCTGGCACTGTTGAACTCCCACCAGCCAGGCGAGATGTAATCTTCCCTGAACTGCAAATGGTGAGGGCTGGTCAGTTGTCATAAGTCAGGAAGGCAAGGAAAGAGCAACTGAACAGGAATCAGGGAATCAGCTTAGAGAGCAGGCAAAGTACCAAGAGATAGCAATTGTAAAAGCACCATTTTGGGATCAAGTAAGTAAACAGATTAGAAGAAGTAAGTAGTGAGCCAGGCTCACTGACCAACAGTGCAGGAAAATATGGCCTCAGGATTGGTAAGCAATGTGATTTGATAGTTGTGAGGGACTTAAGGGATAGGAGAATGATTTCTACTGTGCCTGAGATTGCATCTGTTTATCTGGCACCAAATTTGTGATATTACTCAGAGCCAATTTGTGATAGAAGAAATGATAGGGAAGAGGGATGAAGATGAAAAACTAGAAGCCAGAAATGTGGTTTCATCTTTAAAGCGTATAATCTCTTTAAATAAATCATGACCTTTAGATATTAGGCTAAATCATTTGAAAATGCCAATATTTGACAACATTTGACTTCCAAAAGTTACAGTAGTTCAATCAATTAATTTATTGACTGCTTCTCCCATCTTGAATGATATTATTTTCCTCAATACTATATCATAATACCCAGGATAGTATCTCACACAGAGCAGGTTCTCAATATAATTTTTGAGGGAATTAATTAAGAAATGAATTACTTAAGTCTCAGATGTTTTTTGGCTGTAACTGACTATATTCCTTAGGACTCTTTCAATTATAAATACCAGATTCCCAATTTATATTATTTCAGGAAAGAAGGGAATTTATTGGTTCATACAACTGGAAATTTGTAGGCTATCAGGAGCTAATTTAGGAACACCTGGACCCAGGGGCTTGAATAATGTCATAAAGATTTGGTCTCTTGTCCTTTTCAACTCTGACTTTTCTCTGCATTTGGCTTTATCGTCAGGCAGAATCCCTCAATTTTGTGATTCCTGATGGCTCTGGGCTTGTAGTTATTAGCTTAGCAAACCCCAGTGAAACTAAAAATGCCTTTCCCAATTGTTCAAATCAAAACTCCTAACCTTGAATTTCACAGAATCTACTTGGGCAACATCTGAGGAGCTAAGGAAAGGGGCTCGGGTCTACCTCAGTCATATGGACTGAGAATGGTAGAGATGGTGGTTCCCTGAAGAAAAGTCATGGTACTGTTACCAAAATAATAATTATAATAATGTTGTTGTTTAGTCACTAAGTCAGGTCCAACTCTTTTGCAATCTCATGGACTATACAGCCCACCAGGTTCCTCTGTCCATGGAATTTCCCAGGCAAGAATACTGGAGTGGATTGCCATTTCCATCTCCAGGGGGTCTTCCCAACCCAAGGATAGAACTTGCATTTCCGGCATTGCAAGTCCATTCTTTACCAGCTGAGCCCTTAGGGAAGCCCAGTTGTAATAGTAGGTGACACTTATTGGGAATTTATCTCCCTTCTACAGCCCTCTGAAAGAAGGCTGTATCTCTATTTTATACATGAGTCAGTTGACATATAGAGAGGTTAAGTTACTTGCTCAACATAATGTAGCTAGGAAGATGGAGCCAGGATTGAAACACCAATAGTTCAGTTTATAGCCCATTCCACTGACCACTATACTTTGTTACCTGAAAAGGAGTTTAGGGATAAGGGAGAACATGGGTGTCTTCTCTACTTCATTTATTAAGTTACAGAGCTAATGATTTGGCAGCATCTAATTCTCAACGGCATATGGAGCACTGCTGGTTCACTTCCCAGAACATTGCCACAGTGGTAGTTTTCTCTAAGGGGAAAGTAGTTTTAACAAAATCCCAGAACTTGTCCTTTGGCTGCTGAGAAAGTGATTTCCGGTAACCATAGGAGCTCTCTTTTGCCTCCCATATCCTTTTCGCCAGCTTGATGGCTTCATCAAGTCAGTTTGATTCTGTTGAAAAATGATATTGAGTATCTCCAATGTATCTAAACAAGAATGCTCTGTGGTTGTTTAAAAATATTATTAAGTATCTGAGTTACATTATGTTTAGACCTTTCAGGTCTGTCATTCCAGTAGCTTCAGGATATCTAGTCATCCCCATTCTAGTTGACATTTTGGGTCCTGAAACTGACTCCTTAGTAAATTCCATAGTTCCCTCTGTCCCTCCATTCCCTATCTATCTCCTTGAGAGTAATTATCAAAGCTTATTTCTAACAGGTTCTTATTTCTAACAGCCTTCAAGAAGTGGAGGCTCAGATGTTCTATTTTCCCTTTAAAATGGTTCATGGTGCTTTGTTGAAGGAACTCTGGAGAACTGGATAAAACAGAGGCCTGAAAGTATGTCTTCTTACTTGGAATTGATGGGGTTTGTTTTTGAGGTAGAATGTCTAATCAGCTTTATTTCCTGTACAGTGGGAGTGGGGTCAGATGAAGGATTTAGGTCACAAGGTTTCTGCTTGGCTGGTTCATACAATCAGAGCTGCTGAATGGGTGGTTGTATCCTCTGTTCCTCTTTGCAGACCAGGATACTCTGCAGCTTCTTAGTTTCTGCTTCCTTATGACATGAGCTCCACTAATGCAGATGGCTTCCTCTGGCATTCACTATGTTTAAGTGATTTCATATCTCAGCTAGTTCAAAGTTGTAGGACTCTTATTGGTTCCTCCAAATTTATCTGTGAGTTCAATGTTAGATCAATGAATTTTCCTTTTCCTATAAAATCTAGATCATGGACCTAGGACCAATCCTTCCTCAGGAGCCATGGTCCAGAGCAGTTTCAAGGAAAAGCACATATGTACAGGAGTAGGGGTGGGATAAAGGAATATGGAAATTATTAGTATGTCTTCTACATTATCTGAAATTGGTCTTCACTATATAACAAAGTGATTTCCTAATTGATATATCCATAGAGTAAATACAAGAAATAGTTTTCATGATAAAGATCTATGATGGTGATTTAGTTGCTAAGTTTTGTTGGACTCTTGTGACCCCATGGGTTGTAGCCTACCAGGCTTGTCTGTCCATGGGATTCTCCAGGCAAGAATACTGAAGTGGGTTGCCATTTCCTTCTCTGGGGGATCTTCCTAACCTAGGAATTGAACCCGGGTCTCCTGCTTTGTAGGCAGATTCTCTAGGGTAAATAAAAGAAAATAGTTTTCATGATAATGATCTATAGTTAACACTTAATTCTGAAGTAATTTCTGAATTCTCATAGACAACTATGGTCATGAAGGGTTTTGATGGTTACAGGTGGTTTATTTCCTGCTGCTTTGAAAATGGACATCTGGCTATGCCATACAGATCACTCTCCACTAAGCAGGACATTGAATGCAAAAACATTCAATACCAACTCAAATTGCACAAGAGATTTTCCTCCATTTGATAATTAACTATAATTTCATGAAATGGAAAAATATAGCACAAAAATAATGCTCTAAGTTACCAAGTCAGAAGCCCTGCTATTAATAAGGAGGGAACTCTTATTGACAACAACTAAAAAATCCTATAAAACCAAGTGCTAATGAGCATGTGAAAATTCTCCTGTATTGCAGATGGGCATATGAGCTAGTACAGATATTCTGGAGGGCAAACAATATGTGAATATGTGGTGAAAATAAGTATGCCTCTTTCCCATGGCTCAGTTGTCTAACTCAGATATATTCCCCAAGAGAAATTCTCCCATTGTCTAAGAAAGATACATCTGAGAATGTTCAGTGCAACATTACTTAGGGTAACCAGGACTGGTAGCAACGTATATGTCCATCACTGGAAGTTATAGATAAGTGAAGTGGTATGATGCATTCCACATAATATGCAGCAGTTTGAAGTAATAAACTAGATTTGTATCCAGTATTGGTAGATCTTAATAAGTATTGATAGATCTTAATAAGAAGGCATAATGTGAAGGAAAATAAAAGGAGAACTTAGTGTGATGCTTTGTAAATTAAAAACAGGTACTGCACAAAGCAATGCTAAATCCTTCAAGGACACATGGATATCCAAGGACAGATGGTAAATACATTAGAAGGATTGCCTATGGAAGGGAGAACCATGGGAGTGGGGATGAAGTATGAAGGGGGAAAATAATCAAATTTTTAAAAAAAGAGAAAGAGAGAGAGTTGGCATGTCCAGATGCTGATAGTGAGTCACAGTAATAGTATAGTAATAGTGTTAGTTGCTCAGCTATGTCCACCTCTTTGCAACCCCATGGACTGTAACCCGCCAGGCTCCTCTGTCCATGGGATTCTCTAGGCAAGAATACTGGAGTGGGTGGCCATGCCCTCCTCCAGGGGATCTTCCCAACCCAGGGATCGAACCCGGCTCTCTGGCATTGCAGGCAGTTTCTTTACCGTCTGAGCTACAGGGAAGTCAGATTTTTTACCACCTGAGCTACAAGAATATGATAATTCTCAATATTGTCCACCAGAGGTCCAAAGAAGAGAATGAGAATAGTGACAGGGGGAAACACCAGGTTAGTAAGGAAACCCACTTATAAATGAGGGAGAAAGCTAGACACCAGTGCCCTCTGGCCCAAAGTTTTCTCTTTCTCTGCCCTCATCACTAACTCTGGGGCAGAAGTTTTCTGGTTCTCATTGCCATACCTTCCACCTGTCTGACACAGAGTGGAAGAGAATTGGAGACCACCAGTGAGGAGGCGTGACACCTGACACATGGACAGTGAGACCTGGGAGAAATGCAAGCAAGTTCTGAGATGCACCCAGGGCTGAAGATGAAAACCAGCAGGAAATGGCTCTGATTTTGCCACTTCTGCGACACTTCTGAACCTTGGTTTGCTCACTGGAAAAGTGAAATGGTTTCATCTCAGCTCTGTGTCCTGGCCCTGGTGGTCCATGAGTCTCCTTCTCACAAGCTTATCGCTGGTGAGAATGTCATGTGGAGAGGCGGTGCCCAGAAAGTTTGTGCCTTCTCTTCACTGGTAGCCTGAGGAAACAGCCCACTGCCCTCCATGACCCCTTGGCCAAGCGCACACAGGGTCTCGTCCCAGCCGCCTTCCTGTTAGATAGGGGAGTCAGGCAAACACGTTTACTCTGATCCTTTTAAATTTTTTCCTTGGAGTTCTTTTAAGGAAATGTGATATGCAGAGATAACAGATAAAATTGGCACATTTTAAGATGCCATTTTGAGAGCTGTTTTGTCATTCCTTTGGGTGATTAATTGTACAAGACCTTCTGAAGAATAAGAAATAAGGTAGAATTACACTTTGTATAGAAACCATGTAAAAGTAAGCTCCTCTGCAAAAAGCAGGAACATTCTAAAATAAAGTGCTCGTTTCATCAAAGACTTCTTTATTGGAAAAATATAGGAACTTCCCCTCTCCCTTATTTTTTCTGAATATTTCCATTTTCTCCCCAGGACTTTAACATCTCTTGACTAAACAGACATGGGTATTTATCATATAAGCCAAAGCTTGCAGGCTAATTAAAATCATGCATCACCTCCTTTTCTGATGGCCTCACTTGAAGCTGCTCCCCCAAAGTCAGTGTCCACCTGCATGATTCACAGTGATGGGTTTCATGAGAGGAAGTCTGTGGAGGGGGCTATACTCAATCTGCTGCATGGCTAAGTTGCCCCAACAGGGGGAAAAAAAGTCTTTCAAACCCCAATGCTGAATGGTACATTTGCATTCTGCCTCATGAAGAAAGACCTGCATTAATTTTTCTGAAGCTTTGAGCGCATTTCCTGTAGAATGACAGAGGCAGCCTCCCCTGAGGAGCCAGCATTCTATGGCATGTTGTAGGGTCGGTGGTCGATGGGCCGTTCCTCCCCCAAGGAAGATCCACCTCTCTATTGGTGATTACGGTGAAGGACCAGATGTTTTCCTTTAACCTCCTATTGGTTCTAATCTCCCTCAATCTTTGATCCCAGCCCCACTTGAAAGTAACCCCTCATTTAGCTCCTCTTGGGTGGTCCTCAGTGGAGATTTAGTTAATTCTAACTTCTTGTACAGTCTTCCCCCATGTGCTTCCATGGTAAAATTCTACCTTTCTAATTGCTAAGAGGGAAATTGTTAATCCTTTTGATTCAGGGAGCAGTGTAATAGCCTTAAAATGGGCAACTTAATTGAAAAACTCAGAAATTGCTGACTCCTTATGGTCGTTCTTTAATAGCATTTCCTTTCCCAGTCTTCATTTTTTTTAATAAAATAAAATAAAATTTGTTATGTAAAACATGCTTACAAAAGACTATCTTCTTGTTATCTCTCTGCTCCAATGTCCTGGTTGGATTTCATGCATGGTCTCAGGTATTTTATTGGTGGTTACAGATCAGCTTAATGGGTTATTATGGAAAATGCTCAGCAGAACACAGGAGGGACATGTGACACTGAGTAATGGGAAGTAGAAATGCTTCTCCTCCTCCTTTCCCATTATGTAAGAATAAATAACTTAAATTGCTACTCCTAGGTTCCAAGGATTGTCTAGGGTGTGTCAAATACCAGTGTGAATTTTGGAGATTAGGTTATTCTGCATTGAGACTAGCATATATTATTAGTATTTTCCTGACTTCGATATCAAAAGCTAACTAGGCAAGTTAGTTTCCTGAAAGAAATTTCCAATTTTGCTTTGGGTTTATAAGAGCAAATTCCTTTAAAAAAATTCTAGTAATAGAAAGGTTTCTGAGTTCTTGGAGTATTTCATTGATCTTACTTATGAATAGCAAAAAGGTCAAGGATTTTGCTTATTTGTTTTCTGTAGGCACTCTAAATTTTAAAAGATTTGGAGACTTTTAAGGGACTTTTAAGAGACACTTAATTTGTTACAGATGCATTAACATACTGAATTTATGTGCAAGAGTGAAGGCCAGGCAAAGGATATTGGGTTCATTATTTATTAGTGGAGCTAGTCAAAACTTCCCTGTTTCAACCAAGTAGTGGTTTGGCTTCTATTCAAGAAGCCATCACTTAATATTGCTGTCCCCAGCAATTAATGTACCCTGGAAGGGTGGCTGTGCCTTTACTATACTTAACTAGACGGGACTGTAGACCTTGCAGGTCTATCTTGCCTCTGTCTGGACTGGACATGATGCTTCTGCATAATTAGTTCAAAATACATGCTACCCTTCCTTTCTACTCAAAATGAAACTCATCAGCAAGCCTACAAATTATGTGGAGTCTGAGCCTCTCTCCTCATCATATTTCAATTTCCATCACATCCTCATGCTTTCTCTATACCTGGCATATTGATCTTTTCTCAGTGCCTCTCAACATGTTCCTTCATCCAGCATGGAAAACTATTTCTTCATGGTCACATGGCTTACTCCTGTCCTGCTCAGTCTCTGTCTTCCTCATGAAAAACTTCCCTTCCTGACTGTGCCATATGCAGCTGTAATAAGCTCTCATATTACCATGTTCTTCACATCATAGCATCAATTTGATATTATGTCTTATTTGATTGTCTCTCTTTACCACTATTTTGAGAGCTCCATCAGAGCAGAGACGGGGTTGAGTTTTGCTGATGCAAATTTATAAATTTAATTTCATAGAGAAATTTAATTTCTCTAATGCTTAAGAACTTGCCTGATAAAGAAAGTGAAAGAAAGAAAGAAAGTGAAGCCACTCAGTCGTGTCCGACTCTTTGTGACCGTATGGACTGTAGCCCACCAGGCTCCTCTCTCCATAGGATTTTCCAGGCAAGAGTACTGGAGTGGGTTGCCATTTCCTTTTCCAGAAGATCTTCCCGACCCAGGGATTGAACCCAGGTCTCACGCATTGTAGGCAGATGCTTTACCGCCTGAGCCACCAGGAAAGCCCACTTGCCTGATAATTACTATTCAATTAATATCTGTAGAATAAATGAATAATATTAAGGTTCACTTGACCTACACCTGATGAGTTCATGTAGGAGGTCAATATTTTTATTCTGAAGCTCATACTTTTGGGCATACCTGCATTTCTTCTATTATTAAAATTCCAGAGAGTGGAGACTGGCTCTAAGTTTTCTGAGATAAGTTTCTCTTGTCTAGTGCTCAGTTCAGTCTCAGACAGTAGTAGGGGCCAGAACCACCTCTACTGGGTTGTAGAACAGAGAACCCAGTAACACACACCCCTCTTCTTCCTATACAGAGTTGTTGTTCAGTCACTAAGTCATGTCTAACTCTTTGTAACCCCATGGACTGCAGCACCACAGGCTTTCCTGTCCTTTACCATCGCTTGGAGTTTGCTCAAATTTATGTCCATTGAGTCTTTGGTAACATCCAGTCATCTCATCCTCTGTCATTCTCTTCTCCTCCTGCCTTCAATCTTTCCCTGCATCAGGGTCTTTTCCAGTGAATCGGCTCTTTGCATCAGGTGGCCAAAGTATTGGAGCTTCAGCATCAGTCTGTCTAATAAATATTCAGGGTTGATTTTCTTTAGGATTGTCTGGTGTTCTCCTTGCAGTCCAAGGGACTCTCAAGAGTCTTCTCCAGCACCACAGTTTGAAAGCATCAATTCTTCAGCACTCAGCCTTTTTTATGGTCCAATTCTCACATCCATACATGACTACTGGAAAAACCATAGCTTTGACAAGAAATGTATTTAATCAAACAAATGGAAAAAAAGAAGAGACAGAACAAAAAGGCAAAGGCAGTCTGAGAGGTATGTGGGTATGTATATATTAGTTATTGGCTCACTGGAATCTCAAGGCTGAGTTAGGGCATAAAAAGCCTTGGATTTTTCTGAGCACCAGTCTGCAGTGGACATCTTCTTGCCTTATCCTCATAGGAAAGAGCATATTGCCTACCTCCACTGAAATCCTAACATAACTGTCAAAGTCACATGGTATTAGCCCTGCAAACTGCTAATCATAATAGTTTTGTTCTGCAAAGAAAGAACTAAAGACAGAAAATTAAAATTGACCATGCCATGTCTGAGTTGCCTAGCCTTCCCTTTATCCTTAAATGTAGTCTCACAAAGCCTCTGCCCTTTTATGGCTTTTGACCACACTGTCTGGGCCTAAAGTTGAGGTGTTGATAAGTGACTTGTATTTAAATGATTACCCACGCACTGGTCATAGCAAACACCCTCTTGCAACAACACAAGAGAAGACTCTACACATGGACATCACCAGATGGTCAATACCAAAATCAGATTGATTATATCCTTTGCAGCCAAAGATGGAGAAACTCTATACAGTCAGCAAAACAAGACCGGGAGCTGACTGTGGCTCGGATCATGAAATCCTTATTGCCAAATTCAGACTTAAATTGAAGAGAGGAGGGAAAACCACTAGACCATTGAGATATGACCTAAATCAAATCCCTTACAATTATACTATGGAAGTGACTAATAGATTCAACAGATTAGATCTAGTAGACAGAGTGTCTGAAGAACTATGGATGGAGTTTCATGACATTGTACAGGAGGCAGTGATCAAGACCATCCCCAAGAAAAAGAAATGCAAAATGGCAAAATGGTTGTCTGAGGAAGCCTTACAAATACCTGAAAAAAGAAGAGAAGTGAAAGGCAAAGGAGAAAAGGAAAGATATACCCATTTGAATGCAGAGTTCCAAAGAATATCAAGGAGAGATAAGAAAGCCTTCCTTAGTGATCAGTGCAAAGAAATAGAGGAAAATAATAGAATGGGAAAGACTAGAGATCTCTTCAAGAAAATTATAGATACCAAGGGAACATTTCAGGCCAAGATGGGCACAATAAAGGACAGAAATGGTACGGACCAAAGAGAAGCAGAAGATATTAAGATGAGGTGGCAAGAATACACAGAAGAGCTGTACAAAAAAGATCTTCATGAGCCAGATAACCATGATGGTGTAATCACTCACCTAGAGCCAAACATCCTGGAATGTGAAGTCAAGTGGGCCTTAGGAAGCATCACCATGAACAAAGCTAGTGGAGGTGATGGAATTAAAGTTAAGCTATTTTAAATCCTAAAAGATGATACTGTGAAAGTGCTGCACTCAGTATACAAGCAAATTTGGAAAACTCAGCAGTGGCCACAGGATGGGAAAAGATCTGTTTGATTCCAATCCCAAAGAGAGGCAATGCCAAGAATGTTCAAACTACCGCACATTGCACTCATCACACATGCTAGCAAAGTAATGCTCAAAATTCTCCAAGCCAGGCTTCAGCAGTATGTGAACGTGAACTTCCAGATGACCATGCTGGATTTAGAAAAGGCAGAGGAACCAGAGATCAAATTGCCAACATCTGTTGGAACATAGGAAAAGCAAGATAATTCCAGAAAAACATCTGCTTCTGTTTTATTGACTACACCAAAGCTTTTGACTGTGTGTATAACAAAAAACAGTGGAAAACTCTTCAAGAGATGGGAATACCAGACTACCTGACCTACCTCCTGAGAAATCTGTATGCAGGTCAAGAAGCAACAGTTAGAACTGGACATGGAACAACAGACTGGTTCCAAATCAGGAAAGGAGTATACCAAGGCTGTATATTGTCACCCTGCTCATTTAACTTACATGCAGAGTACATCATGTGAAATGCTGGGCTGGATGACACACAAGCTGGAATCAAGATTGCTGGGAGAAATATCCATAACTTCAGATATGCAGATGACACCACTCTTATGGCAGCATGTGAAGAGGAACTAAAGAGTCTCTTGATGAAAGTGAAAGAGGAGAGTGAAAAAGTTGGCTTAAAACTCAACATTTAGAAAATTATGATCATGGTGTCTGGTCCCATCACTTCATAGAAAATAGATGGGGAAACAATGGGAACAGTGACAGATGTTATTTTTTGGGTGCTCCAAAATCACTATAGACGGTGACTGCAGCCATGAAATTAAAAGACACTTGCTCCTTGGAAGAAAAGGTATGACCAAACTAGACAGCATATTAAAAAGTAGAGACATTACTTTGCCAACTTGTCCATCTAGTCAAAGCTTTGGTTTTTCCAGTAGTCGTGTATGGATGTGAGAGTTGGACTATAAAGAAAGCTGAGTGCTGAAGAATTGATGCTTTTGAACTGTGGTGTTGGAGAAGACTCTTGAGAGACCCCTGGACTCCAAGGAGATACAACCAGTCAATCCTAAGGGAAATCAGTCCTGAATATTCATTGGAAGGACTAATGCTGAAGCTGAAGCTCAATACTTTGGCCACCTGATGCAAAGGGCTGACTCACTGGAAAAGACCCTGATGCTGGGAAAGATTGACAGTAGGAGGAGAAGGGGACAACACAGGGTGAGATGTTTGGATTGCATCACCAACTCAATGGACATGAGTTTGAGTATGCTCTGGGAGTTGGTGATGGACAGCAAAGCCTGGGGTGCTGTAGTCCATGGGGTCACAAAGATTCAGACACGACTGAGAGACTGAACTGATAGCACTGGAGTTTCCTACCTCATGATCTCTGGCAGAATCAAAGTTTCTCTTTCAAATTTACCTTCAGTTTTTGAATAGAAGCTAGAATCCAGAATTAAAATTAGGTTTATAAAGTTTTTCCACTTATTTTTGCTATTATTTTACATGTTTTAATATTTTTCTTTAAAACTGTGTGCTTGGGAGATTTAAAGTACAGTTGTCTGTGCAGAATTTATGCTGCTGCATTGACTAAGACAAAATTTATCCTTTTTAAAAAGAAAATTTCATTTTTTTTGCTGGTGATTATCAAGAGGCATATAATTTTGTCAAGATATTTCTTCTCTACTCTGTCCATTGCTTGTCAAATTTAGAAATGAAAATTAGAAAACCTCTCACTTTCCAAATGAGTCCCTGTAGTAAACAGAGCTTTAGCTATATTTTACCAAACTACATAAGACAGCACTTTTAGAAGCATTTAAAGATAGGTAATAATGTGTCTTGAAGACTGGAAATATTGATTTATAAAGTTAGGTGTGAATAAAATCTAAAGACAAATAGTATATCATTAAAAAGTGAAACAATATTATTTTGATTCATATTTGACAATTTTTGAAAGAATGTTAAGCTCTTATATAAATATATGGCCTCCCCAGCTGTTCAAATAGCATGATTAATTAAATGGATTCTGTCTGAAAACCAACACTGGCTCTTGTTCTCAAGTTGCAAATATGTCTAATGTAAAGGGAAGTGGAAAAGTATTTCTTTGGTGTCTATTGCATTTGAGGTAAAGAATTAATACTGTTGAAATTCCAAGGTATTCCTTAGCATGTATGTATGTATGTATGTGTTTGTGGTGTGAACATGTGGTTGTGTATCGTATTTTTTTTTAATGGCAGGACACTTCACTTATAAGGAACTCAGCTATTTGACAATCTCATCAATCCAGAATAAAGCCAAGCATCTGTTAAAAGCCAAGGAAAGAGACGTCTTAGAAGCCCAGACAGAGGTGATCAAAGCCCACTTGCTGCATCTCGTGGATTTAAATAGAGAAAAAGTCTTTTTAATTAGAATATGACCATGTTTTCTTTTAGCACACGATTAATAACTTATCTGGAAGGTACAAAGCCTGAAGGAGCTGCTGAGGCAAACTGCAGTAGTTGATTGGGCCTGGAGAGCATGTGTGTGTTAAGTTGCTCAGTCATGTCTGACTCCTTGAGACCTCATAGACATATAGCCCACCAGGCTCCTCTGTCCATGGAATTTTTCAAGCAAAAATACCGGAGTGAGGTGCCATTTCCTCCTCCAGCAGATCTTCCCGACCCAGGAATCAAATCCATGTCTTTGGCATCTCCTGCTTTGGCAGGCAGATTCTTTACCACTGTGCCACCTGAGAATCTCTTAATTTGGTATAGTTGTTACTGAGTGGGAGAGACATTATCAGGCATGTTCTTTAGGGGAAATAATCTAAAGAAGTAGAATATATTTCAGAAGCTAGAAATAAAGGGAATTATCATACTATTTCATTAGTCCAGAGACTATGGCATTAGCACAGATGAGCTAGGGTATAGAGAGGAAAGTAAAGTTTTAAGAAAGATTACAAAATAGAATAGAAACGAATTATTTTGGTTGAGAGAAAATTTAAAGATGTCTTGAAAAATATAAGCCTGTGATAGTAAAATGGTACTACTCACAGAATTAAGGAACACAGGAGGAGGAACAGATTTGGGTGGGGGTGAAGGAAGATGGTAAATTCAAGTCTGCAATTTGAGGTATAAGTAGAATATCCAGGACAGGCTGTCAAATAGGAGCTGCAAGTGCAGAGTTGGACTGTCTCTAGGAAGAAGCAGAAAAGCAAAGACCACAGTAGCTAATGTTTCCTGAGAATTTACTAGGCATAGGTACTCCCCTATATATTTTTTATACATTTGATAGTCACAAATCTCTCAAGGTAAGTACTATTTCAAGCCATAGATAAGCATTAAAAGTCAAAAGAAAGAATAAAATTAGTAATTAAAGTGAATAACAGGTTTTTTCCCTTCTAATGTTTATAGCAAATTAAAAGCAATTTTTAGATACTTTAAGAGAAAATTAATAAGGACATTTTAACAGAAAATGAATTTCCTTTTCTACATAGAAAAGGAAAAAACAACAAAACTACAGGAGTAGGAAAAGAACAAAAACAAATATGCCACCACCAACATTAAACAACCTACAGATAACCTATAGCAATTTGGGGGTATTTCAGGAGAGAAAATAGGCTTTCTCAATTTACTAAGCTCTGGGGTTTTAACTCTCTAAAAGTCTACTAGATAATTAATTTTAAAATGATATCAATAAAAAAGTTCAATGATGGCTCATGTCATCTTTTAGAAAGGCAGAAAAATTTAGTTCCAATAATGATTAAAATCAAAGACCTTTTAAATTGTAATACAGTCAAGAAAGTCAACAAGACCATGTGAATTACTCCGTAAGTGAGTCCTTGCTATTGCCTCTCATATTACATTTGTAACGAACTAGGTGGCAAATCTTCCTTCCCAGGCAAGCAGAGACTGTGCCCAGGTTGAAACTCTACTAGCAGGGACTGGTATTGGAGTGGGTGTGGTTTCTCTGCACTTTGAGGGCTCTAATTAAAGGGGAATTAGAATCAAAGTTGAGGTAAGGGCTGGGGTGAGCCCAGGAAGTATGGGAAGTTCCAAAACATCTGGTCCAAGGGTGATGGATGAGAAAACAAAAACCAGATTTAAAGCAATGGATCACATCAGAGAGCTGTGGACAAGATGGAGTAATGAGGTTTGAGAGAGGGACCATAAAGATTCCCAGAAGCAATGGGATGTAGAATGTACCAGATTTTTCTAGGGTAACTAGGGTCAAGCATAAAGGTAAGGAAGGAACAATGGGGGCTCAATTCTTTAAGCAAAGAAATTAAAATCTCATGAATATAAGAAAATAAAAGAATCCAAGGAGTTTAAAAAGAATGTGGAAAAACATCTAGAAGGCAAGAAAAGCAGGATGATAAATATCTATCTATATATTTCACACACACGTATATATATATCATATATACTGTATTACAAATACAAACATGTTATATGTATATATGTCACACATGTATGTATGTGTATACATACTAAATAGAAGATGAAGGCTAGCCACTGTTTAGTGTTTACCTCTACCATCGATCAAACAGGAAGAAAGGGAAGCTTAATTTTTAATGAGAGGAATTTGATTAGCTTTTAAACTGTTTAACAATATCTATTCTGCCTTTTGCATGTGAAGATACTTCTCCAGAATTATAAGCTGTAGTTTCGTACATTCATCTACTTATTCTTTTTAAGAAAATTAATTCCTCAATTCATTCAGCAATGTTTATTGAGTGCATACTATGTACCAAGCACCATGCTAAATACTCACTTTACCCTGGCTAATAATGCAAGGACATGAATGAATAAAATAATTATATATTGACAAAGGCTTATGAAGGAAAACAAGTAGGATAATAAGATTAATTGGTAAGATCTAAGTCATATTCAACTATTACAGAAAGTTTCTCTGAGGAACTAACATTTAAGCTGGGACCTGAAGGATAAATAGGATCAAAATAGTGAAGAATGAGAATTGTTATTTGTTATCTATCGCTGCATAACAGACAACTCCAAAATTTAGTGGCTTAAAACAGTAACTAGATCCCTGTTATGGACCCCCATATTGTACAATACACACTACTATATATAAAATATGTAATTAATAAGGACCTATCATATAGCACAGGGAACTTTACTAAATATTCTGTAAAGGCCTATATGGAAAAAGAATCAAAATAGATTGGATATGTGTATATGTATAATAGATTCACTTTGCTATACACCTGAAACTAACACAACATTGTAAATCAACTGTACTCCAGTAAATATTTTTTTTAAATCATGGATAAAATATGTAAAATAATTATCAGGAGACTCTGAAAGATGGATAGAAGCAAGCAGGATTCAAGAAACAACCCAGCAGTGACTTTCCCATTTTTTATTTTTGCTTTTCCTTGTATATATATATATATATATATATATATATATATAGATAGATAGATAGATAGATAGATAGATAGATAGATATGTGCATATTGAATTGTAGCCAGAGGTAAAAATAGCTTCAAGAAAAGAGAACAGGAAGGGGCTACTTCTCAACTCAGTTTATGAGGCCAATGCTACCTTGATATCAAATCTTCACAAAATTAGTACAAGAAAACGACACACCAATATCTTTTATGAATGAAGATACAAAAGTTCTCTACAAAATATTAGCAAATTGAGTCCAGCAATATAAAAGCATTAGCTATGTACCATTGCAAAAACAGCTTTATCCCAGAAGTATTCAAAAATAAATTAGTGTAACTCACTTATGTGCTTCACTTAGCTTAGCTAATTGGGTTTCCCTTGTGGCTCAGTTGGTAAAAAATTCGCCTATAATTCGGGAACCTGGGTTCGATCTCTGGGTTGGGAAGGTCCCCTGGAGAAGAGAAAGGCTACACACTCCAGTATTCTGGCCTGGAAAATTCCATGGACTATACAGTCACAAAATGGGGTTGCAATGAGTTGGACACAACTGAGCAACTTTCAGTAAATTAATAGGAAAACAAGAGAAAACATAGTTTTTTAAGTAGGTGAAGAAAAAGCACTGGACAAAACTCAGCAACCATTTATAATTTAAAACTCTCAGCAAGCCAAATTAGAAGGGCATCAACAAAGCCCTATACTAATATAATACTTAGTGTGAGGAGATTGAATGCTTTCTCCCTAAGAGCACGAATTAGGCAAGATGAATACTGTCACCACTCCTGTCCAATGTCATATTAGAACTTTCAGCAAATACAATAAGGCAAGAAAAATATACAAAAGGTATTCAGATTAGAAAGGAAGAAGAAAACTATGCAAATTCATGGATGGTTTTATTGTACATAGAAAATCCTAAGGAATAAACAAAAAAGCTCCTAGAACTAATAAGTAAGTTTAGCAAGGTCACAGTTTTTGGATGGTCAACATCCAAAAATCAATTGCCTTTCTGTATTTCAATATAGAACAGTTGGGAACAGAAAGCCTTTTAAAAAGCAACACAATAACTTAAAAGATTGAAATATTTAGGTATAAATCTAATAAAATATATTTAGGACCTCAATCCATACTTCACATCTTATACAAAAAAAGATCTAAATGTACAATGTAGAACTCTAAACCTCTTGGAAAAAAAATCACATGACCCCATGAACTATAGACTGCCAGACTCCTCTGCCCATGGAGTTTTCCAAGCAAGAACACAGGGGTGGGTTGCCATTTCCTTCTCCAGGGATCTTCCTGACCCAGGGATCAAACCCGTGTCTCCTGCATTGGCAGGCTGGTTCTGTACTGCTGAGCCACCAGGGAAGAGAGTTGCAAACTAAAGCCACAGTGAGTTACTATTATATGTCTATTAGAATAACTAAAATAAAAATCCTGAAAATAGCAAATGCTGACAAGGATGTCAGGATACAAGAATTCTCATGCACTGCTGGTGGGAATGCAATGTGGAGAGCCACTCTGGTAGTTTCTTACAAGTTAAATATACACATAGCACATGATCCAGCAATCATACTTTATTTAGCCAAAGAAATAAAAAGTTATTTTCAACCAGAAGCCTCCACATAAATGCTTAAAATAACATTGTTAAAAATCTCCAGAAACTGGAAATATTCACAAAATACTTCACTGGCTAGTAAATCCATACAGTAGAATACTACTCAGCAACAAAAAGTAACAAACTATTAGTGCATACAACATGAATGATTCTCAAATGTATCATGCTACTTGAAAGAAACCAGTCTCAAAATGTTGAATACTATATGATTCCATTTATATGACCCTGACAAAAGCAAAACTATAGTTTCAGAGAAGAGAACAATAATTGCTAGTACTTGATGGGAATGGAGTTAAGACTACTGAGGAGTCTTAAGAAAATGTTTTTGAATGTTAGACTTTTCTGAATTAATTTGTGTTGGTGGCTTCAAACATCTTTGCACATGTTGAAACCCATAGACTGTAAACTTAAAAATGTTTGCTATATTTTAAATTTAAAAATCAAATAAACTTAAAATGGCCATAATCATTTCATCATTTAAAATTTTTGTGAGTCAGGAATTTGGCAGGGTCCAGCCAGGATGTGACTTCCCTGGTGGCTCAGATGGTAAAGCATCTGACTACAATGCGGGAGACCCAGGTTGAATCCTTGGGTTGGGAAGATCCTCTGGAGAGGGAAATAACAACCCACTCCAATACTCTTGCCTGATAAATCCCATGGACGGAGGAGCCTGGAAGGCTGCAGTCCATGGGGTCAGAAAGAGTCGGACACGACTGAGCAACTTCACTTTCACTTTCAGCCAGGATAGCTCTTCTGCTCCATATAGTGCCAACTCAGATGGAACTGGAAAACACAAGGTGGCCTCATTTATGTGTCTGGGTCTTGATGCTGACTATCAGCTAAAATACCTTGGTTCTTCTTCATGCGGCATCTTTTTAGGCCTCCATATCTGCATGTGCGCACTCCAGCAGGATGGTTGAACACTTTTACTTAGCATTTGGGTTATGGGAACAAAAGTGGAAGATATAAGGACATTTAAGACCTGGTTTCAGAAGTTTCAGAATGTTACTTCTATTGCATTATATTCCTCAGAAGTTTAGTCCAGATTAAGAGGAGGGAAACTGGCCTCTACTACTTGATGGGAGGAGCAGCAAAGTCTCATTGCAAGGGGATGTGGATGAAAACAGACATGATTCATTCTGTGTGGGAATGGAGTAAGGAGGGGCACAGTGACTATTCCATAGCATATGCAAAGGCTCTGAAAAAGGTAAAATAAGAGGAAATTAAAAGAAAGTCATTGTGGCTGATGATGAGGAAAGAAGTTTCAAGAGGGAGGAAGGAGGGAAAGTAGGAAGAAAAACTAGAACAAGATTGTGTAGGATCTGAAAGATACTGTTGTGAGTTTGATTTTATTCTAATGAATAGGAATAGAAGGAAGGCTTCAGTAGGAAGCCATTGAAGGATTGGAAGTACAGAAGATCTGATATGGTCTTGCTCTATAGACCTTGAGTTTTTGCTAAAGGTGAATAAAATTCAATTAGAAGTTGAATGAAGAAGAAAATCAACATCTCTTCTTCCTGCAACCATCATTAGCACCTTCAGGGTAAAAAATATAGAAATTTTCTTTGTTTGTGTGCCTTTTGTCTCACATCACATTTCTCCAGGTTTCTCTTGTAACCACAACAGGATTTGAGGTAAAGTATGTTTCAAATAGACTTTGCATTGTTTTCAGTGACTTGGAGATTCTCTTGGCTATTCTATTGTTTATTCATACCTGCTTCTATTGCAGCTACTGTGGCCCTGGTGCCAGCTTTAAGTTTGCAAATTTCCTTTCTATACCTGTGAATAAAGTCATGTAGATGGAATCACTCATCAAAAGTATTTAATTATATTAACTATGTTATTGGACCAGTCTAAGGCCAAGTGTAATGAATAAGACAGACATGATCCTTGCTCTTCCAGATCTTACAGTCTAATGATGAAGACAAAGAACAAGTAATTACAAATATGATAAATATAACCAAAACAAAGTGCTGAGATGTGTACAATACAAGAAGCTGACCTAGAACTGATCATAGCCTGAGAATATCAAGAAGACGAGTCAAATTGGAGTAGAGACCCATTGTATCATAAAGAATTTGGCTACACTTTGGTCTCTGGGAGGTAAACTCCAAATTCTTGAGATTTCCTGGGTAGTGTATTTGCTACTCCTGGTAGAACCCAGAAGTATGCCTGAGCTTATGTTCATGAGGGAACTCAGAATGGGGTTATCCACTCTGGAAGAACCAACCATGTGATTAGAGCATTAGGGCTTGGCTCACACAATATCAACATGACCTGCAAGGAAGGGAAGGATGCTGGAGATTCAGTTCCATCTTGTGATTGAATCAATGATTCAATCAATTGTACCTATGTAATGAGACCCCAGTAAAAACTATGGACATCTGCGACTCAGGTGAGCTTCCTGGTTAGTGATACATACGGGTATACTGGGAGGGTGATGGGTCCGGAGGGGAATGGAAACTGCATTGGGACCCGCCCAGATCTGGCCCTATATGTCTCGTCATTTGCCTGATCCTGATTTATATCTTTTATATATAACCACAACCATAAGTACAGTTCTTTTGTGAGTTCTATGGGTCCTTCTTAAATTCTTAAACCTGAGGTTGTAGTGAAAACTCCTGAATTTGTAGTCGGTTGATCAGAAGGGCAGGTGGCCTGAGAACTTCAGAGCTTGTGGCTGGAGTCTGAAGTGAGAGGAGTCCTGTGGAGGACTGTGATCTTGACAGTGAAATTTGACCCTACCTGGGATAGTTAGTGTCAGAATTGCATTGCAAGGTGAACAATGGGGAGTCTAGTTGCACGGACAAAATTGGGTCAGATTATGGATGATTTAGAAATCAGGTGTCTGACTTGGAAAGGGAATGTTGTATAATATAATAAAATAATGAAAGCTTAAATTTAGTGTTTGCCACATGTCAGAGACACTTCTCGGCATTTTTTTAGATATCTTTTCCTTACCTATCTCCTCCTATCCTATCATAGGAAGCATTAGTAATTGTTTCAGAGATAAGTACTAACAAAACAGAACAAAATCATAAAAATAATAATAAACATTGGATTTTTTACTAGTCTGAGATTTCCCGTTCATGTGCTGATGATCT
Source organism: Antilocapra americana (assembly GCA_007570785.1). NCBI lineage: Eukaryota > Metazoa > Chordata > Mammalia > Artiodactyla > Antilocapridae > Antilocapra > Antilocapra americana. The sequence goes on along the minus strand of ML664174.1, from coordinate 19,451,737 downwards.
TGGAAAGACCATAACTTTCATGACCTCATTAGCCCTTCTAGCCCTAAAATTTTATGATTCCATATGATTAAAAGAAAGTGAAAGTGAAGTCGCTCAGTCAGGTCCAACTCTTTGAGACCCCATGGACTGTGTAGCCTAGCAGGCTTCTCTGTCTGTGGGATTTCCCAGGGAAGAGTACCGGAGTGGGGTGCCTTTTCCTTCTCCAGGGGATTTTCCCAACCCAGGGATTGAACCCAGGTCTCTGGTATTGCAGGCAGATACTTTACTTTCTGAGCCACCAGGGAAGCCCTCCTTATGGTTAAAGTGCATTCTAAAAAGTCATAGGTTATTATAGTCATCTCTAAGAGCACACTGAACTTTGGCCATCCATTTGTTTCCATGCAATAGATATTGACTGAACATCTGCCATGTGGAGTATACTAGGCTCTGATTTGGAGATACAGGGATAAGTAAGTTGGTATGATTCTTTTCCTTTCAGAGCTAACAGTCATTCCCTCAATGCTATACTCTTGGGTAAATTCCCTTTTTATTTCAAATGAGTTTCCATTTAAATAGGCAATCCAAAATAAAAAGGGTAGATCACAAAAAAGGTAGCAGATTACATGGCAGTGGGGAAGACTAGAAAGGTTTTGCCTCACTGTTAGGAGAGTGGAAGGCTGGAGATGGAATGCTAAGGACAGACTGTGGGCATGTGAGAGCCACGTGATTTTCAGCATTCTGTAGTGATCTTGAGGAGCAACCCCAACAGTCGTGTGGGGTGGATTACCCCCTCTATATACTTACTCTCATTTGACTATATAAGGAGCATCGCCCCATTTTCACAACCTGGAAGAAGAAACCTTCAGATTTTCAGTAGAGAAGTCAACCAGGGGAAGAAACAAGACTGGCTGGCTGGGTTGACATTAAATATACATAAAGACTAGACCCATGTTCAGAGCTTGGTAGATATCCAGAACCATTTGGGAGTACTCTGTGAACATACAGATCAGAATTTAAATCAGAATTTCCATAAAGAGAGATTCAGAAATAGGGCTTCCAAGGTGATTCTGATGCTCTGCTGCATTTGAAAAGCACTGATTTACCTGACTGGTAAACAAGAAAGTGCTTAAAGACTCCAAGAGAGCTGTCAGCAACAATGGTCTCTTTACTTTGTCCTCAGAACATAATTCTTCACAAAGGGTCAGTTTAGTTTCTAAAGCAAATGCTGTATGGACCCTGCTTTTCCCTTCTTCCATCTGTGGATTCTCATTCTCAGTTTCTTCTGTTGGCATCTGAAATCTTGGGAGTTAAAGAGATGTACTTTGCATTTATTTGGGGCAGGGGGATCATTTCTGCCTTGTACAGTAGATATAGATGGGGTACTTTTGGTGAAAAATCTCAAGGATGGGGTGGAAAGTAGATTACAACCATCAAAATCATTTGAACTAACCAAATCAACAATAAATCACAAACTCCAGATTTCTGTTTAAAGGGGAGGAGACCGAGGCACTGGATGTGCAAATTAGCCAGGCCATGACTTGCTGGCTCTGGTTCATTTTGTAAACAAAAGCAGGCCTGAATTCAATCAAACATTACTTGTTAAAGTAAACTAGCAAAAAGCTGGTGAAAATTAAAGTAGGAACAGAAGATGGTTTCAATAATTTCATTCTTCAGCTTTTAGCTTAAAAAAAAAAAAACAACAACAAAAACCCTACCCACCATTCCACTCTACAGGGCATGTCCTTCCTTTCAAGATACTTTTCGTGAAAATTAAAGAGTGGTTTAGTCATGCACACATTGAAAAATGCTACCTGTAGTATTGGGTAAATTGCCATGAGAATAAATTTCTGAATATTATCACTTGTAGTTTTGACAAGACTTCTGTAGGCTTTTAGAGACTTTTTAAATGAGAGAAATAGGACCCAATAGGTTGGCTAGCTGAGAGACTAAATTGTTTGATAAATACCATGTGTCTGGTATGTTATACTTGTTTGAAGTGACACTGAGAGATTAGTTGTTTCTGGACATTTTTTGGTTAGGTCTTTAATCTGTTCAGAGCTGTTGAGTTTCCCCTCAAAACTGAACAAAGCCTGAGGGGTTTCACTCTACGGAGCCGGAAACAAACGGACCATTGCTTTTGCCTGAGGTGAAGCCTTCCTCGGAGGTGACAGGTCTGAATATTCTCAAAGAGGGACAGTGGGAATATCACCAGTAGCCAGAGGTGAAGGGAAGTGCTAATTATTAAGCCTCAGCTTAAAGTTTCTCAGAAGAAATTTTCTACTTTGCATGTAGAACTGTCATTTTGGGGGTTGTGCGGGGGCAGATATTCAGAAGGTCATTTCTAAGAGTTTTGGGACTAGGTGTAGCTGCCCAGCTGTCCACCTAGGCCAAAAGCAATCCTGAGTCATTGCTTGAAATTGCCTCCACCTGTGAGCTTGGGTTATGTTCCAGCAACTGAAAGAGGTGTTGATTCATTTCAGGCCTAGTTTGTCTATGATGAAGTTCAACCCACCACAGAGGGACTCAGGGGACCTCCACTGTGGGCTCCAGGTCTGTGATTTATGTTTTGCCTGTGCTTTTCTCTGCACTGTTGAGAGGGAGGTAGACATCAGATGTGTCTAGCTCAAAAGATAATGCACAGGACAGAACAAAGGTGGGCAAGAAGATCTTCTAGGCGCAAACCGACTACTAATGATGAAACAACCAGCAAAGTGAAGCAACAACAACAGCAGACCTTGGCAGTGGTATCCCTGAAGACCACACATCAGCATCTAACCCTGGTGCGGAAGAATGCAGGCTTCTTCCTACTCAGGTACATCAGCAGATTGTAGAAAGTTCAGCTTGAGGTGGATGTAGATAAGCACCCTCCCTGTTCTACCCACCAGAGCTCTTATAACTAGAAAATGATTCATTTAATGCTTAATAATGATTTGAATATAAAATAATAACCAATTAATCTTTAAATGTTTTTGCTGTGGGTCCTCTTAGAGACAGTACACAGGTTGAAATGACCTCTTGCAATTCCGTCTTATTCTATGGTCTCAGGATGATTGTGGCAATGACATCACAGGGTGGAAACCATTTTCTCCTGACCCTTTAAACATCAGCTGTGGGAGGAGCTTTTTCTACTTCAGGGTAATGGCTTTGCTCTGGGAGTTGCTGGTTCTATTTTGAGAAATACTAAATTGTTGTCTTCCATCCTGGTACCCATCAATGACATTGGCTCAGCAACCAGTTACAAAAGTAATTGGGCTTGCAAAAGGTCCTTGGGGGAAAATATCCTGGCTCATATTCTAATAGTCCAAGGACACAAGAGCAGCTTCCTAGCATCCTGACCTTGATGCCTACCTTCCTGGGGTGATCAGGGATGATGTTTGCACTGTCTTATATCTCCAATTTTACTCCTTTATGTTTATTCTATTGCTGAAAGACTCAGAACATCACTTTTTCTAGCACACATTGTTTGTCTGAAAATACACCTGGAGAGCTGCCCAATTTGGAAATGACTTAAATTACAAAAAAAGCACAGCTGTCTTTAACAGCTCTAGGAGTTCATGCAATGAGCCTACAATTTATTGAGTAGGATTAGATGCTTATTGCCTATGACACTTTAAATACCATTACATTGAAGTTTATACAAGAAAGTCCAAGTTTAAAACTGGAATCTTAGCAATAACAGCTGGGCCATTTGTTTATGTGATAGGCAGGAAAGAATGACTTCTGTAATCTTTGTATTTGGCTTCAAGATTCTGCTTAGAAAAAAAAAAGATGGGGAGTGGGGAGAAAGAAGCTAATTTCGGATTGTCAAGCTGAGCCGAACACTGCTGGCTAATTTGTCCCTCATGTTAAGACCTCTGCCAAGGTTCCTCTTGTATCCTCTGGTTCTGTCACACCTGACAAACCAGGGCTGGAAATACTGTAGCCCACCTCTCTGACAGCAAGGGGTATGTCGCTAGCTAGCTTGCAGCTCTCTCCCCCAGGCGGCTCACATTCCGCATTTTGTTTCTAGCATGAAAGACTTTGTTTTAAATCATAATAGCAACCAGGCTGTAATCACATTAGAGCGCTCATGGAGAACTTGCAAAAAGTCATGTGTTTTGGATTTGACATTCTGATTTATGGTTGTGTGCTCCAGTTACACAGCTGCAATCTCATTTTCCGACAAAGATGTTTTCTATTTTTCTATTACTTTGCTTCACCCTGTCTTTATGTTGGGGAAAATGAAAGCCACCAGGTGAAGTCATAACATAAGTACAAATGTTTTCATGTTTGGGTTGGAGAGCGTAATAAATGGTGTATACCGGCATTTCAAACACAGCTTGTTATTTTTGAATAAAAGTGTAAAGGGAATTGCTTACTTAAGGTAATCGCAAATTAAAGAGGTACATGGAAATTTGTTTATAAAACCCAGAATTGTCCTACAAACTTTATATCTCCATCATCTGATATCAATTTCTGAGGCGGGGAATGGATGGCAGTGTTCCATTTTAGATATTTAGGTAAATTGAGCCCCCTTTACTTAGGATGCTTATTTCACAAAATTCTAATAAGTTCAGGCTCGGGAACTCATAAAGATAATCCCTGCCAACCTGTACATTGTACAAATAAGGAAAGTGAAACCCAGAGATGTGAAGTGACTTGTCCAAGGTCACACAGCTGGTTAGTGACAGAGTTTAGACTAGAACTCAAATTTCTTTCACACCAGTCCAATGTGTTTCCCACCACTCCATTTAAAAACAAGTTAAATAGCACTTTTATGGTAAACCAACCACCATCACTAATAATATTCCAAATAAGTCTTCTGTTGACACCTGAAAAAGAAAATTCCTCTAATGCTTTTGGTTTTTTTCTTCAAGTTTAAACATGTTGTTGTTAAGTGTGGTAAAAATTCAGACCCACACCTGGTTCATCAATACACATGGTGCAGTATTCTATATTTTAGTCTCATGTTTGGGGTACATTATTGTCAACAAATATAACAATCTTGAACTCAAATGTGTTAAGAATGAACACATTTCAATTATTCATATTTGAATAATTTCAAAAATAGCTATATTTTTGGCAATTCAACAAAGTCTTGATAAAAGGATGAAAAGCATTTATATAAAACATTTTAAAATGCATAGTATGAAGGTACGCATGGGTACAAATTGTCTGACTGACATGGAAATCTCTGTAAAGAAGGGAAAGTACGTTAAAGCTCTACTGTTTGGATCATCATCTTGGTGCCCATTTTCCACTCACATAGATTCAGTCTTTGGTTTTTTTGGAGGATTTTGGATTCTGGTCATCAGGTCACCATAGGTCTCCTATAGAGAAGAAAATCTATATACATAGTAATTAAATATGATATTTCTTAGTAAGATTTTCTAAATTACAGATTAGGATTCATTTTTCCCCTTTTATTCAGGGAGTGGAGATAGAATGAGGGATCAAGTGTTTTATTTACTATCTTTAACTGAATGCACATGAGCGTATTGCTATATCAGAGTTTTAGATTCTCTTACCTGTATGGGAATAATACTTAGCAGGTGTAGTAGATATAGTTTTGGTGCTGATACCTCCTCTTACCCAGACTCTACTCTTCCCTCTTCCTGACAATAGCACCAAGATTTTCCTTTCAGTGAAGTTACTCCTGCTTCAGTCTCATCCATGAGACATGCATCTTGTCATCTTACATGGAGCTCAAATGGTGAACCATTCCCTTAAGCCAGTCACCTTAGCTCACCTGCTCCTCTGTGATAGTGATGGCATATGGGTGGACACATGACAAGATGGGCCAAAATGACTGAATTGAATCCAAGGGCTCCTGAGGACCTTACCATTCAATGGGCTATGGTGAGAATGGGAGGCCTGGAACTAAGCAGATATATATATTTTTTAGCCTCAAGGGAAGAACCTGGACCTTCTAGAGCAGCTAACATTGAGGAGGGCAGGATGGGGATAGAGAAAAACAAACTTCATGTTACATGGACTGAGCTGCCAGATCAAGTTTCTGCTGAAGGTATCCATACCTGGATTTCTATTTATATGAGTTTTTTTCTTTTTTAATCCTATTTTAAGGTTTTCTGGCACTTGTAAATGGAAGGCTCCCAAAGTCCTAAGTGATATACCAGGGACATAGGAAGAATGAAGTTTCAATCTGAGCCTAGATATCAAGATGGTCTTTTAGGAAGATGTGACTTTGCAGAATTTCATCTATTTCACAGCAAGAATTGCACTATGTACATAGTCAGTACAGTGACCAGAGGGGGTGCATATGTGAGTGAGGAGTTGCTTCAGTCATGCCTGACTCTTTCTGACCATATGGACCTTCCAGGCTCCTCTGTCCATAGCATTCTCCAGGCAAGAATACTGGAGTGGGTTTCTGTGCCCTCCTCCAGAGGGTCTTCCCAACCCAGGGATGGAACCTGCTTCTCAGTCTCCTGCATTGGCAGGAAGGTTCTTTACCAGAAGTGTCACCTGGGAAGCCCCAAAGTGGGTGCACCTATAAAGTGTAGCTGTTGTGATGTTGATGATGTTGATGATGGTGATTAGGATTGCTAGAGTCTGGGTTAGAAAAATTAATTGGCAAATGCAGAGGGAAGATGCTGGAAGTGTATCTTTGGCTGACATGATTAAAAAAAACATGATCATTGTTACTTGAAAATTTTTACTTTACCACAATATTTGTGTAAAGACAGACTTTAAAATTTGCCTAAATTTCCCCATTTAGTATTAAAAAGAAGGTCTGCTATTAAATAATTCTTGACCTCTCACTGTTTCTTTCATTGATCTTTAGTAAGTCATGCCAACAAAGGTCCTTCTAGTCAAAGCTTTGGTTTTTCCAGTAGTAATGTATGGATATGAGAGTTGAACTATAACGAAAGCTGAGCACCAAAGAATTGATGCTTTTCAACTGTGGTATTGGAGAAGACTCTTGAAAGTCTCTTGGATTGCAAGGAGATCCAACCAGTCCATCCTAAAGGAAATCAGTCCTGAATATTCATTGGAAGGACTGATGCTAAAGCTGAAACTCCAATACTTTGGCCATCTGATGCAAATAACTGACTCATTTGAAAAGACCCTGATGCTGGGAAAGATTGAAGGTGGGAGGAAAAGGAGGTGACAGAGGATGAGATGGTTGGATGGCATCACCGACTCAATGGACATGAGTTTGAGTAAGATCCAGGACTTGGTGATGGACAGGGAGGCCTGCCACGCTGCAGTCCAGGGTTGCAAAGTGTTGGACATGACTGAGCAACTGAACTGAACTGAACTGAAAGTGGTGAATTCCCCTTACTCCACCCCCAATAATTTTAGGATAAACTTATGGCTGGCTTAAGATCCACATTGTTCTAAGACGACAATACCCTGGAATATAAGCAGCTTTCCTTACCCCCAATTCAAAGTATTATTTCGATTGTCGATGAATTTTTCAGGGAGCATCAGTGTATGGTTGCTGAAGGTAAGGGCACTAGAAATGCTGCATTAACCACACTATTAGTACAGGAGAAATAATTTCCATTTCCTACAGGTAATCTGCCAATTATAAAATTAGTCAACCAAAACATGTATAAAGTTTGTATTGACAAACTCTTGTAAATATTATAACAGTTTTCCAGAAAATTATAGCTACCTATGTACATAAAATCTGAGGGTCCTTGAATGGCACAGTTGTTTTTTCTTTTCCTACTTTTATTTTCTTTGAGTGTATTTTATCAATGATCTATAGGATAGCTAAAACAGGATGTACATTTTTATGTTAGAGCTGAATATATGTTCATATACTCCGATTTATATCATTCTTACCACCGTCATCAGAGGTAGTTTGTTGTTGTTCAGTCACTCAGCAGTGTATGACTCTTTGCAACCCCATGGACTGCAGCAAGCCAGACTTCCCTGTCCTTCGCTATCTCCTGGAGTTTGCTCAAACTCAAGTTCGTTGAGTCAATGATGCCATCCATCCATCTCATCCTCTGTTGTCCTCTTCTCCTCCTGCCCTCAATCTTTCCCAGCATCAGGGTCTTTTCCAGTGAGTTGGCTCTTCACATCAGGTGGCCAAAGTATTGGAGCTTCAGTTTCAGCATCTGTCCTTCCAATGAATATTCAGGATTGATTTCCTTTAGGATTGACTGGTTTGATTTCCTTGCAAGTATCCAAGATACTCTCAAGAGTCTTCTCTTGCACGGCAATTCAAAAGCGTCAATTCTCAGATATAGGTGTGCATGCGTGTGTGTGTGCTTAGTTTGTCAGTCTTGTCTGGTTCTCTGCAACCCCATCAACTATAGCCTGCCAGACTCCTCTGTGCCTGGGATTCTCCAGGCAAGAACACTGAAATAGGTTGCCATTTCCTTCTCCAGGGGATCTTCCCTATCCAGGGATTGAACCCAGATCTCCTGCATTGCAGGCAGATTCTTTACCATCTAAGCCACCAGGGAGCCCCAGTGGCTGATGTAGATATAGGTAATGTTTACTAAATGACCCAGAATGTTACATAACTTAGCTGACAGTGGTTATGAGATGATGAAACCACTTCAGGTGCACATTTATTGATATGACATGCTGAGCAGAAGGTTCTTACCAAGAAGATAATGAAGCTTAAGATTTAGGACCTTACACATGCGTATAAATATAAGAAACTGAAAGAGACCCTAGCAATTTTTAGTTGTAATTTTTTATTTGCTTTTCCAAAGAGGGCTTCCCTAGATTGTGTAAGTAAGTTTGGGCCTCACAAAAAATAGGGAATATCTAAACTCCATGTTTCTTTCCATAGGTAGGAAGAAAGGGGGAGGAAAATTCATTTTAGCTTGAACCCCCAGTCACAGTGACTTTCCCAGGAATAGGACAGTTAAAATATTCCCCCTCTAGGGTGCAGAGAACACAGCTTCAGAAGCAGTACCTTCAGTTTGTGTTAGCAAGAGAGCAAGTTGCAGGGTCGTGCATCCATTCCTGGCTAGTATGCAAAGCCATCTGTTAGGCAGGGTTGTGTGGTGAATCTTATGCCTCAGTTTGACTGGGGCATTGACTAGGGTTTGCATAGCTGCGAAAGCAAATTATCTCTCCATGTGAGAAATGTGAGGGTGTTTCTGGTTGAGATTCACATTTGAATCTTCAGACTAGGTAAAGAAGAGTGCCCTCACTAGTGCTGGTGGCCATCATCCAATCCATCAAGGACCTGAATAGAACTAAAAGGTATCAGTTCAGTTCAGTTCAGTCACTTAGTCATGTCCGACTCTTTGCAACCCCATGGACAGCAGCACGTTTCCCTGTCTATCACCAACTGCCAGCGCTTACTCAAACTCATGTCCGTCATGTCAGTGATGCCTTCCAATCACCTCATCCTCTGTCATCCCCTTTTCCTTCTGACTTCAATCCTTCCCAGCATCAGGGTCTTCCCAATGAGTCAGTTCTTCACATCAGGTCGCCAAAGTGTTGGAGCTTCAACTTCAGCATCAGTCCTTCCAATGAATATTCAGGACTGATTTCCTTTAGGATGGACTGGTTGGATCTCCTTGCAGCCCAAGGAACTCTCAAGAGTCTTCTCCAACACCACAGTTCAAAAGCATCAATTCTTCAATGCTCAGCTTTCTTTGTAGTTCAAGTCTCACATCCATACATGACTACTGGAAAAACCAGAGCTTTGATTAGATGAACCTTGTTGGCAAAGTAATGTCTCTGTGTTTTAACATGCTGTCGAGGTTGGTCATAGCTTTTCTTCCAAGAAGCAAGTGGTATAGAATAGGAGAATTTTCTCTCCACTTGAGCTAGGACATCTGTCTTCTCCTGCCCATAGACGTTGGTGCTCCCGGTTCCTGGGCCTTCAAACTCAGACTGGGACTTTTATTATTGGCTCCTCTGGTTCCCACGTCTTTGGGTTTGGGCTTAATCTATACTCCCAGCCTTCCCGAATCTCCAACTTTGAGACAACAGGTCATGGGGCTTCTCAACATTCATAACAAAGTGGGCCAATTCCTCATAATAAATCTCTTTTTATATATCTATATCTAGGCCCTTAGTTTGTGTCTCTGGAGAACTCTAACTAATACATACAGAGCTGTAGAGAGTAAGGACTTCTGTGATTTGTCATCAGTCCTGGGATAGGAAAATGATAACACAGGATGAGTATAAGCATGCAAACGGGAGGGCATGGAAAGGAGGATCCATGGAAACAGGAAGAAAGTGAGTGTAACCAGACCAAAGAGAGATCTCTGTTTTCAACAGGCTACTTAAGCGTCTGTGTCAGGCTTTGGTTAAAGGAAATTGGCAATTAGCATTAGAATGTGCACATCCTTTGGAAACTGCAGCTTTAAGCTAATTACATGGTATCTGTATAGTAAGATAACCATAATACTGTTCTATACTATACCAAGTGTGTTGTAGAATCTTTTTATCATTTTACAGCCAAAGTCCTTTAGGTAAAACATTTCCATAATGGTATTCACATATGAATACAAGTTCACTTAACATACACTCAGGTAATACAAATAAAGGAAAAGTCCACTTTCTCCCTCCCCCCTACATCCACTGAGCTAATTTTATTCATTTCCTTAGGAGGGGTAACTCATGTCATCAGTTTGTGTAATGGTCTTCCACACCTTTTAATACATAGGTTTACATCTGAACTGCAGTTCAGTGTAGGTACTACTTTGTTAAATTTTTAGTATCAACTTATATCCTACAATATACGTGCTACAACTTTCATTTTGAACTCAATAATGTATAGTAAAAATATTTCTGTGTCAGTACATGTCTATATAATGTCAGTACATGTCTATATACATGTCATATACATGTCTATATAATTAACTACTGCATAATATCCTATAGTGTGACCATACCAACATTTATTTACATTTCCTCTAAGAGATAGATCTATAGCTATTACAGTCAAAGCTACAGTGAATATTGGTGTGCATTTTTCTGTGTATTCCTGTGTGGATGTCTCTAGGGAAGATTATAAAACAGTAGAACTACTGGGTCAGTGAGACTGTATATCTTAATAGAAGCTATCAGTTTGTTCTCCAGAACTGTTGTGCTAGTCTACACATCCAGCATAGATGACGGTGCTCAGTTCACCCATCTCGTCAATAATATATGATATTATTAATCCCTTTAATATTTTGCTAATTTGATGAATATAAAGGGTTTTCTTATTATTGGATTATTTAATTTCCAAGTAAATATTTGGCCTCTTTTTAAGTTCTGCATTAAAGAACAATCCTAAGTATTTCTATTTTGTATTTAGATACTTGTAGTTACAGCCTGTCTGTTATGGGCAAAATTCTGGAGCCCATAGTTGGAAAAACAAGGTAGGCAGCCCTTTCAAATACAGACATAGTAATGTATAATTTTGCCTCGCTGGGCTGTGTATTAGTACATGTATACAGAGATGGTCTCAGTATTGCAAGGGAAGACGGGAGACATGCTTAACTAACTTTAAATACATCTAATAGACATATTTAAACTAAGTTTAATTTTACAAACTTTTATTCAGCAATTATGAAGTTCACAGCCCTATGCTAGGACTAAAAACATAAAGAAGTATGAAGTTTCTAATGAACACTGATAAGCTGAAAAATCAATGTAATGAGAAGAATATTTCAGTAAGGATCAGATGACATATAAATTGGTTCTCCAGAAATTTCAAGGAAAGAATCCTAAGTGGGATATCAGGGCAGACTTAACAACTTGTGTCTGGGCAATGCCTTGAAAACACCGCTCTGATGTGGCACAGGGAAAGGAGAAGGACAGTCAAGGCTGAGAGAACAGGGGAAGAACACACAAGTTGGACTATGCATCATCCTCTGTGGCCCAATGTGAGTGTGTGTGTGTATGCACCCACATGCATATGAGGTATGCACAGTAAGAATGGAAGTTGGGAGTTAATATGGGAACTAATTCAGGAAGATCAGTTTGGCCTGGGATAGATATTATTCTGCAGTACAGTGTTTCTCCAAAAAAGATTACCAACATCTGAACCAGTTAGCTTGCTTATTTAAAACGCACATCCCTAGCCTCACCCAACTAGATTAAAGTATCTGAGATATGGGGCCTAGGGATCTTAATTTTGAAAAATATCCCCCAAAGGTTTGAGCTGTTTGAGTTTTTTCAATATGCATTAAATCTGAAAATCATTCAGACAAGGATGATCCTTTGAACACTTTGATCTTCTTTTGGGAGTGGGGTCTAAGGAAATCATCATGTAGGGAACATCCACAGTTGGTTGAGAAAAAAGAAAAAGAAGTAACCCTGAAATAAACCCTACTGTCAGGGGCTTGGGACATACTGTCTTTAGGATTGCTCTAATATCAGAGTGCAAGATGGCCAGAGCAGCTCAGGTCAAAATAGGAGATGAATTTAGGACCATTTAAAATCAATATTAAAGCTCATCATTCAGAAAACTAAGATCATGCCATCCAGTCCCATCACTTCATGGCAAACAGATGGGAAAACAGCGGAAACAGTGGCTGACTTTATTTTTCTGGGCTCCAAGATCACTATGGATGATGATTGCAGCCATGAAATTAAAAGATGCTTACTCCTTGGAAGTAAGTTATGACCAACCTAGACAGCATATTAAAAAGCAGAGACATTACTTTGCCAACAAAGGTTCGTCTAGTCAAGGCTATGGTTTTTCCAGTAGTTGTGTATGGATGTGAGAGTTGGACTATAAAGAAAGCCGAGCACCAAAAAATTGATGCTTTTGAACTGTGGTGTTGGAGAAGACTCTTGAGAATCCCTTGGACTGCAAGGAGATCCAACCAGTCCATCCTAAAGGAGATCAGTCCTGGGTGTTCATTGGAAGGACTGATACTGAAGCTGAAACTCCAATACTTTGGCCACCTGATGTGACGAACTGACTTTTTGGAAAAGACCCTGATGCTAGGAAAGATTGAGGGCAGGAGAAGGGGATGACAGAGGATGAGCTGGTTGGATGGCCTCACTGACTCAATAGACATGGGTTTGGGTGGACTCCGGAGTTGGTGATGGACAGGGAGGCCTGGGGTGCTGTGGTTAATGGGGTCGCAAAGAGTCAGACACAACTGAGCAACTGAAGTGACTGAAAACCAATATTAGCCTTAATATTCTTTGAAAAAGGCATAATTAGGGATGTAAAAGTCAGATTACCTCTGATCAGTGAGGAACAGAGTGAAGGGCAAATCAATTAGAAGCTACTTGTAAGACATTCACACTTTTAAGAACATTGCTTTGATGACTTTGAAGAGGCTGGAATGAGGGAGAAAGGCAGCAGAACCAGTTCCTACTTCAAAGACCTATTACAGTGTTCACCTTTTTAGGGCAATACTCTAAAATGTTTTGGAGAGTAAAAGCTCTTTTAACTTGAATATGACTTTTTGGCCATTTGCAGGTAAATTTTGGCTGACCATACCAGTGACTCCTTACTCTGAGTCAACTAACATTTTTGAAATTGTTTGAATTTGCCTGTATTTATATTTTATTTGAATAATTTCATAGGTTTTATGCATTTTCAAATATAATAAAGATTCTAGTCCTTGCTCCCAAGAGATGTTTGGCAATGGGATTTTTATTCCCTGTTTGGAAATGAGCAAAAAGGTAAGCAGTTTCCAACATTCAATACTAGAAACCAGGCTTCACAATTCCAAGTGCAGGATTCTTCTCTCTAAATGCTTGAAGACAATTGAAATGTGATGAAGATATACTGTGGCACTAAGGAAATTATTCTTTGTTCCCTACAGATACAAGCACTTGAAGAAACACTGCAATCTGAGAAGTGAAGGAGAACCATGCGCAGAGGATTTTGAGAGATGCGGCTATAAGGAGGCGGGTAGTAGGAAGAGGTGAACGATTGGACAACCTTAAGATTCTTCCTGCAGATAGAGGTTAGAGTTAGAGTTTTGGCCGCTGTAAATGAAGCGGAAGATGCTCCCCAAAATATCCTTCAATTGGGGAATTGTCTTGTTTAGAAGATATTAGAGTAATGATAGGAAGGAAGGACTGAATGAGAATGGGGAATGAGCTTGGGGAAGTTTAAGGGGAGAGGAGATTCTTACTCTAGGCCACAGTTGCAATAAAAAGAACCAAGAGTTTAACAACATACATGGTGTACCTACCAAGTACTGGGCACAGTGTTATTTACATACTTGGGAACGAGAAGAACAGATAGGATCCTGTAAATGTAAACTTACAATAGTTGTCTCATTGAAGATGCTGCCAGAGTTTCCATTAGCAAGCGGCTTTAAACAGCTTTCTAAAATAAGAAAGGGATATGGGATGTAAGAAGCATGGTGACAGTCACTAGAAATGGCAAACATGGCTAGAGCAATATATGAGGTTCATGCTGGTGTCAATTTCAGCACTCAGCCCTAGAAGCCTACTTATTCTGTTTATTGCCTTTAGCACCTTGATATTAAAAATATTCTTGACTCTTCTTTTAATCCTTTCTCTGAGTAGTCATATAGATGTCACTTAGGGCTATGAGCTCATAAATGAAAATAGGATCCATGCCTTGGTGAAACTGCATGGGAGGCATCCAAGAAAAATCTGCTCTAGGAAATGATTTGGTAATTCAACATGCTGGCACTCTTTCTTCTGAACCAGCTTGTGCCAGCTTTGGTGTCAGGGGCCACTGTGGAAAGGGCTGGCTTTAAACTGAGTTACAACGTGGAGTCATATTAATCTTCCTTGGTCATTAAAGGTCCAGCAGCCTTTTCTACCCATTTAGAGATCTTCACTTCAATAATTTGGCCAAAATCCAATTTTGGTAATCCAACCCAGAATTCTCCAGTAATTTCACTTGAATAAGCCACTGCATTTTTTTTTTCTTCTCTCTGCCCCCCAAAACTGGCATCACATTACGTACTACTAAACATGTTTCACCACTAAGCTGGCCGAGGCAGCAGGAAGCACATTAATTGTGTTTTGCACTTACCAACTCCTTCTAGAAGCCAAGTTTATAAACCACTTGCCTATTTGACAAGAATGAAAGAAGATGATCTTTCATTGCATCCTTCTTTTAAAAATTTTTTCTATTTTTTAATCTATCTGGCTGTACAGGGTCTTGGTTGCAGCATGAGGGATCCCTTAATTGCAGCACACTGAACCTTCAATCTTCATTATGGTGTGTGGAATCTTTAGTTGGACTCTAGGATCTAGTTATCTCCCCCTGCATTGGGAGCTTAGAGTCTTAGCCATTCCATCACCAGGGAAATCCCCATTCCACCCTTGTTTATTTCCCACCTTTGAATTGTATTTGTCCTAAAGAATCCCACAGATAATGAGTGGGTTTGTATTAAAGGCAGTTCATGCTGCTGCTGCTGCTGCTAAGTCGCTTCAGTCGTGTCCGACTCTGTGTGACTCCACAGACGGCAGCCCACCAGGCTCCCCATCCCTGGGATTCTCCAGGCAAGAATGCTGGAGTGGGTTGCCTTTAACAAAACCTTAAGTTCTTTTAGTTAAAACTAATGTTTTAAAATTTGGTCTTTCTGTTGCTGGGTGAGGAAAATTAAGGCTAGAGCATATTTAGATCAGTTATTGTTTGCTTTTTAGAGATATCTATCTTGAAAACAAGTCTTGAAAATCAATATTAATTTCAAAAGTACTCTTCCTGAAGTAAACACATTTGACTTGTTTGTTTTCTTTTTAATACAATTAAATCCCTATTTATGATCAGTAGCCTTAGTCCCTGGCACCATCCTGGGCCTTGTTGAGGACAGGCTGAAGAAGTTCAGGGTGCTATGCTTGTCCCTAAAGGATCTACACTCTCATTGGGGAGGCTAAACACACATAAAATGGTGACACAGAGAGCAGAACATGCTAAAACGCTGTGGGAAGATGTGGTGTAGAAGTCACACTGCCTGGATTTCAATCTTAATCTACCACTTATTGTATGATTCTAGGCAAGTCATTTAACCTCTGCATGCCTCATTTTCCCATCTATAAAATGGGAATAATGATGGTTAATTGGGCTTCTCAGGTGGCACTAGTGGTAAAGAACCTACCCATCAATGCAGAAGTAAGACACACAAGTTCAATCCCTGGGTCAGGAAGATTTTCTGAAGGAGGGCATGACAACCCATTCCAGTATTCTTGCCTGGAGAACTCGATGAGCAGAGGAGCCTGGCAGGCTATAGTCCACAGGGTCTCAAAGAGTCAGATACCACTTAAGTGACTTAGCACGCAGCACACATGATGGTCAATTAACACATCTAATGCAAAAAGCTGACTCATTTGAAAAGACCCTGACACTGGGAAAGATTGAGGGCAGGAGGAGAAGGGGACGACAGAGGATGAGATGGTTGGATTGCAGCACCGACTCAATGGACATGAGTTTGGGTAAACTCCAGGAGTTGGTGATGGACAGGGAGGCCTAGCGTGCAGCAGTTTATGGGGTCGCAAAGAGTCAGACATGACTGAGCAACTGAACTGAACTGAACTGAATGCTCTTAGGATAGAACGTCAATAATTGTTAGCTCTTAAATAAAAAGATGCATGTAAACGAAGTGTGAATTTTTGAAGGGAGAGATTTTTCTGAGTTAGAATGCTTATGGGTATTTCTATGGAAGCTTAATGGATGAGATTGATTTTGAGTTGTGAAGTGCAAAACAAGTTAGAAATATTTTTGTTTTTGTACGTTCTTCCTTCTGATGCCAAGTTGATAAACCACTGATCTATCTGACAAGAATGTATCAGTAGTGGACCTTCTATTGCATAATCAAAACTTTTAAAAATTTTAAGTTACTATGTTTATTGGGGCTTCTCAGGTGGCACTAGTGGCAAAGAACCCGCCTGCCAATGCAGGTAGATGTTAGAGATGTGGGTTTGATCCCTGGGATGGCAGGATACCCTGGAGGAGGGCATGGCAACCCACGCCAGTGTTCTTGCCTAAGAGAATCCCATGGACAGAGGAGCCTGGTGGGCTACAGTCCTTAGTGTTACACAGAGTCGGACACGACTGAAGTGACTTAGCACTCATGCAATATGGTTATTATAAAACATTTAGAAAATATACAAGTACAAGGAAGAAAATACAGTTTTCTTTATCCCTTGTTGACATATTCTTATATTTCTTGTATTTTTTCTCCTATGCATATATTTTACCCAAAATATAGTGATAGTATTATATAGTTTTGTGTTCTACTTTTTCCACTTAATTTCAAATGATAGCATTTTCCATTGCCATCAGTTATTCTTTAAAAATGTTGCTTTTCATGTTGACATCATATTCCATCATATGAAATGCCTTGGTCATTTACTGATGTAACTTATTATTTATAATTTCCCTCTATTATATAAAAATGATACCAAAATTTTTCCACATAGGTCCTTGTGAGATTCTTTCATTATTTTCTCAGAATAATGAACCCTATAAACGAATGTATTGGATTAAAGAGTAAGGGTATTTTTAAAACTCAATATTTAAGGTTAAAATGGTTTTAGTAAACAAAGTTATACTCTTGCTAGCAGCGTGTAAGTGTTATATTCATTTCACCATATACTCACTAAAATTAGCATTATCATTTTTAATCTTTCCTTAATAGATGAAATATAGCATTTACTTTAATTTATAATTATTTACTTACTAGTGAGGTTGAGCTTTTTTCAAATATTTTTTTCTCAAATTTCTCCATTTGTGATAGTGCGTACCCTTTGTTCAATTTTGGGGGTGTGTGCTTGTTGTTTATATCTACTTGAATGAGCTTTTTATACTGGAGTGATAGTAACTTTTGGTCTTATTTATGCCAAATTATTCTTATTTGGCTTGGATGCACGTGAGTTTTCCATTCTTATAAAGTCAGCTTAAAATTTTTGCACTTGTAATTTCTTTCTTTGTTTTTCAATTTAGAAAGTCTGAAATTTTGTTTGTCTTAAGAGCTCTGTGTAAGAAACTAAATTTTTACTGAAGAGAGGTCGAAGAGATGCTTCATCATTATGATCTCTTTCCTCCTGTTCTTTCTTCTCCTACTTCAAAAGAATCTGTGTTGATCAAAGGCAATTCATGGTCAACTTTTGGAAATACACTTTTGCCAGTTCCAAAGTTTCTACTCTTGGTTCACAACAGTTTCTTGTTAAGCTTGTTGTGTATCCAGTAGCCAGGTTAGAAAATATTTTCCCATAAGCTAGTAAAAAAATTGTAGGATGTTGCTCGACAAAGATTCCAATTTTGGAAAAGCAGTTAAATTTTTTATTTTGTTTTTGACTCAGTTTGCCTATGGCTGGACAAAGTCCAATCCTGTTGGATTTGCTCTTGTTGCTGTTGATTAAACCCACTCTGCAAAGAAATCTAAAATGCACATAGTCTCATCATTTGTTTCCTGGGAAGACTGATTTCTACCCTCTATTGTTGCTTTTCAGCAGGTCTGCATAAGTGGCGGAGAATTGGGGGAAGCCTACACAATCATATCTCACAGGAGGTTTGATATAAAAGAGATTAAATCTTAGCATTGTTCCCCAAATTATTTTAAATGCCAGCTTAAAAGGCTTTTAAGGTTTTTTTTTCTTTTTTTAAAATTTTGAACAGAAGTATTAACTGGAACCTCCAGGGGCAGTTAGTTTGAGAAAAGCAATACTGCGTGTCTTAAATTGGGAAAAAAATTTTTATGACTCAAATTCTTCATTTATTATACCCAGATGGTGAGAGCAGGCTGCTGTCTCTGATGCCCTGGTGGAAACAAACCATCTTTTTCTATGATGGAAGCCTCACTGAGAAGTTTAAACATGGTGCCAACATTGCTTTTCATTTAGCATCTTGCCCGGTGCTTTATAGTGGAGCATCTTTAAGTTATATAAAATTCATTGAATTCCCTGAGGTTAAAAGCTCTTCCTGAAAATTGTGGTTGCCTATATATGCATTGACTAAGAAGCTAACTAAAGGTTTTGCTTTATCAAATAACTACCTACCTGAAAAGATGAAGTAATCATTTGTTCATTCAACAAACTATTTGTTCATTAAGTGCAAGATATCCTGATGGAGTTAGGAAAAGAAGTTGCTGTAAAACAGTTAAGCATGAAAACAGGAGAAAAAATTTAAAAGTATAAGTCAAATCTTAATGGAAAATTCATTTTGAGAAAAATTTAAAAAATCAAATATACTTGTTTAACATAGCATCAATATTGGCTTCACATGTATAGTCCTTAATAATTATAAAGTTATGTTTACATATGATTTCTCATTTAATTTATACAACTTTTGGAGGGGAGTAGGTAGGAAAGACATTAATCAGCTTCATTTTTATAGGTTAATAATTTGATAGCTAAAGTTACATGATGATGTCTCAGTGGTAAAGAATCCTCCTACAATGCAGGAGACGTGGCAGGAGCTGTGGGTTTGAGCCCTGGGTCAGGAAGGTTTGATCCCCTGGAGAAGGAAATGGCAACTCACTCCAGTATTCTTGCTTGGGAAATTCTATGAACAGAGGAGCCTGGTCCATGGGGCTACAAAAGAGTTAGACACATCTTATTAACTAAACAAAAACAACAAAAGTTACATGGCTAGAAAGAGGAGTCGAGAATCAAAAGTAGGTCTTTTGAGTCTTAGGCTGACTTCATTCCTTCTCCACTATAGTGCTGAAAGAGGGGAAAATAATAAATAACTATATTTACACATGTGATACTTTAAAGGTTAGGGTAATTACTGTCATGGTTTTTCTTTTAAAAATTAATGTATGGGACTTCCCTAGTGGTCCAGTGTACTTGGGTTTGATCCCTGGTCAGAGAACTAAGATTCTATAAGCCTTGGAGCAAGTAAGCCCCCACACCACAGCAAAGACTTGATACAGCCAAATAAATTTTTTTTCAAGTTAATGTAAATTAGGGAATTGCTAAGTTTTCATTTCTTAATAAAAATGAAAGAGTAGCTATGGTTTAAATATAGTTAGACGATAGAGAAATTTCATAGTATTTCAAATTTAACATGGAACACATATTATTACAATTTTATTTTTAAAGAGGGAGAAGCCCCAGGTTGTTTTATATAAGAATTGCATCAGGATTTCCTTTTTTTTTTTTCCCTATTACATTTGATAATAAAGCTTATCAAGGGATGCAAAGCTGAACTGGCAAATAATTGTAGCCATGATCACCTTAGGGATTTCCTCTCTGAGGGTTATATGGATGGACAATGACAGGCTGGATTGTATGCTGCCGAAACCACTGTAGTGTGTTGGAAGAATGAGCAACAGATCCAGCATCTTGGTTATTTTACTTAGTGCCGATTTTAGCTAAACCCAAAGCTTGAGAAAAATTTTAGTCATGGTGCTCTTGTTCAGTTGAAAGCAGATGGGAAGAAGACTGTCATCATTTATACTTGGAATACAGTACAGACTTGGAAAACTATTGTTTAAAGGTCATAAAGCCAAGGAACTAGAATGTAATCAATTCATTTCAACAAATGTTTACTAAGTGCCTCCTCTGGATTAGGCACTGTGCTAGTACCTAGGACAATAGTAGAAATGAAGTGAAAGAACAGCCTCTGCGGCCATAGAGCTATAGACTAGGAGAATTACTGACATTAAATGTGTGACTAACTATAAGAGTGATAAGTGTCATAAATAAGAAAGGACAGAGGACTATAGGAATGAAGACAAAGGGGATTTAATGTAGTCTAAGGTTTGAGGGAAGACTTTAATCTTTTAATCTTTAAAAAATTCTTAAAGACAAAACCAGAAGGAAAACCAAGGTGTGATGGCTAATTTTTTGTATTAATTTGACAGGGCCATAAGGTGCCTAGATATTTGGTCAAACATTATTCTGGGTGTGTCTGTGAGGTGAGATTAACATTCTGAATGAGATTAACATGAGACTGTGTAAAGCAGATTGCCCTCCCTAATGTGGGTGGCCCTCATCCAACCAGTTAATGAATTTAAAGAATGTGTTTTAAATGTTTTTGTATCCTAGAGCTATTTTTTTCTCATGTAATTGGGTCATGCCTTAGAATTAATTTTTGTTGTTGTTGTTCAGTCCCTGAGTTGTGTCTGACTCTTTGTGACCCCGTGGGCTGCAGCATGCCAGACTTCCCTGACCTCCACTATCTCTTGGAGTTTGCTGAAATTCATGTTCATTGAGTCAGTGGTGCTATCTAACCATCTCATCATCTGCTGCCCCCTTCTCCTTTTGTGTTCAATCTTTCCCAGCATCAAGGTCTTTTCCAATGAGCCCACTCTTTGTATGAAGTGGCCAAAGTATTAAAACTTCAGCTTCAGTAGCAGTCCTTCCACTGAATAGTCAGGGTTGATTTCCTTTAGGATAAACTGGCAAGATCTTGCAGTCCAATGGGCTTTCAAGAGTCCCCTCCAGCACTACAATTTGAAAGCATCAACTCTTCGGCACTCCGCCTTCTTTATGGTCCAACTTTCACATCTGTACATGACTACTGTAGCTCTGACTATATGGACCTTCATCAGCAGTGATGCCTCTTTTTTAATACTCTGTCTAGGTTTATCATAGCTTTCCTTTCAAGGAGCAAGTGTCTTTTAATTTCATGGCTGGAGTCAGCATTACAGTGATTTGGGAGCCCAAGAAAAGAAAATCTGTCACTGCTTCCACTTTTACCCCTTCTATTTGCCATGAAGTGGATACCATGATCTTCATTTATTGAATGTTGAGTTCTAAGCCAGCTTTTTCACTCTTCTCTTTCACCCTACTCAAGAGGCTATTTAGTTCCTCTTCACTTTCTGCCATTCAGTTCAGTTTAGTCGCTCAGTTGTGTACGACTCTTTGTGACCCCATGAACCACAGCACCCCAGGCCTCCTTGTCCATCACCAACTCCCGGAGTCCACCCAAGCCTGTGTCCATTGAGAAGGTGATCCCAACCAACCATCTCATCCTCTGTCGTCCCTTTCTCCTCCTGCCCTCAATCTTTCCCAGGATCAGGTTCTTTTCCAATGAGTCAGTTCTTCACATCAAGTTGCCAAAGTTTTGGAGTTTCAGCTTCAATATCAGTCCTTCCAATGAACAGCCAGGACTGATCTCCTTTAGGATGGACTGGTTGGATCTCCTTGCAGTCCAAGGGATTCTCAAGAGTCTTCTCCAACACCACAGTTCAAAAGCATCAATTCTTCAGTGCTCAGCTTTCTTTATAGTCCAACTCTCACATCCATACATGACTACTGGAAAAATCACAGCCTTGACTAGACGGACCTTTGTTTGCAAAGTAATGTCTCTGCTTTTTAATATGCTGTCTAGGTTGGTCATAACTTTCCTTCCAAAGAGTAAGAGTCTTTTAATTTCATGGCTGTAATCACCATCTACAATGATTTTGGAGCCCAGAAAAATAAAGTCAGCCACTGTTTCCACTGTTTCCCCATCTATTTGCCATGAAGTGATGGGACTAGATGTCATGATCTTAGTTTTCTGAATTTTCTGCTATTAGAGTGGTATCATCTGCACATCTGAGGCTGATATTTCTCCCATAAGTCTTGATTCCAGCTTGTGCTTATCCAGCCCAGATTTTAACATAATGTACTCTGCATAGAAGTTAAATAAGCAAGGTGACAGTATACAGCCTTGTCATACTCCTTTCCCAATTTTGAACCAGGTTTTCCATGTCCAGTTCTAACTGTTGCTTATTGACCCTCATACAGGTTTCTCAGGAGACAGGTAAGGGTATGTTATTTCCATCTCTTTAAGAATATTCCACAGTTTGTTGTGATCTATACAATCAACAATCTATTGTCTTTAGAATAGTCAACGAAGCAGAAGTAGATTTCTTTTCTGGAATTTCCTTGCTTTCTCTATTGATATGATGTATCAAAGGTATGAAGTTACTAAATATTAGGCTAATAATTTATTAAAATTTAAAATAGTCACCAAAGTTTAAAAACATTGATTTCATATTGCCACTCGGTAGAAGAATCTATCTATATCTATATCTATATCATCTATATATCCATTTGTAACTATATATATGTAGAAGATTTATCAACTATATACAACCACAGTTATATCAATAACTGGATACTGTAGAAAGGATGAATCTTGCAGATAAGTAAACAGTTATCCAGACAGAGTATGAGTTACCAGTCAGCCAGTAAACACTAGTAAACATGATGTCATTGTATTGGGAGTAATACATATATGGTAAAAACAAAAGAAATAGATAATGTGGCATTTTCCCACATAGAGTTTACAATGTAATCCTAAAGCAGATCAAGTACCTTGACTACAGCCACTAAAAGGACTTTTAGACTAGCACAAATTTTTTCAGTGGTGTAAACTGAAATTCACATGGAAAGGGATGTGCAGGGCAAGAGAGAACAGAATTAGGTGGGGTTAATTCACTCAGGACATATTTCTTAACAATATACCAAGTTAAGGTGTTCCTGACAGCCATGGGGATTCAGAAGTGAGCAGGAGACATAGTTCTTCCTGGAGTTTAGGCTTATAACACCATTAGGACCTAGTAAACCAAAGTTACCCCCTAAACTATCCAGTGATACTTCTGGTAAGTCTCAAAAAGAAGTCTGGATGCTGTGAGCAAGTATGAAGAACATTAGGAAAGACCTTTTAGAAGAAGTGATGTATCAGCTTTGACAGGAAGAAAGAATAGGAATTGACCTGACTGACGGAGAAATGGGAGAGGCCTGTTACCCACAGAGGGAAGACCCCCATGTGGAAAGAAGAGCAACACTTTTGGGGAATTGAAAGGTTAGCATATGTGGTGCATGGCAAGCTAGAGGGAGAGCTAAAGAAGATGTGCTGGAAAATGTGGGTTTTGTAGGATCTAAAAATATGGGAAGGAAGGTCATGATAGGCTTTAAGCAAAAGAATGATGTGAACAGAAGTTCATTTTTAAAAGATGGGTCTACCTTGTGGAGAATGGATGGTAGGAGAGGAAGACTGGAAACAAGATCAGCAGTTTGAATTGTTACAATTCTGTAGGCATCAGATAGTGGATTATCCTGGAGTGTTACTGGTGAACATGGAGTAAGGAGCACAAACAAATACATTGGCTGCCAAGGTGGAATCAATGGAGTGATTACATGCAGGAAAATATGGAAAGGGAGGAACCAAAGTGATGCCAGAAGTTTGGTTTGAGTATCTGGGAAGGTGGTAGAGTGATTTACTAATCTGTGGGAAAGAACAGAGGGGTTGATTTTGAGAAAAAATTTTGAGTTTAACAGAGGATACTTCTTGAAGGAGTTGAAAAGTGAGAAAGCACTCCATACATGATGGAAGGAAATTTTATATAAGGACATGAAGGCAGAAGGAAGGCCATTAATAAATGTGGCTGCTTGTAGAGGAGTGAAAACAGAGGAGAAATCAATTGAAATGGAGAAAAGTGGAAGACTATCTCAAAAGAAAGGCAAATGTACTTGAACTCAACCTGTTGTACCTAAGAAGAGCTGAAGTAGTACTGAAGGCCACTGCTTAAAGGTTGGCTTAAAAATTGTCCTAATGTCTATGCTTAGGATAAATTCTGTGCGGAGACAGGAAGGAGGTACCCTTCCCTAACCTGACACCCCGAGGACATCCAACAGTGACAAAAAATGAATAGAGCAACATACTACTCTTGGGTATTCAATCCTGTTCAAATATTTGAACAGGGAAAGAGATTGTAAATAGTGGGGAGAAGGACTCCAGATAGAAGAAATCCTCTAGGAGTTGGTCTAAAAACAAAAACAATAGCAACAGTAGTAGCAATGAATGCAACTACCATTCATTGTGCTTTTAAAATGTGCTCACTAAGCACTTACCGGGTTTGATTTAATTTGTGTGATCACTTTGTGTCAAGCATATTTTTAAATCTCCACTTTTAGTGAGAAAACAGAATTCAGAGATATAGTTAACATCTCAAGCATCGAGCAATGATGCAGTGACAGATGCATGATATAGGTTTAGATTTGATAAACTCTAAAATCCTTGTGCTTTACCATTGATTGCTCCAAATCTTTTCCAGTCTCTAGAAACATCAGGAGGTCCAAGGTTTGTATCTGTTCCAGGAAGAACCTGGAGATGGCTCTGAGCCCACCATCTATACCAATCTTCCAGATCCCTCTGGGGCCCCACTGCAGTGGAAATAGCTGTTTAGGGATAAAGCACATGTGAGAGGGCTGGACATAAAAATAGGGAAGGAACTGAAACCTCGCCATTCCCTCTCCCCTACCACAAGTACTCCCACAATATCTATATCAAAGTTTGATGCATTGATTACTGCCTTGGGTTTCATTCTCTGAACCTCTTGGTAAAAAAGAGGTAAGAAAGACTCTTTATTCAGATAGCCCCCCTACCATCCCATATGCCTTCCAAGAAGTGGTAGCACTGGTAGAATGCCAATGTGCATGGACTTCCCTAAACACTACCCAGCCCTTTGTGAGGCTAGAGGAGGTGGTTGAAGAGATAGGGATGAGGACTGCAGAGGGACCTTTTAGCTTTAACAGCCAGGAGACAATGGCTTCTTCCATGGAAGGTTGTGACTAGATGCAAGAAAGTTTAGAATTTAAACTATACTCCACTGGCCACAGGTAGCAAATGACCACCACTCCTTTCTCTTGTATGAAAATCCAGCTGATGGCATATATCACAGGAATGTCAATAATGACTGTTTTGTGACATCAGGAATTTCATTGTTAAAAACTATGCACCAGAGTAGAGGATGGTAATTATGGGAGAGAAGATGGGTTTTACCAAGTATAACTCAATCTAACATTTTGTCTTAACAAATCTTGAGTTTCAAACCTATTCTGCTTATTGGGAATTCAAGTTTTCATGTCTTTGCAACACTCAGCTTCCTGTCACTACCGAAAAAGGACTTCAGAAGACTTACAAGGCTTCTTAGACTTCAAATAAGTCTTATGAAACAACATGTTCACGTGTTAAGTGTAAATGAGTCAGAAACATAAGGATTAAATTTCCCTTAAAATACACAGGGGTTTGAAAATGAAGGGAAAAATGCTGAGGGCAAAACGTGTTTTGGATTTCGGCAAACCCAAAACATTTGAAAAAAATTGGTTTGATGTTTGATGAACCCTAAATACAGCAGAGTTTGCTCATCTCTCATTGTAATGAAGACCAATAGACCATTTTTTCTATGTGTGTGAAAACACAGAATCCCACTGGAGCTGCCTCTGGACCCCTCACTACTGTACAACTTGACTGATTTTCATTTCACTAATTCACAAACTTCCTTACTCAAATGATGGTTGGTGGTCTCCCCCACACGAGTTCTCAGCAAAGACATAATAAGAGAATACTGGAGAAGACGTCTGGGATTACTAAGACTTCATTAGTCTTATAAAATGCACTTTAGGGCATAACCACTGTACAATAAAACATTAGCATAAATCATTAAAATGGAACCATGCCTTGTCAAGATAAACAAGAGGGGTGTGTTTTATGTGGCATTGTCCTTTATTCCTTTAAATTGGTTCTTTCACTCGCTAATTTGCAAAACTGAACAATCAGACATTCTGTGGCATGAATTAAAGTAGTGGGATTACTCCATTCATAGATTTCCCATCAATACTCCTGATTTTCATCAAAGTTTCTAAAGTTGTAAAGCTGGGAATAGTCTGGTAGAAGCTTTAAGGGCTGTGGCAGTAGCAGGAGTTAAAAAAAAAAAAAAACAGTACTCTTTTCCCTCCTGAAGTGTTTGTGGGGGCCTATGAGAGATCAGAGTTGCCTTAGATCTCTGATGAGCAAATAGTGATTCTCCCATGAAAATTATTCTCTCTGTTGTTTATGTTGTCCTCTGATTTGAACTGAAATTACTTTATCCTTAGACTGCCCTGCTAGTCAGACTTGTGTGACTTTTAAAAGGCTCTTTTATCATGTGTATCAGGAAATGTTTCAAAGACAGGTTGCTATAAAAATAGCAACAAGAGACACCATGGATTGAGTTAGTTCTGTGACAAGCTCTAGAAAGTTCTATGACAGAAGTGAGATGATCTCAATTCTGCGGTTGAAGAAATGGAGGTTCAGTGAATTAAGTCATTGTGGTAGAGTTGATATTTTAACCATTTGTTTATGTAAAAACACTTAATAAACAATTGGT
Organism: Antilocapra americana; assembly: GCA_007570785.1. NCBI lineage: Eukaryota > Metazoa > Chordata > Mammalia > Artiodactyla > Antilocapridae > Antilocapra > Antilocapra americana. The sequence continues at coordinate 19,424,807 of ML664174.1, read as the reverse complement.
TTGTGTCAGGCATTATTCTAGGTGTTGAGGATGTAATAATGAACAAGACATAGCCCCTGCCCTCACAGAGTTTATATTCTAGATGGAAGAAGACCCTTCTTTCCTGTGAGCCTGTTCTTGACTGCTGTATGCATTCTAGATAGTTTTTAGGTACAGAGGAACACGAATAAAGATAATATTGATTTCTTTGGGATTTGGCTCATATAAGAATATTTAGTTATAGGAAAAAGGCTGTTGACAGGATATTATTCATCAGATAGAAACAAGTTGTCAAAGAAGAGAAAACCTCTTATGAAGCAGTTACCCATTCCATCTCTAAATTTAAAACTGCTGCTAAATACACTGATATGGACCATAAGTTTTTAAGAATTGATTTAAGAACTAAGGTCTGGAGGGTGTCCTCTCCTGCCTTACATGCCCATTTGAAAAAGAACTTTGCCTTATATCTGTTAGCAAGTACTTGTTGGCATTCTTATGACTTTCCTAAGTGACTGATTTGAAATGTTATTGATTTGAGGGCAAATTGTCAGTGAAAAAACTTTTAACCCAGAAACCTTTGGACTGAATACCTCAGCTGCATTTTTAAAAATTTTCCAGGGTTTAAGAATTTGGGGATGGTAAAGAACCTACACCAGCCTTCTCACTTTATAGAAACTGGGAAACTGATCCTAGAGCTCTGAGATACATACTGTCCTTCTGAGGGCAGGCCTGTTCTAAATCCCCTATGAAAGGAGCAACACTAATTTTTCTTAGACTAAATTTTACTGATTATATGTTCTCTGGAGTTATTCTTACCCTTAAGACTGAGATATTACATAGAAACTCCATTCCATGTTTGTGAGGAGTAAAGCACTTTTTCTAAGCTGTCTGCAAGTTTCCAAGTGCTCGTATTCCCATGCCCACCTCTGGCCCCCAGTTCCCATGTTAGTTCTGTTTGTGGATGGTCACATCATCCATCACACTATATTCCTGTACATTGTGTATTTGCTCACACTTGGGACTCTGAGCTTTTACTTACTTTTATCTCTTACACACAGAGGAAGACCCAAACGAACAAATCAGAAAACCATTTATATGAAGTCTCTATGTATTTATCAGACGTCACTGAGGTTTTGATAAAATGGTAAGGATTGAATATTGGACATCCTTAATCTTCAAATTATCCTTGTTCCTTTCAGCAAGTAAGGCTCAGTCTCCAGCCATGTTACCCCAAGAGCTCTTTCTTTCTCTTTCTGTTCCTACTTCCTTTTCTATATCCTTTCTCTTGGAACAAAAGCCAAGTTCTTCTGTTCTCTATTAATTTTAATTGAGATGCAACTCACACACCATAAAATTCAACAATTTAAAGTGAAAAATTTAATTTTTAAAATTATTATTTATTTCTGTGCTGTGCTGTGTCTTCGTGGCTATGCATGGGCTTTCTGTAGTTGTGCCAAGCAGGGGCTAGTGTTCATTGCAGGGCATGGGCTGCTCATTACAGTGGCTTCTCCTTTTGTGGAGCACAGGCTCTAGGGCACGAGGGCTTCTGCAGTTGTGGTGCGTGGGCTCAGTTGCTCCACAGCATGTGGAGTCCTCCCAGACCAAGGATCAAACCAATGTCCCCTGCATTGGCAGGTGGATTCTCATCCACTGCACCATAAGAGAAGTACCAGTTCTTTTTTAAAATATTCACAAAGTTGTACAACAACTAGGGCTTCCCAGGTGGTGCTAGTGGTAAAGAACCTGCCTACCAATGCAGGAGACATAAGAGACAGAGATCTGGGTTCGAACCCTGAGTTGGGAAGATCCCCTGGAGGAGGCATGGCAACCCATTTCAGTATTCTCGTCTGGAAAATCCCCATGGACAGAGGAGCCTGGTGGGCCACAGTACTTAGGGTCACAAAGAGTTGGACATGATGGAAGTGACTGAACAGGCATGTACGTGCATCAATTACCAATACCTAATTTCAGAATATGTTAACAACCTCAAAAGGAAACTCCATATCCATTAGCAATTCTCATTCCTCTAACACCCCAGCCCCTGGAAAACATGAATCTACCTTCTGTATTTATGGGTTATCTATTCTGGACATTTCTGGAATTGTTGGGTCTGCCTTCATTCACTTAGCATAATTTTTTCAGATTCATCCATGTTACAGAACATATCAGTACTTCTTTCCTTTGGGGTATTAGATAAAATGTCACTGTACAGCTATATCTCATTTGTTTGTTCATTCACCAGTGGCTAAATGGATACTTTTAATGTTATAGACATCCTAGTTTATGTGCAGTAATATCTCATTGTGTTTTTGATTTCCATTTCCCCAGTGGCTAATGATGTAGAATATCTTTTCTTGTGCTTATTGGTATCTATATATCTTCTTTGAAAAAATGTCTATTCAAATATTTTGTCCACTTTAAAAACTGAGTTATTTGTCTTTCAAAAATTTTAAAATGTTCTTATATATTCTGAATGCTAGGCCCTTATCAGAAATATGATTTGCAAACTTTTTTTCTATTTTATGGGTTGTCGTTTCACCTTTTAGATAGTGTCCTTTGACACCCCCAAGTTTTTAATGTTGAAGCCAAATTTATCTATTTTCAATTTTGTTGCTTCATTTTTGGTGTCATATCCAAGAAACTATTGCCTATCCTAAGTTTACAAAGATTTACACCTATGTTTCCTTCAAAGTATTTTATAGTTTAGCTCTTTTATTAAGTCTTCGGTCTATTTTGAGTTAACCTTTTTTTTTTTGATGCACATTGACATTTTTATGAATAGAACATTTTTCTTAGTTTAATCATTTAAAAGGTTTGGAAGAATAGATAAAGCATAAGCTCTTAACCTTAAACTTTCTTTAAATCCTAGATGTACAATGAAAAATAAAACAGTACTGCCAGTAGATTGCTACTATGCTATATGCTTAGTCGCTCAGTTGTGTTAACCAAAGTTAACTTTTGTATATAGTGTGAAGTAGGGGTCTAACTTTACTCTCTTACATGCAAATATTCAGTTGTCCCAGTACCATTTGTTGAAAACAATGATCCTTTCCCCCATTGAGTTGTCCTGGCACCTTTGTTGAAAACCCAACTGACTATTAAATGTATGGACTTACCTTTATGTTCTTAAGCAGAGCAATTCTATTGGGTTTGCCAAGAAGTTAGCTCTATTGGTTTGGCCAAAATTTCATTCATTGGGAAAAACCCAAATGAACCTTTTGGCCAACCCAATACAATCTTCAGCCCTCAACTCCAAATTTAACCCTGAATATTCCTTTACACATTCAAAGATTTAGCTGAAGTATGAAAATATGTAGTTGAAGTGTGAAAATCAGCTAAATTTTTCTCCCATTGCAAGGACTGAATGAGTGAGAATGTGAACTCTGCTCTCTAGTAAACAGGATCAGCCCAAATCTGATCAAATCAACCCTTCTTTGGGGGAAGTGGTCCTGGGGGATCAGACATGTTCTCTGCCCTGCTCTCAGCACTTCACTCATCTTTGTCTCACTCTTTCCTGCCTCATCCAGGCCTGCATGTTCAAATTTTTAAAAACCTTCTAATTAAGTTCTTAAATGAGAATTAATCCCCGAAAGAGTGAGGATGAGGAGTAAAGAGGAAGGATGCCTTATCCTTCTGATTACACAAGAATTAGTAATATTTTGTTATTGCTAAGAAGATGAGCAAACATCTGCACCAATTGTATGATTTCAGGCAATAACTTTCCTTCTTTGAGCCTTTACTTTCTGTAGAATACATCTCATAGTATTTCCATGTGGGAATTCCTTCCCAGAATTTCTCAGGAAACGTATGTTTTCCTGAATCTTGTATTTGTAAAAAATCAATTGAGGAATAAGGAAAACAGGACAAACTGTTATAGTTCTGCAAGAATGAAAGCTTAAACAATCAACAGAGAAATATTGTAAGCTTTAAGTTAGTCCCTGATGTCACGTTAAAGTGAGAGCAGGAAGAGCTGACAGTCAGATCGAAGTTAAGGTAGACATTTCCAGATCGGGACCAGGAGCATGTCAGAGGAAAGCAGCCACAATCTAATCTTGCTCAATCCAAAACAGCATGCATGGCTATGTGTGCCATGTGTGTTTAGTTGCTCAGTTATGTCTGACTCTTTGCAACCCCATGAACTGTAGCCCACCAAGCTCCTCTGTCCATGGAATTCTCCAGGCAAGAATACTGGAGTGGGTTGTCATTTCTTCCTCCAGGGGATCTTCCTGACCCAGGGATCTAGCCTATGTCTCCTGCATTGCAGGTGGGTTCTTTACCTGCTGAGCCCTTGGAGAAGCCCAAGTATGGCTATGGAGAACTTGAAATGAGGCTACTATGAATTGAGATGTACTGGAACTGTAAAATACACATCAGATTTTAAAGACTAAGTATGGCAAAGTGAAGGTGAAATATCTCATTGATATTGATTGCATATTGAAATGAAAATATTTTGAATATATTGGGTTAAACAAAATTATTAAATTAAAAGTATTATAATTATTAATTAAATTAATTTTACCTGCTTCCTTTTTCATTTTTAATGTGCCTCCTAGAACATTTAATTACATAGGTGGTCAGCACATATAGCTTGTGGCTATTGTCATGTATGGTAGGCAACTAATAGGACCCCTCAAAGAAGGTCTCTGGTGTACACATACTTTTCCCCAGTTAGTGAATCAAACTCTAATCTGGGTGCTGCTGTGAAGGAATTTGGGAGATGCAATTAAGGCCTCACATGTCTTAATTTAAAGATAGATTATCCAAGTGGGCCTCACCTAATCACATGAGTGCTTCAAGAGCAGAGCCTTTTCTCTACCGTCACAGAAGCGACAGGCAGAGACACACTCCAGGTGACCTGCAGGAAAGAAAAGCATTCAGGTTGTGAACTGCCTGTGGGGGCCATGAGGCAAAGAACTGCCTACAGGACCTGAAAGTGAGAGTGTTGTTCAGTCTTGTCTCACTCTTTGCAACCCCACGGACTATAGCCTACCAGGCTCCTCTGTCCATGTGACTTTGGGGGGCAAGAATATTGAAGTGGGTTGCCATTTCCTTCTCCAGGGGATCTTCCCAACCCAGGGATAGAACCAGTGTCTCCTGCATTGCAGGCAGATTCTTTACCATCTGAGCCACCAGGGAAGCCCTGGAGGGACCCGAAGGGAGTCCTCAACCAATCACTAGCAGAAAAATGGGGACTTCAGTCCTAAAACCTGAAGGAAATGAATTTCTCCAACAATCAGTGAGCTTGGAAATGACGTTGAACCAGCCCTGCCCACCCACTCTCTCCAAGAGAAGGGAAGCTTCAGCTGAGAGTTTTTGACCCAGGGACCTGACCTAAAGAAGGATGAGATGATAAATGTGAACTATTTAAAGCTGTTACATTTGTGGCAATTTGTTACACAGCAATAGAAATTCAGTGAGCCACATTACAAGAGCTTGTTTGTGGCCTTCTTTGTGACTCATGGTGAGCCATTCTTGTGAACAAAATAAATATCAACAAGTCTGTATGCAAGGTACACTTTATATGAATCCTGTGAGTTGTATGTTAAGAAAAAACACATTTGGAAGAAAAATAAGTCCTTAAAATAGCAATTTTGACATATGAATCTGTGTAGTGATGTCAATCTTGCTAGGATACCCAAATGTTAGGTTTTCCTAGCATTATCCAACAATTTTTTTCTGGTACATTTTGCAGTTTCTGAGTGTCAGTATAGCATATAGATCTTTATAAATACATACTATTAAATACTGAAAACAAAATAAAAACTACTACTAAAATATTTTTCCTTGGTAAATACTACTAAAATAAAGAATAAGTTATAATTTGGGGAATTCACAAGGACTTGGGGACTTTGATCTGATTTGATTTGCTTGTCAGCAACAGAAAAATACTTTGCAGCACCTAGAAGCAATATATACTCTTCCTCTACTTGCCTGGAGGAGGGGATTCAGCTACAGTTCAGGTTGAGGGAATAGAACAAAGAGAAAAAATGGATTGTGCTTTAAAGTCTTTACTTCTTTCATTTCCACAGAATATCCTCTTTTCTATCCATCCAGCTGTGTTATCCTCTCAAATCTGCCTAGAAATTCAAGTTTCCCTGGAAAAATATCCACGACTGACTTCACTCATTCCTATCAATTTCCACTTAGCTTTCAGGAACTTTGTCTCTCATTTGTGTGTTTTCATCTTTGAGACTTGTACATTCTTTGGTCTGTGGGAGCTATTTCCCCCTGTGACAAAACAAGCCTTTTGTGTGTTTGTTTTTAATTTTTACTCCATAGGGTCCAACACTTGTGTCATTTAATTGGAGGGCATCTATTAATTACAAATGTGTCCCAAATAAGGGTTAATATTACATGCTATTAATAATTTAACAAGTAGGGAACTTTTTTCCAGTTAGGTCAAGATTCTCACTCAGTAGGAGGCTCCCACTTTTCTGTGCAATTTCAAGTAGGATATTTTTCCTCTGCAGTCATTAAATCTTTGCTGCTCTCAGACTCCCAGGCTCTTCCATCACCCATTATATTCCTAATACAAATGAGAGCTTGAAGAGAACATAAATTGATAGATTGGAGATATTTCAACACATTTCAACCCTTGTTTTTAGAAATAACATAGTTGTCATATTTCATTGAACAAGTGATGGGATTCAAGAATCCCTCCAAAGATCTCTTTTATAACTAAGTCTATTTTTGGAATTTGGGCATTTTTTAGCTCTTATTGAAATGGAATGATTTTGATAGAGTTTCACCACCGCAGGAGTTTGGGGTTCTAAGAAGTTGATTATGCTGTCTTTGTGACTTTTGGGTCCCAAGTGTGGGAAACATAGGGTACATTTTAGCAGGTGTTGGCAAACTCCACACTTGTGGTTTCTTTTCCCTGCCATTTATACAAATAAAAAGTATTACCATTCATATTAATTCAGTCTTGAACTTATTTTAGAAGCAGCTGGGAAAGCCACATTTATCTTTGTCATTAAGCAACTGGCTGAAAATTAAGGAAATCATGTGGTTAATGATTGCTGAAAAGACCCAGCTCATTAGAGATGGACAAATCTTGAAAGGCTTGAGTGGGTTCTGCGAGGGCCCCTGAAGTTTGGCTACTTCTCTGCACGGTAATCAAATTAGTAACCGGTACATAGTGGAACAAGATCTCTCAGAAGGTATTGCCCCATGAGGTTATCATCCTTTCCCATATAATTGTCTTTCCCAGTGAGGGTCCCGTCATGGGAGAGTTCAGACTAATAGCATTATGCTGTGACTTCTGGCAGTCTCCTTCCCTACCCCCACCTTGCCTCTCCTTTCTCAGAAATGGTTGGCCCATTGTCTGAGCAACAGCAGAAAATTCAGATCAACAAAAAGCCCACAGGATCCAACTTTTATTGCCATTTTGTGGGGCTGGTGTAAGTAAAATATGATACCGATGTTGATGATGACTGCTAACTGGAGAAAACCTTCCAGGTGCCTTTTAGAACAAAGCATTAGCCATGGTCCTCAATGAGCAGATTTCTAGGCTTGTGGCTGGTGGTAACTTCAAAGTGAGGTCTGTGCACAGAGGGAGGCCTTGAGAACATTAGAGACCAAAGTGTTATATGACCTCAAATGTTCCTCTTGCTTACTTTCTCTCTTTCTTTTTCTTCTGAGCCTGACTAATAGCCTCTGGAAGGCTCATTCCATTAAGGAAGTTCAAGAACCAATGAATTTTCCTGTTACTAAAACAGTATCTTTCAACACAATTCACAGCCATTTGTTTCACTGGACTAAAATGAGTCCAGAGTGGGCAGTAGCCGGCATGTAACCAAGCCCACCAAGCAAGCGTGCTGGACGCACCCTTCATTGTCCAGAGCTCTCTATGCTGTCATTGTCATGTAAAACTGCCCACACCTTCATACATGCCAGTATCACAAGCAAGGAGACTTTCTTTTAGGTATCATTGCCTTTTGGTTTGCTAGTAGGCATTATTTCTAATTTATTTGCTTGAATCTTCAGATGTGTAGGCCTTGGGGCCATGAAACTTCACATCTGATTATGTTGAAATTGGTATCCCTTCATACAAAGGAAACTCAACAACAACAATGAAAACATTGTCCAATTCTATTCACAATGAAAATATCCTCAGTAATTTGATTTGCAGGAAATGAAAAGTATTATCAACAGAATATGCTTTTCAAAAATTCATAATCCTTTAAACAGGCAAATCCTTTCTCCGGGATTAGTAGCATGGTTTGTGTCCTAGGAGCCAAATCCTATTTTTTGATTCAATCCTCAAATCCTTTCTAACAGTGCCTATATTGATTTCAGACCCAGTTTTGCTTAAGAATCCAAGGACAGAATGTGGCCCTATGTTTAGAGGTCCTTAATGAGGATTTCTTTAAAAACAAAGTTTATCTAAAATAGCCTCTAGTTCTAAAAGATAAACTCTGATGTCTCAATGAATATAATAGATTTACTTAATTTCTAGATCATCTGTTTTCTCCAGGTCTAGTTGAACTTACACTTCTCTGATCTGGTGGAACAATCTAGAAGCTTGATGCTGATCTCCAAAATTTACTGGTGACTCTGTCCCTTTAATCCGCAATATTGGCCCTGAATATGTGTATAGTTGATCTCCCTGTTTTAATTTTGGGGACTTGGCCTTTTTGAAACATAATGTACATGTAAATGTATATTGTACATATTTATCTTCATAGAGATCAGATGCTCTCTGTAACAAGGAATGCCTTCTGAACCTCTAGGAAAGATGAAAATAAATTCTGTTACTGATGATACAGAGATGTAAAGACAGTAAAAATCCTAAGTTGACTTTTTGAATCACTAAAGAGCATTTTCATTACAGGTAGCACAGTTTTAGAAAATGTGTTGTATGTTAATTATTTGAAGAATGAGTATCTGGTGTATGGCATAAAGCAGATTTGTTTTATCAGGATACATCATTTCCTACCCAAAGAACCTAACAGAATTTGCTGTACCTGTCTCACAAATTTTTGTCTGAGAAAAAAAAGACACATATATACAAAAGTTCTCAGAAATGTAATATGAACTACATTAACTCCAGAAACAAGAGAGCAGAGAGGTAGTAAGAGAATCATCAAAACATGGCTATATTGTGGATACCTAGGTGGAAAAGAATCTTAAAAGAAAATCAACAGGTTATAATACAGTTAACCATACTGCATATACCATGTGCATAACAAAATTTTTTGAATGGATATTGTGAGCCCAGAACAGCAGAAATATGTGTTGGAATTGTGTTGTATCATATTCAGAATTACCCTTTGAAGTATGATAATTTTATATCTGAAGAAAATGAAACTTAGATAACATGGAAAAACTCACCCAAGACCACACAACTGAGTGACTCAGGCTGGATTTGAACTCATCTGTATCAAACTCTGATCCTCATAATCCTAACTACTCTCTGCACCTCAATCTCCACCTGTCCTTTACCTTTGTCTTTATTTCTCATTCCCAGCTTTGTTGACAGGGCAGATCCTTCCATGTGAAACTCTCATCTACAGATTTGATTCTTCCAAGCCTGTGATCTCCATATGGTTTATCTTTAACCATTTCAGAAGGTGGATCATTACTGGAAGTTGTGCTTGGATTCATCACAAATCACTGCTATTGCATCTCTGTTGGGTATCTAGGCTTAATTGGATATCCTTTTATTTATGTTTAATTATTGTTGCATCATATTCCCCATAGCAGCAGTTCTAAAGTTTTCTATTTTCCTGAAGTCTCCAGAGAGATTTCTCTACTCTTTGTTGAAGTTGTTGAAAGTGTTAGTCTCTTAGTCATGTCTGATTCTTTGCAACTCCATGGAAGGTAGCCCACCAGGCTCCTCTGACCATGGAATTCTGTGGGCAAGAATATTGGAGTGGGTAGCCATTCCCTTCTCCAGGGATCTTCCCAAAGCAGGAATCAAATCCAGGTCTCTTGCACTGCAGGTGGATTCTTCACCATCTGAGACATCAGAGAAGCCCACCTATCTACTTACTGGGAAAATTAGGAACATCTGACCTGAGGCCCTTCACATTCACTTTTTTCTACCTCACAATTGCTCTGTTAGTGTTGTCCATCTCATCACCCATTACCCTCCTCTGAATTCTCCTTTATCAGTTAGATGCTCTACCTTTTATACATTTTCAATCTTGCCTTCTCTAGTACCTCCTTGTAATTACATGGGTTTCTCATATGGAAAAAACTTTTTTTTTTTAACCTCACTAACATCTCCAGGTATTACCCTCCATGTTTGCCTTCTTATTTTCCCAGAGAAATATGTTCTTCTTAACTTTCCTGAAGTACATGACTTTGTCATGTGCTGTAAGTATTTATTCAATAAGATTCACTATGTTGATAATTTTTTGAGATTTAGAAATCCTTCAGGAACCAAGTAAAGCAGAAACCTAGTTCAATGTATCATGAATACTAACTACTACCAACCTTAAATAAGGATATTTCTGGTAGTTTCTGCTCATCTAAATATTTGCTATATGAGATACAAAGGAAGCATACTTAAAAACAACACTAATTTTTTGTGATGAGCAGAATATAATTTAAGGAGAAGTATTTTCAGTATGTAGTAAACAATTATATAAAGGTTAGAATTACAATAAACCTAACCACTATTATTCTGTCTTGTATTACTACATGTCTATAAACCTGTGTGCATTTGAAAAAAATTGAACATTCTTCCTAAGTTATCTAGGAAATTCACTTTCTCTTATCATTTGTGTTAGCTGTCAAACTCTGTCATAGTTATCTATTAGGTTATTAATTTTTGTGCAAATTACCAGCTATGATAACCTTGAATATTGGTGAGCTATTTTACTTTTACAATGATAAATATACTTTGTTTTAATTGAGGGATATTATATCAGCAGATAAAGCAAATAAGGTAATTTTTTTTCTCTAATGATATTTAGCATACTGACCCATGCTTGAAGTTAGAATCATCTGATTATGTCTAGTATGTTTTTGGTATCAAAATGTGAGATGAAATTTAATGGAGACAGAGAAAGCTAAGGGTAGATTTCATGGTTTTCAAGTATCATAAATAATATGGGTACTCTTTTTACTTCTCCACAGTAGATCATAAATCAGAAATTGCAGCAAGAGATATGTTAGTAGTGCTTAAGGAAGAACTTTTGAACCAAATACTGGGGCAAGGAAGTGCTGAAATGTTTGACTCTCTAATCTTTTTGTGATAGGACAGAAGATCACCAGTTCTGAGTTGTCATTATATGTGGTATTTGATGTAGGAGGTCCTGAGGGGTGAATGAAGGAATCTGAGAGAGTGTGAAATTGACGCTTGATAGATCTGGTTGGAGGGGAGAAAGAAAAGTCAATTACCTATTAAAAACAATAATGAGATCTCTATCCCTAGGTCATGGAGGTGTTGCAATGGTTCCTGACATGGGGTGGGAGTGGGAAGTCTCCATATCTGAAACCCAGATGGGGACACTCTGACATTGCCCTGTTACTTCACCAATTATTCCTCTTTATTCTATTCTAATCCCAGGCAATTAACCTAGGTGCAGGCCCCGCCTGCAGCTGTGAGTCTAGCATTACTTTTTCCTTTTGAGCTAGGAGGAGCAGCTTCTGTATGTGTCCTTCCCAGAAAAATCCACAAGCTTCCTTAAGCCCCAGAGGCTTTGTCTGTCTAGTCAAAGACCTGAGACAGAGGATTCTTGTGGTCTTGTTTGGTACTCTGTTTTTCCATTAAGAGAGAAAAAACACCCTTGCATCAGGGTGGCAGCTGGCACTGAATTAGCTTCCATTAATGTTCAGTTAACTGATGTAGCAGGATCCCTGAAACCTTTCTGGTCATCGTAGAATACCACGTAAAGTTCCACATGCAGACTCTCTAGGTCCTCTGACTGCTAGATTTCAACCTCTCTCACTCAGATCCTGAAGCCCAGAATGTGCAGAACCGGAAATACACAGCTGCCCACAGCAGCAAGATGCTGACCTCCTAGGTAGATATGCTATTTTCTGCTTGTTACACAGGCAATGTACATGAAGAAGATGTCTCTGAAGATTCAGGGTTTGTCACTGAGAGGTAGGTCAGCAGGAAAAGGTGTACGAACCTACTTCTTGTGATGTGGGTCTGTGCATAGTCATCCTGATGTGTATTCTGAAACTAAATTGAATAAAAAGGGGGAGATGTAGCACGAAGTGAGCTCTTTTGCTCCACCATGTGAGTCTCAGATGGGAATCCTTCTGCATCTAGATCCTAGGTACTGCTTTTGCTTCTATCATCAACCCTAGATTTGCTGAGTTCAGTGGCAGCTATGCTCTTATGTAGGCACTGGAGATAAGACAATAAGTCAGTTTCTCACTCTCTTGGAGTGAGAGGAGGTAGACTATGAGCAAATAGGCATATAAATGAAATATCAGAGGGTGATAGGTGATAGTCAGAGATGGAGAGCTAGTACTGGGGTAGAGGAATTACTTAGCTTGAGATCTGACCCCAAGAAGTTAATCAGTGACCTGAGTGACAAGAAAGAGCCTACCAGATACAGGGAAAGGGCTTCCTGGCAGAGGGAACTGCTGGTGGAAAGGCTATAAGCTGGGAAGGAGCTCAGTATTTTGGAACAAACAGGAGAGAGACCCACTTGGCCAGAGCTGAGTGAGGTTGGGATACACTATGAGATTGGAAAGGTTGTCAAGGGTCAGATCATGAGGGATCTTGTGGGCCAGGAGAAGAGTGAATCCAGAACAGTCCTAGAATTGTATTGGACCCTGGCATGCCAATTAGTTTGTCCTTCTTACTTCAAAAATGAGGAAACAGAGCCAGAGCCAGAAAAGTGAGATTTTCTCACCCCATCTCCACCAGCCAACCTTAGTTATGCTACAACTGGAAACAAGACCTTCAACTTACAGTCGTTTTCACTTATCATTAAACTCTTCCTGAATGCTAAAAAGGTGGGACTCCTGAAAACTGTCAAACATTTAAACTCCTCATCTTTAAAATATGCCACAGTTGTACTGTCTTCTTGACTCATGTTCTACAACAATGAGAAAATCACAAAGGCAAAGTCAATATTACAGAGTAGATGTCTATTTTCCATAGAGAAGGATAGTTTGAATAGTTATTTTCTCATAGAAGAATGAAATTTTATAAAGAAAAAATTATTTTTTTTCACCAAGAGTCTATGGTTAGCTGCCATGCTCGCCATGAAAGATTTTCATAGCAAAGATCACACTTCAGAGTTGGTAGGCTTGGGTATGACCTGATGATATGGGGGAGGACAGGGTGGTATGTAGGGATATAAGGCAAACATGAACAAGGGTTATCAGTTGTTTTTTAAAACAATCAGACAGTATGGCATAGTTACTGAGCATATAGACTGTGGCTCTAGACTAGAAGGATCAGAATCCCAGCTCTGTCACTACCTGGCTGTGTGAATTTGGGTAAATAATCTAATCTCTGTTCCTCATTTTCTTATATATAAAAGGGAGTGATAATCATATCCTGCTCATAGGGAATTAAATTATTACCGGTAAAAAGATGTAGAGCAATGTCTGTTGCATAATGCTGGTTATATGAGAAACACTATATAAATGTTTCAAAGATTTTTTAAAAAGACATAAAATGTCAGGAATTATCCTTCATTCACCCTATAAAAAAAGAGGGGAGGGAGGCTTATAAACATCTTTGTAGATCAGTTATACATTGTTTCAATAGTAAGTTTGACTTTAGAGTCACAGACCAAATGCAACCCCATCATTCTAGGATTGGAACACATTCCTACTACAGGGACATATGGTGCTACTTCTATGCCTAGAAGGAGTTAACATTCTACTGTACATACATTCAGGATCCAAATACTTTATTGTAAGTTATCCACACACAGGACATCCGTGTGTATATATGTCTTGGTCTTTCAAATAGCAGTGACAGTGGCCAAGGGAGCAGTGGCTTTCATATCCTCCTCTGTGTTGAGAGAAGGCCTTACTGAAGAGGGAATATAAATGGACATTCACTTGGGACCAGCTGAGCTCTTCAGTTCTAAAAGGATTTGAGGCTGGAATGATTTAAGCACAGACCCACAACAAGAGATGTGCTTGTGGAATAGAAGCTTGTTGTCACTGCTCTAGCCTCCATTCATTCAGGGTTTACAACCCCAAGATCTGCCACCAGCCAGGTGTCATGGCAATGACACCCTCAGCCTTTGACCTGGAGTCTCCCAGATTTTATGCTACTTCTCCTTCTGCTTCCTTTCCATGAACTAACTGGTAGGCTCTGACATATGTTTTGTTTTCTCTCTCTTCTGTAGTCTCCTCCCTTTTCTCTATCCTTGAAGGAGAATGTAATGGAGAAGAGTCTCCTCCTTCCTCCAGGAGATCTTGAATGGACAGAAGAGTGTCCTCCCTGTCTTCATCTAGGGATGAAAGCATAAACAAAGGAATAATTTCAGATCCAAAATAATAGTGCTGGAAGGAACCACATAGTCCATTAGAAAGTTTCCTTACTTTGGGGGTTTCTAGGTATAAGTAAGCGTTAGTGTTTGCACAGTGAACCTAGCTAAATGGAAGGGACTGCTTATACCTGAGGTGCCGAGCTTGGCATTCTAGCCACCCTGCTTGGCCATCCTGAGTGCTGAGAGGATCTTCAAGAGATCTGTGATTTTCAGTGCCAACTCTACATATCAGTAGCTGAAGGTGAGGGAAAAGAGAAGACAGAGTCAAGAAGGATTATGACCCAGGCCTGATTGCCAATTGCCTGACCTTGGTCCACATTCTATTGGCTGGAACTTGTCAGAAGGACTCGTCTGACTGTAAGGAAGGCTGGGAACTGGGTTTGGCTGTTATCCATGAAGAAAGGATACTGATTTGGTGAATAGCCTGTCAGTCTGTACCATAGAGACTACATAACCAACGGTGCTCTAGAGATAGTGGCAGAGTTAAAACACATTTCTTAATCCAAACCACAGGGCTCTCCTCACCAAACCACACTCTTCCATCTCTCTTATAGGTCCCCTACTTTAGGAGGAAAAAACCCCACAGCCCACAAAAGTGGCAAAAGGAGAGCCAAGAAGAAAATCGTTGATCCATTTTCTAAGAAAAATTGGTAAAAATGCTTTGTAACCAAACCAAGTTTGTTTTTCCTGACCATCAGGGAACCAAAATGCTGAGACACCAAGCCCTACAGCAAAGAGAGGGCTTATTGACAAGGTGGACCAAAAGAGAAGAAACAAGACTCAATTCTGCCTTCTGAAGTCAAGAGTCTGGGGATATTTATGGTATAACAAATATGGAAACAAGGTGGTTGGAGGCATGGGGCACATGGGAAGCATGTGGATGTGGGGGAACATGATTGGAAAAAGTATACAAATCATGGTTCTGCACAGGTGTAACTAACTATAGGCCTCTGTACATTCAAACATGGAGGTGCTTAGGACGATCTGGGTTATGGATTTTTCAGTCCTCTGACATCTAAAAGTCACCAAGTGAACACTTGCAAATGCCCAGTTGGAATGTCAGTGGTCCTATCCAGTCTTAACCAACTCAGTTCCAACTAGTCACAGCTGAGATACCAAGTTCCTGGAAAACAACCCCCTCACACTTTGTTTAGGCTATGTGCTGCTTGGAGGACATTCGTCTTAAAATAACTTTGATTAGTGAAGGCAGGTGAAATGGATTTGACTAACCACTGTGAGAAGTTTCAACATAACCTGTGTTCAATATTGGGGCTTTCCAGGTGACACTAGTCTATAAAGAACCCATCTGCCAACGCTAGAGACTAGAAGAGATGCAGGTTCGATCCCTGGATCAGGAAGATCCTCTGGAAAAGGAAATGGCAACCCACTCCAGTATTCTTGCCTAGGAAATCTCATGGACAGAGGACCCTGGCAGGCTACTCATGAGGTCTCAAAGAGTTCGACAACTGAGTACACACTCGTTTTCAGTATTAGTAGTACTGTTATTTTTGGTTAAAAAAAAAAAAAGAAAAGAAAAGAAAAAGCAGCAATCAGATCTGAAAGAACTCTTAGCACTTACCTACAAGTTTGCCAGATCCAGAAAAGGATGGTAGAAAATCATGACCCAAGAGGTACAGATGAATGAATTGAAAGAAGGGGTCCATAAATTGATTCCAGAGAGCACTGGGAGAGACACAGAAAAGGCTGGCCAATCTAGAAACATTTCTCTATGATGGATTGATTAGAAAAGTAAAAATTCTGAAGAAGTCCAAGTCTGAATTGGGAAAACTCATGGAGCTTCATGGTGAAGGCAAAAGAAAAGCTCCTGGGAATGAGGTGATAAATTTGAGCTGATGGAGATGAACCACCAGTCTACAGATCTGCTTAAAATTTAGATGTTTAATGGTGACAAATACCAAGTCCTATTTGTGGGGAAAGAAAGGAAAGCACAGCCTGTTAAATACAATTCTGGTGTAGAATCCAGTCAAATTCTACTCACAGGAAAAGCCGAATGCAACATGTGGGAATCCTGCAAAGAAGGGTCAGCCTTGCCTCCTGGTATGACAGAGCGACCTCACTGTACCATGAACCCTTTGTAAGGAAAATCAGCCTCCACATCCTGAGCCTGGCTTTTTCTCACTTCTCTGGGACCTTCTCCACTTGGCTGCTTCCTGTGGACCTGGGGCAAGATGAGGGTTATTGCACGGTTCACCGCAAACACCTGTCTCTCGGTTTCACCTCAACCTTTGATTTCAGATGTTTTCCTTTCCTCCCCTTCTACCTTTGGTCCTTTGGTCTCTTTGCCCTCACTGACTTTCATCATCCAATTAGAAACAACACCCTCCTCTGGCTACCAGTTTCTCTGGGAACTGTAGGGAGCAACCCCCGAGCCTCCGCGCTCCCCGTGGGGCCAGCAGTGCTTCAAAGGAGCGTGGTGGCGGCTCCACCTCACGGCTGGGCTGCCTTTCTGTTTGAACAGCTTCCATTGCCCACTGCTGATCAGTAACTCAATGATTCATTAAACACACAAACAATGAGTGAATCTGTTCCATTAGCGAGGCCACCTGTTGATCTCAGCCGCTCCCAGCTGAACCCCGCGCACAGGAACAACAGAATGCCTCGGTCGGTGGAGCGCCCCGTCCATGTTTGATGGCATGTTAAAGCTGGAAAGGCAGGGCCCCGGGTCTGCTGGTGCTTTCATGCTCTTGCTTTCATCTGCTGGCAGCGCCGCAAGAATATACTGTGAATACAATGCACCTCTCTATAATCAACGGGAAAACTCCAAGAGTTTGGTCATTATCACCCTCCTAGGCTGGTGGAATTAGACAAAGAGGAGAGAGGGATGATCCTGTTCCCTTTTGCCTGCAGGTGACAGGCCAACGGAATTAAACAAGGGCTACCCAAAAATAAAAACAAAAAACCCAAACAAAGCAAAGCCAACTATCTGTAAAAAGCAACCCTACTGATTGTGATGACATCTTCTCGCCCCTAGAAATAATAAGTCTTGGCTACTTAGTCTCTGGTTCCTGCAGCTGCTCCAGGCCTTTAGGAACTGTCTGCCAGTGTTCACCAGCTGATTATAAATTAACACTAGTAAAAGTACTACAAAGCCAAGTTAAGATTCTCAGCAGGCATCATAATCAAGAAAATTTGATACTTTATTATTTTAAAATATAGCATTTTCTCTTTTCTCATGTATAACTAACTTCTAATGATTATTATAATAAAGGGGGACTTTTGTAAGGTAAGCAATGTTTTTATTTTATTTTAGTATTATTTTTAAAATTTAATTTAAAAATTGGGAGTACAATCCAATCAAAATATGAGTGGAAGGTCAACAGTGTTAGTTTGGAGCCTGAAAGCTGTGTGATACCAGGAATAAGGAAAGATATAATCTTTTCTCAATTGAGTAGTAAATTGACTCTTTAGAGTGAATGGAGGTTTTTTTTTTTAACTGAATTTTTGAATGCCATAGTCATTAAGTTTTGTACTGCATACTTCAGAACTGTTAGCTTTAAATTTCCCTATAGTGACACTTTGATTAAAATATTTGATTACATAATTTTTGTTTATGACAGGTTTATTCTAATACATTAGTAAAAACTTTCTTGTTCACTAGTTTTTGCAAGAAAATGGAAGATGAAGAAGTAAAGGGAAATGACTCTTCAAAGCAAATTTCAGTTCCTATTAGCTTATCGTGTAAATTAAAGAAAAGCACACACCAGCTTTAATGACAGTAACAGACTTGAGATGACTATTGCTAGTGACGTTTTTACTTTCATTTTTGTGGAAATGATAGAACTCCAGGTGAGGAATTCAGTTTGTGTCTCTCTCATGAATAATATTTTGTTTTTAGAAGATGTGCTTTCAGCTATAAACATTCAGAAAGAACAAGGTAAACAGATTGAGGCAGGAAGATCCCACTTCTTGGGTTCTCCAGGCAGGTGTGAGCATATCTCCCTCATCCACTACATAAAAGGACCATGTGCATTTTCAAAGGGATTTCTGCAATACTGGTCTTTTGACAACCGCCACTGCTATTCGATTGCCCAATGCAGGTGGTTGTGTAATCAAAAGAATCCTCAGATTCCCCTGTGCAAAAAAGAAAGGCACAGGAAGCGCCTTTTAAAAGTACTAAACAGGAGATAGCCTCATATAAACTAACAATTAGATGGAAATCTCATAGCTGTCCTCTCGTGTGATTAGACTAGTACCATCCAATAGAACTTCCTGCAGTGATGCAAGTGTTATGCACTTGCGCTGTCCAATGAGATAGCCACTAGCTATATGTGGCTGCTGAGTACTTGAAAGGTGGCTAATATGACTGGGGACCTAAACGTCATTCTTACTGAAGTATAAATAGACACATGCATTTAATGGTCACCGCTGTTGTTCAGTTGCTAAATTGTGTCTGACTCTTTGCAACCCCATGGACTGCAGCACACCTAGTTTTCCTGTCCTTCACTATGTTTCGGAGTTTGTTCAAACTCATGTTCACTGAGTCGGTGATGCTATCCAACCTTCTTATCCTCTGGCACCCATTTCTCCTTTTGCCTTCAATCTTTCCCAGCATTTGGGTCTTTTCCAATGTGTCAGCTCTTCACATCAGGTGACCAAAGAATTGGAGTTTCAGCTTCAGTATCAGTCCTTCCAATGAATATTCAGTGTTGACTTCTTTTAGAACTGACTGGTTTGATCTCCTTGCAGTCCAAGGGAGTCAAAATCTTCCCCAGCACCACAATTCAAAAGCATCAATTCTCTGGTGCTCAGGCTTCTTTAGGGCCCAACTCTCACATCCATACATGACTGCTGGAAAAACCATAGCTTTAATTATTAGGAACTTTGTCTGCAAAGCAGTGTCTTTGCTTTTTAATAAGCTTTATCATAGCTTTCCTCCAAGGAACAAGCACCTTTTAATTTCATGGCTCCAGTCACTGACTGCAGTAATTTTGGAGCTCAAGAAAACAAAATCTGTTTCTGTTTCCACGTTTTCCCCTTCTTTTAGCTATGAAGTGATGAAACCATATGCAATGACCTTTGTTTTTTGAATTCTGAATTTTGAGCCAGCTTTTCACCCTTCTCTTTCACCTTCATCAAGAGGCTGTTTAGAGCCTCTTCACTTTCTGCCATTAGAGTGGTATCATCTGCATATCTGACGTTATTGATATTTCTCCTGGCAATCTTGATTCCAGCTTGTGAGTCATCCAGCCCAGCATTTTGTATGATGTAGTCTGCATATAAGTTAAATAAGCAGAGTGGCAATATACATCCTTGTCTTACTCCTTTCCCAATCTTGACCTGCATACAGGTTTCTCAAGATACGGTAAGGCTCTGGTATTCCCATCTCTTTAAGAATATTCCACAGTTTGCTGTGGTCCACCCAGTCGAGGCCTTAGGGCCTTAGGGCTTCCCAGGTGGTTCAGATGGTAAGGAATCTTCCTTCAAGGCAGGACACTCAGGTTTGATCCCTGGGCCAGGAAGATCCCCTGGAGAAGACTCTGGTTCTCCTGCCTTTTGTAAACCCAGATTGTACATCTAGAAGTTCTCGATTCATGTACTGCTGAAACCTAGCTTGAAGGATTTTGAGCATAACCTTAATAGCATGTGAAATGAGTACAATTGTCTGGTAGTTTTAACATTCTTTGGCACTGCCATTCTTTGGGATTGGAATGAAAACTGATCTTTTCTGGTCCTGTGGCCACTGCTGAGCTTTCCAGATTTGCTGGCATATTGAGTACAACACTTCAACAGCATCGTCTTTTAGGATTTGAAATAGCTCAGTTGGAATTCCATCACCTCCACTAGCTTTGTTCATAGTGATGCTTCCTAAGGCCCACTTGACTTCACACTCCAGGATGTCTGGTTGTAGGTGAGTGATCACATGATCATGGTTATCCTGATCATTAAGATCTTTTTTTTGTATAGTTCTTCTGTGTATTCTTGCCATCTCTTCTTTAATCTCTTCTGCTTCTGTTAGGTCCTTGCCATTTCTGTTCTTTACTGTGTCTGTCCTTGAATGAAATCTTTCTTTGATATCTCCAATTTTCTTGAAGAGAAAACCTTAAAGAGAAAATATCTAGGGAAAATCTTTCCCTCTCTCTTATTTTCCTCTGCTTTTTTGCATTGTTAATTTAAGAAGCAGTTACTGTATTGTACCAAAAGAATTATTTGGTAACTCAGTGATGGTTATAGACTGGATTGGTCTTGACTTTGATATCCCTAGTACCTGGGTTGGTTTCCTACCTTCATTGTAAACACTCAATTAATATTTGTTGCATGAATACACAAGTCTGATCATGGTCCATCATTCCTTAATGTTCTTTGGTGATTCTCCTGAAGCAAGAGTTCTAACCTCTGGTAGGCCCTCAATTTCATCTACTTTCTGCCTCAGCATATATAAGTTTTTAATCCATCCTTTGACTTGCTTTCATTTCCCTGACTCTCTGGTTTGTGTGTCCCTCTGCCTGCCAATGTAGGAGACACAGGAGATGCGGGTTCAGTCTCTAGGTTGGGAAGATCCCCTGGAGGAGGGCATGACAACCCACTCCAGTATTCTTGCTTGGATAATCCCATGGACAGAGGGTCCTGGTGGGCTACAGTCCATAGGGTCACAAAGAGTCGGACATGACTGAAGCAACTTAGCATGCATGC
Organism: Antilocapra americana; assembly: GCA_007570785.1. NCBI lineage: Eukaryota > Metazoa > Chordata > Mammalia > Artiodactyla > Antilocapridae > Antilocapra > Antilocapra americana. The sequence continues at coordinate 19,403,754 of ML664174.1, read as the reverse complement.
TGCCTAGAAAGCTCTTCTTCCAACTCATCCTCCTTGACAGACCTCTGCTTATCTTCCAGGAGAAAATATGACTTTCTTTGTCAAGTCTTTGCCAACTTCCCCAGACTGAGTTAATATCGCTCTCTCTTCTAAATTCCCTTAGCAGTATAGCATATATATCAGAGCAGGGGTGTCTTAGGGCAGATTCTCAGATCTGTGAGCAAATAGTTGTAAGGAAATTCCCAAAGGAAGCTAGGAAAGTAGTGAGTGAGAGGCAGAGGGCAGGAAGGGAGGAAACCAAATGAGTATGCAATCACAAAATCACACAGAGGGTGGTTTTTGCCCGATTATGCAGGCAAACTTATTAACTCTATAAATCAAGCCTTGGAGTTGTCCTGAATGAAGGCAATGAAACCAGAGTTTTCAGACTCTCATATCCATCAGTTATTGGTTAGGGACCACCCAGGGGCAGTGCACTTCCAAGCACTTTGCTCTCTCCATTTATGTGTGCCAAGGAGACTCAAAGGCTAGTTCTTTAAGATAGAGAGTAGTTCTGGCCATGGGAAGTGAAATTGTTAGACATTTGACATTTTCCACTACTAGGGGTATTCAAATTGAGCCTATGTGTTTGCAAACCAAGATATATCTTTTCCTAGAGAAGTGACAATTGTTTTCAGTCTCAGTTTCCTCCTCTGTAAAATTTAGAAAATAATTGTATCTAACTCATGATTCAATTAAGGTGAAGTTTGAATAGGATAATGTATGCAAAGTATTTAACATAATGTGGGGGAACTTGTAAAAAAGAAAAAAAAGTGTTATATCATTACAACCTTTTTTTAAAATTGCATATCTGGCTCCTCTACTAGCTTTGAGATTTTTTAGGCCAGTAATTGGCCTCATTGGTCTTTGAGTCACCTGTACTTAAGGCAATGCCTGACCCTGAGTAGATGTCAGCTCAATCAATATTTCTTGAGTAAATGAGTGATACTTTTGAACCTAACCTCTCTTAACATCTCTGACAGTATCTTGAAACCCTTTCTTCATGTAGAGGATTACCCAATAGACCACCTTGGTAAGGTTTCTTATTATCTTTGGATTCTCTAAAAAATGACACAAACTGGTACATAACAGTTGCTAAATAACTGCTGAACTGACATTTGTTGGGTGAGGGTCCAGAATGCTCTAAGGGTAATGTCATCATAATCTGAAGGGTTGTTTTCTCCGTTTCAGAGTTTGTTTGCAGAGAGTGATCTTAGGTCACTTACAGTTCAGTGTAGGAAAATAGAAACTCCTCTAGGTTTTCAAGCAGAACATGATTTAATAGAGGGAATTAGGTGCTATAGCAGGCAGAATTTCTAAAATGGTCTCCCAAAGAAGTTCCCCCACTAATCCCAGAAGCTCTGAATGTGCTCATATATCATCCCTGTGATTATGTTATGTTACATGGTATAGTTTATCTTAAGAAAGAGATTACCTGGGTGGCCTGATCTAGTCACAAGAGCCCTTAAACCCAGGGCATGTTCTCAGCTGAGAGCAGAAGAGAGAGTCAGAAATGTGAGGGCATTCGACCTGAGGGGTCCTGGTGTTCCTGCAAAGTTAAGAAAGACTTCATGTGCCATTGCTAGTTTGAAGGTGGAGGAAGCCAGGTGGGGAAGAAGGTAGGTGGCTTTTAGGAGCTGGAGAGGCCTCCAGCTGACAGCTATCAAAGAATTGGGGACCTCAGGCCCCAAACCATAAGGAGATGAATTCTGCCAATATCCTGAATGAGCTTGGGGGTAGAATCTTTCCAGAGCCTCCAGGTAAGATCCCAACCTAACTGAAATCTTGATTTCAGTCCTGTGAGACCTTGAGTATAGAAGCCTGCTGAGCTTTAACTTCTAACCTACAGAGCTGGCAGAGGTAATAAATGAGGTTACTAATAAATGGGGCTAGTAAGGGCTTCCCAGGTGGCACAGTGGTAAAGAATCCACCTGCCAATCAATGCAGAAGACATGGGTTTGATGCCTGCATAGGGAAGACCCTTCAGAAGGCTATGGCAATTCACTCCAATATTCTTGCCTGGGAAATCCCATGGATAGAGGAGCCTGGCAAACTACAGTCCATGGAGTTGCAAAGAGTCAGACATGAATGAGCAACTGAGCTCCACCAGTGTTATGTTGTTAGGCTGCTAAGTTTGTTATCACTTGCTACACTGCAATAGAAAACAAAGCAGTGCTTGCCAGAGTGTGGAAAAACCTGGAGTCAAGAAAGCAAGATGGGCTACTCCCAACTTTCAGGTTTGAACCTCCACAGGCTGCTGCCTGAGATAGGGAAGCTGCAGGAAATTATGTTACCCACAGCCCTGAAGCCGAGGCTTGGCTGTGAGAGAGACCAGCCATCTGCCCCTCTGGGCCCACCCACTGATGACCACATTCAATATCCCATACCACTACCGACAGAGGAAGAGGGCCCCTTGCTCTCTCCCACCTCACAAATACATTCACAAATGAATGTTACTGTTAAACATGTCATATTCAGAACCTTGGCAGAGAGGAAGTCTGGGATATGTCTGTAGTTTCCAGGCATCTAGCACCTGACCATAAACAGGAACCTACAGGTCTGGGGTGGGAAAGTGCTAAGTGGTAATGAATGGTACCCAATATGGCTTTTCAAGATTTTAAGATCCTTTAAGTCAACATTCTGGTAAGAATTATTAGTTTCACTTTACAGATCTGAAAACTGAGGTTCAATTGGGTTAAATATCTTGCCTAAAGTCCCATAAAAAGGAAATAGCAAAACTAAGTTTGGAACCCAGATCTGTGTCTTCCCAAGCCAATGTTTTTCAGCCTCTGAAGCTGCAGCTGGCCTTGGGATGGCATTTCTATGATTGCCTAACAGTTAGACCCTCTGGGCTCAACTGAGGGGGAAACAGAAGTGGCAGCAATTTCATTTTCTTAAACAGTTCCTTAGGTTCCTGGGGCTGCTGTTAGCCTCATGTTGGAGGCCTCTCTCCTCCCCTCCCCTCATCAAAGCTGCCTCCTTGGCCCGCAGTCTTTGACTTTGGACACAGCACTTGCAATATGCGCTCTGACTTCTGGATTTATTTGGACGCATTCTCTGTTGCCCTTCTGTCTTGTGAGCACACAGGATTGGCCCCTTTCCTCTGGGCTCGAGGTCTCTCTGCCTTTCCCCCATGGTGCTGGGCTAGGAGCTGCGTCAGAAGGAATGTCCCCTGAATAGAGGGGTCATGGAGCATTTCCCCCAGACAGCTCTATCTTTCCTGCATACCGATTCAATTACAACAAATTGGCCCATGGGCTCAAGTACGAGAGCAATTTGGCCTTCTCTCTTCACTTTCTGGTAGTTTTAAACCTACTTTCTTAAAAATCCCCACTCTGGGAGATTTTAGCACCCAAGTCTAAGAGAAGTGGGATGCAATGTTCCCAAAGACCGGGGTGCAATGAAGCACAGAGGAGAAGCTCAGTGTAATATTTTTCAGGAAAAATTAAAGAGAAAGAGACTGGTTCCTTGAGATTTCCCATGACTCCAAATTAGAGGCTGGGGGCTGGTCTTTCCAGATCTGCCTTGACCGGCCCTCTGGGTTCGTTGTCTACCTGGCCCTTTTCTCTTCTGGACTTATCTTCTGTGGTGAGGAATTCGTTCCTAGGTTTCTACAGGGAAAAAGAAATACTTCCATAGTCTTTGGTATGCCTTAAAAGGACATTTTTTTTTTAAACATATGCTCATGGTTTGATATAGCTAAACTCAAAGGCAGGGCATCTATGTCAGCGATAAGTGCACAGCCCAGCTATTTACAATAGAAAGTCTAGGAACAGCCAGCCTGTCTTCACTTGGATCCCATGGGAAAATTGCTTGGAGGAGTCACACAAAAGACTAAGCTCCTTCTGCCTTGTTAAATGTTTGTTTAAACAGTTTAAGTTGAAGACTCAACTTAAGGCACCTCTAGAAAGAAAAGCAGCTGTAAGGTAAGGTACATGTAGTGGTTTTTTTTTTTGATTAAAAATTCCTCAGTCCAGTTTTTTCTGATTGCTGTTATTCTGGGTTTCAGGCTGACATTGCTTGAGTAAAGCCTGCTCCACTTGCTTCCTTCCATTCCTGTGTCTCTTTAAGAAAGATCACTTCTTACTTTTGATCATCACACCAGTCACATTTCTCACACAAGGACCTGTATGGAGTTTCCGGTGCAGATCTAGTTCCCTTGAGCTGAGATGCCCAGTTGGCAGGGAGCTGAGACAACTCCCTCCTCTCAGGACCCTCAGGAGAGCCTCTTCCACACCACTCTTATTTTCACAAAGATGTCTCAGATGGTTTCCAGAGTGATCCAGAAGATCTTACTGAGATGCTTAAAAAGACAAAGTCAGAGGATGAATCTAGAGATGGACATGTTTTCTGCTGTGCAATAGGGGATATGCCAGTGAATTGGGTAGGTACATTCTCTGTTCCCATGGAATCCAGTGGGGGAAACAGACAAGTGAAGGCAATTACCAGTAAGAGTCATACTGAGACACAGAGAAGGATATGATGAGAGCACAAAAAGGGATATGCGACCCTGATGTATCAGGAAGATATCTTAAAAGAGATGGAGGTTGGGGATAAGGATGCTAATGTTATTGCAGAACTTCTGTGATGAGGTCTCAGAAACTGATTCCAGTAGAGAATAGAGGTGTGTGTCACTGAGGGACCCTTGTTTGGGGAGCACCTCTATGAGATCCACCTGGATGGATTGCGTCACTATCCTGGCTGAGCTGATGGATTTCACAGCTGCACTTTGATGGCTCTCAACTTCTCCATCACTAAGTCAGTCGATGAGCCAGAGCTCCTCCTTCTTTATTTCCGGCCTCTCTTAAGCAACAGCTGTGTAAGTCTGTGTACTTGAAGGGGAAATGTTGAAAAGTAGATAGGGGTCCCAAGAGGAACGTGTGGTGAGGGGAGCGGGAGACCAGGCTGATTCTTACCTCGGCTCAGTTATATATGGCACCTGCCTCACCTCATCTGAGCTTTCAGCCCTCAGGTCATGATGAAAAAGAAGATGCTGGGATCATCCTGTCAAACTGTCAAATTTGGGGTGAATGAAATATCCACAAGGGATCTCCAAGAAGACAGAATGCTCATATTTACTTTCAACCAGGGAGAATTTGAACCTATGTCTCCAGATTTGGAAGTCTAGGATATTAATTCATTGTGACATCTGGTCCATTTCTTTGGTATTTTAAAAATAGCCTAGAAACAGAATTGTGAATCCCTGCTCTAAAGTGCTACTCTGATTTTGGGAAAGAATGCAATTCTGAGTTTATCTTGTTTGTCCAGCAGGTCTCTGGTCATTTGCGTGACATGATATTCATCCATTGGATGCCCTAAGCCAATTTCTAACACAAGGGTTCCATTTTGTTATAATCATCCATGAAAGAAAGGAATGTGGAAATGTCTGTCTCGCCATTTTCAAGGACTGGTGGCACCAGCAGCAGGCTGCTTCTAGTCTTTGCTGCAACCACCACTTGAGAATTCAAGAGTCTCTAAGAATCCTAGAATTTTGGAACCAGCATCCTAAAGAGGCTCACATCTTTTGTTCCAGTCATTAAGGAACTGCAAGGAAATGTCACTCAACAGACCCAAAAATATACATTACCAAAAATTTTCATTCTAGTATTTTCTTTTTTTTGGTAAAAGTAAAAACATGAGAGACCACCAAGATCAATAAGAAGTAGTTATGATCATGGTGGCGAATTGAGTTTGAACTGCATTCTTATCCTAAAGGAATTCACACAAGCCTGGTATGGACAGGTTCTTAATTATATTTATTTCAAATTTCATATTTTATTGAACACACTCTAAATATAAATAATAAATAAATGCTAACTAAATAGTAATAAAAAGTATAAATAAAATATATACATTATAAATAAATGCATACTTATATGACCATACATGCATGCATGTTAAGTCTCTTCAGTTGTGTCAGATTCTTTGTGACCCTATGGACCGGAGCCCACCAGATCTTCTATTCATGGGATTCTCAAGGTAAGAATACTGGAGTGGGTTTCCATGCTCTTCTCCAGGGGATCTTCCTGATCCAGGGATCAAATCTGCGTCTCTTATGTCTCTTGCATTGGCAGGCGGATTCTTTACCACTAGGGCCACAATAATACTTAATATATCTAATTAATTGAAGTACTGACACAATAACTATATGTGGACATAATATAAATCAGATAAATAAGTAAATTTAAAAAATAAAGCTATAATACAAATGTAAAAATTTAGACAATTTATTTATTTATTTATTTTATTGGTTTTGCCATACAATGACATGAAATCGCCATGGGTTTACATATGCTCCCCCTCCAGAACCCCCCTCCCTCCTCCCTCCCGATTCCCTCCCCCTGGGAAATCTCGGTGCACCAGCCCTGAGCATCAATCCTGGGCTGGCGATTGATTTCACATATGACAATCAACATGTTTCAATGCCATTCTCCCATATCATCCCACCCTTGCCCTCTTCCACAGAGTCGACAAATAATATATCAGTCATTTGAATAAAGGCATTGTATATAATTTTTATACATGTTTAAATATTATATATATGTTATGTATGTATATATGCATATGATTGCAACAATGGCTAATGCACAAGTGTTTTTGAATACTATTGAGAATGTAGAAGATGGTATAACTAACTTTGGTATAACTAACCTTCTGGGATGGTGGGAAAGAGAACTTTTGAGCTGAGTCTTGAAGGATTAGTCTGAGGTTGAAAAAAAAGCATTTTAGGCTGAGGGTTTGGGATGAGGAAGGCAGACAACAGACTGTGATGGAGATTGGTACTAGTTTGTAAAGAGCTCCTAAATCATGATCTTTATTTCTAAGAGGGTGGTTTTGAGCAGACCAGGCATGAGATGAGATGTGTGTTTTAGTAAGTAAATTTGTAGGGTGGATAACTTTGTGGAAGAGTTTTGGTCTACTCTCTGCTTCTTTGAAGAGTCTAAGCATTATCCAGCCCTGCAATAGTCTTTCAAAACTGTCCTCACTATTAAAAAAAAAAATGAAGAGGAAAGGGAAAAGGAATCACTGTAATGGGGTATTTTCTAGTCAGTGTGTCTCTGGGTACTAAAATTTCACATTCAGTGATAAGGTTTGAGACATCTTCCCTAAAGAGGAAAAAAGAATTGTTGATATATTAACAAAAAATGTACAAAAGGAGGAAAGAAATCAAAGATGAAAAAATAAAGAAGTGAACACAGACAAATGGCTTACTGATGTTCCTAATGTCTTATTTTTGAAGACCCTTCCCCTAACCTGACCTTGAAAAGAATGAACTCTATCTCAGAGTGTTTATGATTGAGATGAAGACTGAATGTAGAATGTTCTGATGATGGAGGGAAATTTTAATTCTCTTCTTTCATCACTAGCTAAATCATGCAGTTTGAGGGGGAAAGGAAACATTTCCTTAAAAAGAAAACATTCTAAAGTTAGGATCTGATAAAAACCCCTCATAGCATTTCCAAAGGGAATCACTTTATAGTGTATTTGTCAGTAATCAAATGCATAGATATGCATATCTTTATTGGCCTTTGTCACAGGAATAGCATCTTAAAGTCTTTTTCCAAACATATCATGCAAAAATAGATGATAATTATACTTGACAGCTCCTTTCATTTAAGGATCAAAATCTTCCAAACATTAATTAATAAAGACTCATAATACTCTATGAGGTAGGTAAATATTATTGTGCTATTTTATGGATGAGGAAGATGATTAATAAGAGGATTAAGCAATTTGTCTGTAACAGGGTGAATTAGTAGATATGGGAGTCAAATTTCCACCCTCTGATATAACCATGTTAATTGCTAAACTAAGATAAAAAGCCTTTACTCATCTGTAAAATGATTCTACAAAATTGAATCAATGATTTTCACTCTCACTTATCCAAGAACCTACAGATTTTCTAAATAAAAAAAATGACAATACATTTTTCAAAAATGGAGAGTCTAATATTTACCATGGGTGAATTTGTTTCCTCTTCAGTTAATAGAACATCATGACTACAGTGCATGTATTTTTTTAAGGACTATTAATTTATTTTTATTGAAATATAGTTGATGTACAATATTACATATTATGGGTATACAAAGAGTGGATCACAGTTCTTAAAGATTATACTCTCAGAAAACTAAAAATAGAGCTAATAGTTCAGTTCAGTTTAGTTGCTCAGTCATGTCAGACTCTGAGATCCCATGGACTGCAGCATGCCAAGCCTTCTTGTCCATCACCAACTCCCAGAGCTTGCTTACTCATGTCCATCGAGCTGGTGATGCCATCCAACCATCTCATCCTCTGTCATCCCTTTCTCATCCTGCCTTCAGTCTTTCCCAGCATCAGGGTATTTTTCAATGAGTCAGTTCTTCACATCAGGTGGCCCAAATATTGGAGCTTCAGCTTCAGCATCAGTACTTCCAATGAAAATGACATATTTTCCTTTAGGATTGACTGGTTTGATCTCCTTGCAGTCCAAGGGACTCAAGAGTCTTATCCAACACTACAGTTCAAAAGCATCAATTCTTCAGCACTCAGCTTTCTTCATGGTCCAACTTTCACATCCATATATGACTACTGGAAAAACCATAGCTTTGAATAGATGGACCTTAGTTGGTAAAGTAATGTCTCTGATTTTTAATATGCTGTCTAGGTTTGTCATAGCTTTTCTTCCAAGTAGCGAACATCTTTTAATTTCATGGCTTCAGTCACCATTTGCAGTGATTTTTGAGCCCAAGAAAATAAAATCTTTCACTGTTTCCATTATTTCCCCCATTTATTTCTCATGAAGTGATGGGACCGGATGCCATGATCTTAGTTTTATGAATGTTGAGTTTTAAGCCAGCTTTTTCACTCTCCTCTTTCACTTTCACCAAGAGGTTCTTTAGTCCTTCTTCACTTTCTGCCATAAGGGTGGTGTCATCTGCATATCTGAGGTTACTGATATTTCTCCCGGCAATGTTGCTTCCAGCTTGTGCTTCATCCAGCTTGGCATTTTGCATGTAAATAAGCAGGGTGACAATATACAGCCTTGACATACTCCTTTCCCAATTTGGAATCAGTCCATTGTTCCATGTCCAGTTCTGTTACTTCTTAACCTGCATACAGATTTCTCAGGAGGCAGGTTAGGTGGTCTGGTATTCCCATCTCTTTAAGAATTTTCCACAGTTTGTTGTGATACACACAGTCAAAGACTTTGGCATAGTCAATGAAACACAAGTAGATATTTTTCTAGAATTCTCTTGCTTTTTCTATGATCCAGTGGATGTTGACAATTTGATCTCTGGTTCCTCTGCCTTTTCTAAATCCACCTTGAACATCTGAAAGTTCTCGGTTCACATACTGTTGAAGCCTAACTTGGAGAATTTTGAGCATTACTTTGCTAGTGTGTGAGATAAGTGCAATTGTGTGATAGTCTGAATATTCTTTGGCATTGCCTTTCTTTGGGACTGGAATGAAAACTGACCTTTGCCAGTCTTGTGGCCACTGCTGAATTTTCCAAATTTGCTGGCGTATTGAGTGCAGCACTTTCACAGCATCATCTTTTAGGATTTGAAATAGCTCAACTGGAATTCCAGCACCTCCACAACTTTGTTTATGGTGATGCTTCCTAAGGCCCACTTGACTTCACATTCCAGGATGTCTGACTCTAGGTGTTGATCACACCATTGTGGTTATCTGGGTCATGATCTTTTTTGTATAGTTCTTCTGTGTATTCTTGCCACCTCTTCTTAATATCTTCTGCTTCTCTTAGATCCATACTGTTTCTGTCCTTTATTGTGCCCATCTTGGCATGAAATGTTTCCTTGGTATCTAACTTTCCTGAAGAGATATCTAGTCTTTCCCATTCTATTGTTTTCCTCTATTTCTTTGCATTGATCACTGAAAAAGGCTTTCTTATGTTTTCTTGCTCTTCTTTGGAACTCTGCATTCAGATAGATATATCTTTCCTTTTCTCCTTTGCCTTCCACTTCTCTTCTTTCCTCAGCTATTTGTAAGGCATCCTCAGATAACCATTTTGCCTTTTTGCATTTCTTCTTGGTGATGGTTTTAATCACCACCTCCTGTGCAATGTTATGAACCTCCATCCCTAGTTCTTCAGGTTCTCTGTCTATCAGATCTAATCCCTTGAATATATTTGTCACTTCCACTGTATAATTGTAAGGGATTTGATTTAAGTCCTACCTTTATGATCTAGTGTTTTTCCCTACTTTCTTTAACTCAAGTCTGAATTTGGCAATAAAAAGTCCATGATCTGAGCCACAGTCAGCTCCTGGTCTTGTTTTTGCTGATTATGTAGAGATTCTCCATCTTTGGCTGCAAAGAATATAATCAATCTGATTTTGGCATTGACCATCTGGTGATGTCCATGTATAGAATCTTCTCTTGTGTTGTTGCAAGAGGGTGTTTGCTATGACCAGTGTGGTCTCCTGGCAAAACTCTGTTAGTCTTTGCCCTCCCTCACTATATTCCAAGGCCAAACATGTCTGTTACTCCAGGTACTTCTTGACTTTCTACCCTTGATTTCCAGCCCCCTATGATGAAAAGCACATCTTGGTATTGTAGGTCTTCTTAGAACAATTCAATTTCAGCTTCTTTGGCATTAGTGTTTGGGGCATAATCTGGGATTACTGTGATATTGAGTGGTTTGCCTTGTAAATGAATAGAGATCATTCTGTCATTTTTGAGACTGTACCCAAGTAGTGCATTTTGGATTCTTTTGTTGACTATGAGGGCTACTCCATTTCTTCTAAGGGATTCCTACCCACAGTAGTAAATATAATGGTCATCTGAATTAAATTCACCCATCTGGTCCATTGTAGTTCACTGACTCCTGAAACGTTAATGCTCACTCTTGCCATCTCCTGTTTCAGTCAGTCAGGTCAGTCATTCAGTCATGTCTGACTCTTTGTGACCCCATGGGCTGCAGCATGAGAGTCTTCCTTGTCCATCACCAACCCCCAGAGCTTGCTCAGACTCAAGTCCGTTGAGTCGGTGATGCCATCCAACCACCTTATCCTTTGCCGTCTCCTTCTCTTCCTGCCTTTAACCTTTCCCAGCATTAGGGTCTTTTCCAATGAGTCAGCTCTTCGCATCAGGTGGCCAAAGATTTGGGTTTCAGCTTCAGCTCCAAAGTACTGGAGTTTCTTCTTTTATTTGACCACTTCCAATTTACCTTGATTCATGGACCTGATATTTCATGTTCCTATGCAATATTGTCCTTTCCAGCAATGGCCTTTACTTCCATCACCAGTCACATCCACAACCAGACATTGTTTTCGCTTTGGTTCTGTCTCTTCATTCTTTCTGCATTTATTTCCCTGCTCTTATCCAGCAGCATATTGGGAACCTACAGACCTGGGGAGTTCATCTTTCAGGGTCCTATCTGCTTGCCTTTTCCCAGGTAGGTTTTCATGAACCATGCTGTGCAGGGTCAGCCAAGATGGATGGGTCATGGTGGGAGTTCTGACAAAACGTGGTCCCCTGGAGAAGGGAATGGCAAATCACTTTAGTATTCTTGCCTTGAGAACCTCATGAACACCTGCCTGGGTATATAATCCCCAAAATAAACCCCACTAATTAAAAAAGACACATGCACCTCAGTGTTCATTGCAGCATTATTTACATCAACAGACGAATGGATAAAGATGTCGTATTTATACATAATGGAATACTGTGTAGCCATAAGAAAAAATGAAACTTTGACATTTGCAGTAACATGGATAAACTTGGAGGATTGTAGTGTTTTGCTGCTTAACCAATTTGTAGCTGTATCACAGTCTTCAAAGAAGGCATGAAATTTGTTGTTATTTGGAATACTCTTTATCTTCTAAATCGGTCCAATACTCAAATTTTTGTCTTGTCCACTGTGGCTCAGATGGTAAAGAATCTGCCTGCAGTGGGGAGACGTAGGTTTGATTCCTGGGTTGTGAACATCCTCTGGAGAAAGGAATGGCTACCCACTCTAGTATTCTTGCCTGGAGAGTTCCATAGACAGAGGAGCCTGGCGAGTTACAGTCCATGGGGTCAAAAAGAATCAGACATGACTGAGCAACTAACACTTTCACTGTTCTTTTTCTTGTAGGATGCACCTTACACAGTACTTAGGGCTTTAGATGAGAATAATTTCATACCACTTATTAGAATGTAGAATTCTAGTTTGTTCTCTCTAATAATACCAGTTATACTTTATTAAGCAGTTATTATATGACACACACTTTGATAAAAGCCCAACATAATTCACATTATTCTGTAAACACTGTGAAGAAGATTCTATCCCATTTGACAGATGAGAAATCTGAAGCTTCAATAGGTTATAGAACTTGCTTAGTCAAGATAGCATAGCTAAGGAGTGATAAAGCCTGGAATATCCCAAGACTGTCTGACCCTAACACTCAATTATTCTGCATATCAAATCACAAGCCAAAACATCAGATGATTAGAACTCCTATCTATAGAATATTAGAAGCTTAATATATCTTTTTCTGTGCTTTAGCTTTCACTAGAATAAGATTAAACATTTGACATCTTTTTTTTTACCTGACCAACATGGCAGTGGAAATTTACAGGTGGCTCCTGTTATAGGCCTAGATGTAGAATTCATATCTATAAAATTTCCTATAGAATTAATAGGAAACAATTACAGCAAGATGTAATCTTTAGATAAGTTTCCCAATCCCTGGAGTCCTCATTTTCCTTCTCTACTGGATAAGTATTCACTGGTAACTTCTGTCTCCCTGACCATACTGGGCATCTTCCCCAGGACACATACTCAGTAGTTGTCAAAAATTCATTTTGTTATTTCAAAGGCTTTTTCTGTTCAATATTCAATTTTAGTTTCTTTGTTTTTTTGACTTCTCTACAAAAAGTTGGCAATATCTGAAGCTCCATTCTCTCTTGATCATGACATTCCAACTCTATTACTATTTACCTAGTTGGTTCCATGGGGGACTTTTTAAGGGTTGTTTGTTTTGCGGAAGGACTGGTAAATGATGTGTTTGAGGAGTGACATTTTGCTTTGTAGGGGCCAGGCAATCTGGCCATGAAGAGACTTTCTATAAATCCCATGTGTTTTTCTGGATTTCAATGCTGTCATCTTAAATGCAGCATCTGTAGCATAAAACTGCCAAAGAGGGTCATATTTTTATTTTTACCAGTAATTCTAGGCAACCTGATTTTCCCTAGATCCAACAACTTAGATTATTTACTGACTTTTCTCTTAAATTGGGCCATTCTTTCCTAACACGAAAGATTTGACATAGTATAAAGCATCTCTTTGGCACTGCCACTTAAAAATGTATATACATGCTACTTCCAGAAAACAGTCTTCTTGAAGAACAAGATGAAAATTTAATGGCAGCTTTAATTCTAACTTAAGACACTTACAATATTACACTAGCAAAAAAGAATTCACCAACAGCTGCATGTCTGAGAGACCAAGGGACTGATTAAATCTGTCACATGGACAACATCTATGTCTCTGAATGGTAGGTGTGCACTACAGCTTGGAGTTAGTCTGTTACCAGATGAGCCAACTTCAAAGATAGTGGTGGGCGGCACAGCCCATAGTAGGAGGTGGGCAAGCAGTAAAGCTTCAAAGAAAGTTTGTTTTTTTTGTTGTTTTTAATTATAAATTTACTGAAGACGAAGATATTGTGAGGTATGTTGATAATGACCTGACATTTATTATCAGTTTTTGTGATATTATTATGCAAAGACAGATTAAATAAATAATAAAAATTAATTGCATTTATATTTTAAACAGAAGAGTACTTCAAATGCAAATAGGAGACATCCTGTCTACAAGGATATTTAGCCAATTGCTTGATGCATGTGGTTGCGAAGAGTATTGAATACTGTCCAAGAGGCACAGATGGGATGATTTAGGCACAAACAACTTTTATTTTGTTACTTCTGTGCAAACTCTTGGATATACCTGCCTTTATAAAAATTATATTCTTGATGTACATATGAAAAGCCTTAAATATACATCAAGAAATTATATAGAGAGCAGTTTCTTGGCTAATATCTAGGGTTATTAAACTTTAATATATTACAGATCCATATTCCTTACAGATTTGTTATAATTTAGGAGCTAAATGTTGACAGTTTCTAGTTACAGAACTTTTCTTTAAGATTTCTATCAAAATAACATCTCCCACCTGATTTGAAGCAGTGATTTCAGGGTTTGCTTCTTTTTTTTTAATGTATACATATTGTGAATGCACTAGATGATACAGTCAGCTTCAAGTACTTTTAATACTAGGAAACTCCTATGCCTGAGATGTTATGAAAACTTTTTCCTGGGCACCTCCCAGCCCTCAGGTGCCCACCAGAGTATTTTTTTGCTTCTTCTGTTTGGATACTAGGAAGCTTAGGGTCACATTTGTGACCCACTCTCAATGATGTATAGGATTTCATGTCAGATATGTTTGTATACTACTTTCACTCCTAGTTTGAATTTATTTTTCTACCCCTGTTTTCTTTAAAAATTTTTTTTTAATTTCAGTATTAAATCTTATCATTTTAAATAGCTTGTTTTTAAGTTTTACTTAATCTTATCACACTATATAAGCCACTTAAAAAAGCTTTCTCAAACTGAGTAGCAAAGCAATGAATGAAATAAAAAAAAAAAATACAGATATTTTGGTGCCTGCAGCTAATTCATGATACAAATGCCAAAGCTTTTACTGCCTCTGTATGGATGGCACAGGCTTGCCTAGATTTCCAAGGGTAAAGTGGAATTAGAAAGAATATCATTAAAAATGATTAACTCATCCAGGTCATAATGAGGATAATTATTTTTGTGTCTCTTTATCCCTCTGGGATATGGAATAATTGCATCAGCACTTTGCCAAGTAATATTTAAATCTTGTTATTGGTTGAAACAAAATGCAAATCTTTGTCTGGCCTGATTCAATATGTCCAAATGCAAAGAAAGATACAGAGAAGGTAACGCCCAGATTCACATTTACTAAGGGATTCCAAATAATGCCCTAAATGACTATTTGGAGCTCAGTTACATGCAGGTGCTAGAAGGATTTATGCTGTGAATGCCTGAAATACTTTCTCCACTGAGGGGAGATTATTAAGTACTAGTGAGCCTGAGTGTTTGGTGCCAATACTAACCATTAACTTTTGGCTCTGAGCCATGACTGTCTACTCTGCAGTGGATTCTGCCACCAAGGGGAAGGTCATTAAGGGCTGTTCTTTATTCTCGTTAGTATGTTCCAACATAATTAACAGAAGTTGTTCACCAGATGGTTTCCTTCCTGTCAGCAAGTACCTCCAGCTTAATGGGCTATGCAGGATTCTTTACTTTAAGTGGGTGAGGCGGGAAGCAAATTTAAAATATATCATCTTTGATCCTCCCACTTCTAATTAGTTCTAAAGGCTTTAGATAATAATGTAAAGGGGGAAGGGAAATGAAATCATTCTAAAAATCAAAGAATCGTAGAAGCCCCACAGGAGTTTTATACATACCCTGGCGGGTTTCTTCCTCCATGCTAGGTCTCTGCCCGGCACCAAGAAAAGTGCAGAGGCTATTGTCAGCTTCCTATTGAAACACGTTCCTAGAGCCTTAGAGGTGAAGGGATTTAAAATTCAATAATAAAATCCAATAAATGCTTATGTAGTTTCCACTGGGTCTCAGAACTGTACTGGGTGCTGAGGATACACAGCAAGACCTTGCTCCAGAGGTTAGAAAGTCATGGGAGGTCAGACACTGTAAACGGACATTTACAAGAGTTTGGTAAATACGGCACCAGAAATGAGTGGCTTCCCACCACGCCAGTGCCGTTCCCCTCTTTGTGTGCTAAACCCTGGTCTTGTTCAGGCATGCCCTCGCATGCATGTGCCACTCGGTGAAAGTGAGGCTGTGCTAAGCAGTCTTCACTGTCCCATTCGTCTTGTAAGTGTTTGGTTTAAGAACTGGACATGGAAGTCATCTGTGGCCAGTGAAATGGAGGCTTGATTGGAAACTCCTGTGAAAGGCTTTCTTGATCCTAAGAAAGCACTAGAAGGTATGGCCTTTTCTTTCATTGTTGAGGCTGTGAAAATGGAAACTGTCTAGCCATATGGCATAAAGCATAATAACCTGCATTCTATTATCTCAAACTAAGTAATTTTTCTCTAAATTTTGTTATATTTAAGAAATGGTTGTATTATAAGGAAAACAATTTAAAATATCCCACTTTTATTCGCTTCTCAATATTACAACAACTTGATAAATCACATGAAACAGAAATCATCCTCTTTATAACAGATGGGGAAACGGAAACTCAGTGAGACTCTAATGTGATGCTCCTGGACCAAGCTATGAGCTTCTGAAGTTAAGCATACCTTCTACCCAACCATTTGACAGAGCAAGATGCTCAATCCCACAGGCCAGGGAAATAAGGTCATTACAAAACTTTTCTTTTGTCTTTTTTTTTGGCATGAAAAATATTTTCTCTTGAAGTGGACTTTTAAATTTACTTGCATTTCCCCCAAATTTTCACATGGAGAAATTGAAGTAAGGTGAAAATGGGCTTCCCTGGTGGCTCAGACAGTAAATAATCTTCTCACAATGCAGGAGACCTGGGTTCGATCCCTGAGTCAGGAAGATCCTCCAGAGAAAGGAATGGCTACGCACTCCAGTATTCTTGTCTGTAGTGCTCCATGGACAGAGGAGCCTGGTGTACTCCAGTCCATAGGGTCGCAAAGAGTCGGACACTACTAAGAGACTAACACTTTTACTTTCAAGGTGAAAAAGGCTTTCTACTGGGGGTAAAATACCATTAAAAGTCAATCTAGAGAACAGGTGGAGGTGTAGTCACCACCGCAGCTGCTACCTCTTGTCACACCAAAGCAGAAGTTCTCCTTGGACATGACCTGTGAAGGCTGCTCTAATGCAGTCACTCAAGTCCTCAACAAGCTAGGAGAGATCAAGCCCCGAGCCTTTGCAGTGGAAGAACTGACTCCAAGACCCTAGACTACCAGAGAACTAACCTTATGGAGTATCAAATAGTGAGAACACACGAAGGAAACCACTTGAATACAAGACCCAGCATCACCCAACCACCCTGTGCAGGACACCTCATCTAAACAACAAACAAAATAAAAATACAGACCCAGTCATCAGCAGACAGGATTACCATCTCACACAGCCTTGCTCATCAGAGGAAAAACAAACAAGCAAACAAAAACTCAGCACAAATCTCACCCTATAGGAAGCTTACACAAAGCACTGGACCAACCTTAGGAGGGCAGAAACCAAAAGGAAGAAAGAATTCAACCTTCTTCAAGGAAAGGATTCAACTTTCCTTAAAGCCGGGGAAAAGGAAACCTCAAACACAATAACCTTAAAAAAATAATGAAAAGGCAGAGAATATTGCACAAATGAAGGAATAAACTGGAAACATAGAAGTCAAAATAAATGAAGAGGAAATAGGCAAACTACCTGAAAAAGAATTCAGAATAATGACGATAAAGATGACCAAAACCTTGAAAAAAAAATGGAGAAAATGCAAGAATCAATTAACAAAGACCTAGAAGAATTAAGAATAAACATACAGAGACAAACAACACATTTACTGAAATTAAAAATACTCTAAAGGAATCAATAGCAGAATATCTGAAGCAGAAGAACGAATCAGTGAGCTGGAAGATTAAATGGTGGAAATAACTTCTGAAGAGCAGAATAAAGTAAAAAGAAAGAAACAAACTGAGGATAGTCTCAGAGACTTCTGGGACAATATCAAATGCAACAATGTTTGAATTATAGGGGTCCCAGAAGAAAAGAGAGAAAAAGAAAGGGTATGAGAAAATTTTTGAAGAGATCATAGTTGAAAATTTCCATGGAAAAGGAAATAGTCAATCAAGTCTAAGAAGAGTCCCATACAGGATAAACCCAAGGAGAAACATGCCAAGACACATACTAATCAAACTAACAAAGACTAAACACAAAGAAAAAATATTAAAAGCAGCAAGGGAGAAGCAACAAGTAACATACAAGGGAAACCCCATATACTTATACTTAACAGTTGATCTTTCAGCAGAAACTCTGCAGGCCAGAAAGGAATGGCAGGATATATTTAAAGTACTGAAAGGGAAAAATCTACAACCAAGATTACTGTACCCAGCAAGGATCTCATTCAAAATTGATGGAGAAATAAAAAGCTTTTCAGACAAGCAAAAGTTAAGAGAATTCAGTACCACCAAACCAGCTTTATAAAAAATGTTAGAGGGGCTTATATAGTCAAGAAACACAAGTGAAAAAAAAAAAAAGATCTACAAAATCAACCCCAAACAATTAAGAAAATGGCAATAGGAACATATATATCAATAATTACTTTAAATGTAAATGGATTAAATGCTCCAACCAAAAGATATAGACTGGCTGAATGGATACAGAAATACAAAAAAGATCTTCACGACTCAGATAATCACGATGGTGTGATCACTCACCTAGAGCCAGACATCCTGGAATGTGAAGTCAAGTGGGCCTTAGAAAGCATCACTACAAACAAAGCTAGTGGAGGTGATGGAATTCCAGTTGAGGTATTTCAAATCCTAAAAGATGATGCTGTGAAAGTGCTGCACTCAATACGCCAGCAAATTTGGAAAACTCAGCAATGGCCACAGGACTGGAAAAGGTCAGTTTTCATTCCTATCCCAAAGAAAGGCAATGCCAAAGAATGCTCAAACTACTGCACAATTGCACTCATCTCACACGCTAGTAAAGTAATGCTCAAAATTCTCCAAGCCAGACTTCAGCAATACATGAACCATGAAATTCCAGATGTTCAAGCTGGTTTTAGGAAAGGCAGAGGAACCAGAGATCAAATTGCCAACATACACTGGATTATCAAAAAAGCAAGAGAGTTCCAGAAAAACATCTATTTCTGCTTTATTGACTATGCCAAAGCCTTTGACTGTGTGGATCACAATAAACTGTGGAAAATTCTGAAAGAGATGGGAATACCAGATCATCTGACTTGTCTCTTGAGAAACCTGTATGCAGGTCAGGAAGCAACAGTTAGAACTGGCCATGGAACAACAGACTGATTCCAAGTAGGAAAAGGAGTAGGTCAAGGCTGTATATTGTCACCCTGCTTACTTAACTTATATGCAGAGTACATCATGAGAAACGCTAGGCTGGATGAAGCACAAGCTGGAATCAAGACTGCCGGGAGAAATATCAGTAACCTCAGACATGCAGACGACGCCACCCTTATGGCAGAAAGTGAAGAGGAACTAAAGAGCCTCTTGATGAAAGTGAAAAAGGAGAGTGAAAAAGTTGGCTTAAGGCTCAACATTCAGAAAACTAAGATCATGGCATCTAGTCCCATCACTTCATGGGAAATAGATGGGGAAACAGTGGAAACAGTGTCAGAGTTTATTTTTTGGGGCTCCAAAGTCACTGTAGATGGTGATTGCAGTCATGAAATCAAAAGACGCTTACTCCTTGGAAGGAAAGTTATGGCCAACCTAGATAGCATATTGAAAAGCAGAGACATTACTTTGCCAACAAAGGTCTGTCTAGTCAAGGCTATGGTTTTTCCAGTAGTCATGTATGGATATGAGAGTTTGACTAGAAAGAAAGTTGAGCACTGAAGAACTGATGCTTTTGAACTGTGGTGTTGGAGAAGACTCTTGGAGTCTTAAACTCTTGGAGAGTCCCTTGGACTGCAAGGAGATACAACAAGTCCATCCTAAAGGAGACCAATCCTGGGTGTTCATTGGAAGGACTGATATTGAAGCTGAAGCTCCAATACTTTGGCTACCTCATGTGAAGAGTTGACTCATTGGAAAATACCCTAATGCTGGGAAGGATTTGGGGCAGGAGAAGAAGGGGACGACAGAGGGTGAGATGGCTGGATGGCATCACCAACTCTATGGACATGAGTTTGGGTAGACTCCAGGAGTTGGTGATGGACAGGGAGGCCTGGCATGCTGCAGTTCATGGGACTGCAAAGAGTCGGACACGACTGAGCAACTGAACTGAACTTATATGCTGTCTACAAGAAACCTACTTCAGACCTAAAGAAATTATAGACTGAAAGTCAGAGGATGGAAAAATATATTCTATACAAATGGGGAGTAACAGAAAGCTGGAGTAGAAATCCTCATATCAGAAAAAATAGATCTTAAAATAAAGAAGATTACAAGAAATAAGGAAGGACACTGCATAATGATCAAGGGATCAATCCAAGAGGAAGGCATAGCAATTGTAAATATCTATGCACCCAACACAGGAGCACCTCAATACATAAGACAAACACTAACAGACATAAAAGGAGAAATTGACAGTAATACAATAATAGTAGGAGACTTTAACATTAAAACAGATAGTTATTAAGGAAACACAGTCTTAAATGATACATTAGATGAGATGGGTTTCATTGATATCTTCAGGACTTTCCATCGAAATACAGAAAAATACACCTTCTTCTCAAGTGCACATGGAACATTCTCCAGGATATACCACATCTTGGGTCACAAATCAAACCTCAGTAAATTTAAGAAAGGTGAAATCATATCAAGCATCTTCTCTGACCACAACTCTATGAGACTATATATCAGTTACAAGAAGAAAACTGTAAGAAGCGCAAACACATGGAGATTAAACAACATGTTTCTAAATAACCAACAGGTTATTTAGAAGAAATCAAAAGGGAAATAAAAAATTTTCTAGAAATAAAATGACAATGAAAACATGACAACTCAAAACCTATGGGATGCAGCAAAAGCAGTTCTAAGAGGAAAGTTTATAGCAATACAATCCTACCCCAAGAAACAAGAAAAACATCAAACAACCTAACTTTACACCTAAAACAACTGGAAAAAGAACCAAAAAAAATTTAAAAAGCCAAAAATTAGTAGAAGGAAAGAAATCACAAAGATCCGAGTAGAAATAAATGAAAAAGAAATAAAAGAAACAACAGTAGAGATTAATAAAACTAAAAGCTTGTTCTTTGAGATGATAAACAAAATTGACAAACCTTTAGCCAGACTCATCAGAAAAAAGGAGAAAAATTAAATCAACAAATTTAGAAATGAAAAAGGAGAGGTTACAACAGACAATGCAGAAATACAAAGGATTATAAGAGACTATTAAGAACAGCTATATGGCAATAAAATGGATAACCTGGAAGAAATGGACAGATTCTTAGAATAGTTCAGTCTTCCAAGACTGAACCAGGAAAAAATATAAAGTATGAACAACCCAATTACAAGCACTGAAATTGAAGCTGTGATAAAAAATCTCCCCCAAAACAAGTACAGGACCAGATGGCTTCACAGGAGAATTCTATCAAACATTTAGAGAAGAGCTAATGCCTATCCTTCTAAAACTCATTTCAAAAAATTGCAGAGGAAGGAACACTTCCAAACTCACTCTGTGAGGCCACCATCACACTGATACCAAAACCAGACAAAAATAACACAAAAGAAAATAAAACTACACGTCAATATCACTGATGAACATAGATGCAAAAATCCTCAACAAAATTTAGCAAACAGAATTCAGCAACACATCAAAAAACTCATGCACCACGATCAAGTTGGATTATTCTAGGAATGCAAAGATTCTTCAATATACACAAATCAATCAATGTGATACACCATATTAACAAACTGAAAGATAAAAACTGTATGATCATCTCAATAGATTCATAAAAAGCCTTTGACGAAACCCAGCACCCATTTATGATTAAAACCCTTCAAAAATGGGCATAGAAGGAACCTACCTCAACATAGTAAAGGCCATATATGATAAGCATACAGCAAACATTATTCTCAATGGTGAGAAACTGAAAGCATTCCCCCTAAGGATCAGGAACAAGGCAAAGGTCTCCACATTTTCCACTATTATTCAACATAGTTTTGGAAGTCCTAGCTTCAGCAATCAGAGAAGAAAAAGAAATAAAAGGAATCCATATCAAAAAAGAAGAATTAGAGCTCTCACTGTTTGCAGAGGACGATACTGTACATAGACAACTCTAAAAATAGTCTCAGAAAATTACTAGATCTAATCAGTGAATTTAGCAAAGTTGCAGGATACAAAATCAATACACAGAAATCACTTACATTACCAGACTGAATCTACAGATTCAATGTGATCCCTATCAAATTACCAATGGCATTTTTCACAGAACTAGAACAAAACATTTCACAATTAATATGGAAACACAAAAGACTCCGAATAGCCTAAGCAGTCTTGAGAAAGAAGAATGGAGCTGGAGGAATCAACCTTCCTGACTTGAGATTATACTACAAAGTTATAGTCATCAAGACAGTATGGTACTAGCACAAAAACAGAAATATAGACCAATGAAACAAGATAGAAAGCCCAGAAATAAATCCATGCACCTATGGCTATCTTATTTCTGACAAAGGAGGCAAGAATATACAATGGGGCCAAGACAGCCTCTTCAATAAATAGTGCTGGGAAAGTGGGACAGCTGTATTAAAAGAATGAAATTAGAACACTTCCTCAGAGAAGGCAACGGCAACCCACTCCAGTACTCTTGGCCTGAGAAATCCCATGGACAGAGGAGCCTGCTAGGCTGCAGCCCATGGGATTGCTAGGAGTCAGACACAACTGAGTGGCTTCACTTTCCCTTTTCACTTTCATGCATTGGAGAAGGAAATGGCAACATACTCCAGTGTTCCTGCCTGGAGAATCCCAGGGACGGGGGAGCCTGGTAGGCTGCCGTCTATGGGGTCTCACAGAGTCGAACACGACGGAAGCGACTTAGCAGCAGCAGAAAACTTCCTAACACCAGTACACAAAGATAAACTCAAAATGGATTAAAGACCTAAATGTAAGACCAGAAACTATAACACTCTTAGAGGAAAATAGGCAGAACACTTGATGACATAAATCAAAGCAAGTTCCTCTATGACCCACCTCCTAGAGTAATGGAAATCAAAACAAAAGTAAACCAGTGGGACCTGATTAAACTTAACAGCTTTTGCACAGCAAAAATAAAGCTATAAGCAAGGTGAAAAGACCACCCTCAGAATGGGAGAAAATAATAGTAAATGAAACACCTGACAAAAGATTAATTTCCAAAATATACAAATGGCTCATACAACTCAGTGCCAGAAATACAAACAACCCAATCAAAATGTGGGGAAAAGACCTAAACAGACATTTCTCCAAAGAAGACATACAGATGGCTAACAAACACATGAAAAGATGCTCAACATTGCTTATTATTAGAGAAATGCAAATCAAACCCACAATGAGGTATCATCTCACACTGGTCAGAATGGCCATCATCAAAAAATCTACAAACAATAAACGCTGCAGAGGGTGTGGAGAAAAGGGAACGCCTTTGCACTGTTGGTAGGAATGTAAATTGATACAGTCACTATGGAAGATGGTATGGAGATTCCTTAAAAAATTAGGATTAAAACCACCATATGTGGAGAAGGAAATGGCAACCCACTCCAGTATTCTTGCTTGGAAAATCTCATGGATGGAGGAGCCTGGCAGGCTACAGTCCATGGGGTTGCAAAAAGTCGGATATGACTGAGCCACTTCACTTTCACTTTAACTTACCATTAGACTATAATTGAATGGTAATGCTTCAAATGAATATAATCTATATTAAAAGGAGACATGGGGTTGGAGAACACTAATCTCCATAGAGATTAGTGTTTTAGACATGGACCCAACCTGATTAGAGATAAAATGTTTGAACATTAAAAAAAACAAAAATAAAAAAACACCATATGGCCCAGCAAACCCACTCCTAGGCATATTCCATGAAGAAACCATGAAAATGACACATGTATCCCATTGTTCATTGCAGAGCTATTTATGATAGCTAGAACACGGAAGCAACCTAGATGTCCATCGACAGATGAATGGATAAAGAAGTGTGGTACATATACACAATGGAATATT
Source organism: Antilocapra americana (assembly GCA_007570785.1). Lineage (NCBI taxonomy): Eukaryota > Metazoa > Chordata > Mammalia > Artiodactyla > Antilocapridae > Antilocapra > Antilocapra americana. The sequence goes on along the minus strand of ML664174.1, from coordinate 19,379,846 downwards.
ACTCAGCCATAAAAAGGAATGCATTTGAGTCAGTTCTGATGAGGTGGATGAACATAGAACCTATTATATAGAGTGAAGTGAGTCAGAAAAAAAAAGATAAATATCATATTATAACACATATATATGGAATCTAGAAGAATGATACTAAAGAACTTATTTATAGGGCAGCAGTAGAGAAACAGATGTAGAGAACAGACTTATGGACATGGGGAGAGGGTGAGATGTATGGAAAGAGTAACATGGAAACTTACATTACCGTATGTAAAATAGATAGCCAACAGGAATTTGCTGTATGGCTCAGGAAACTCAAACAGGGGCTCTGTATCAACCTAGAGGGGTGGGATGGGGAGGGAGATGGGAGGGAGGTTCAAAAGGGAGGGGATATATGTATACCTATGGCTGATTCATGCTGAGGTTTGACAGAAAACAACAAAGTTCTGTAAAGCAATTATCCTTCAATAAAAAATAAATTAAAAAGAAAAAAAGTCAGTCTAGACTATAAATGATCAGAAATAGTTTCAAAAGATTTTGAGATACAACCATGGCCTTCCAGTTTCATGCCTTGTGTGCCATCGCTCCACCTAGGAAGGATTCCAACAGTGATGCATGGGCTAGAAGGCTGAGCTATAAAAACTGGCCAGGGTAGTTACAGGCTTAATAATCACATACTGTCACTCAGTTGTGAAGGTAATTTCATTCATTCACTGCAGATGTTAGAACTTCTTTGTTTGCAAGTGATAGAAAGCCCAACTCAATTGGCTGAAGCAAAATGGAACTATATTGGCTAAAAAAGTTTAAAAATATTCAATAATTGGCTCTGACTTCAGGTGCAGCTTGATTTAGGGTTCAATTTCAATCACTAGGCTTCACTTATATGCTCTCCTTTCTCTGGGGTGGCTTCATTCTTGCTTTGAGTGGTGATTCCACTCCATAGGCTTATTTCACCATAGTGCCATGGGAAATAGGGTTTACTTCTTGGAGAGTTCAGATAAAAGTCCAGGAATTGAATTTCATTGGCCTTGACTCTATCATTGTGGTATATTGAGTTATTTCTTGGTCATAAATCTTCACTCTCTTGCAGCTGTGTTATATATCCACCTTCCTGCCATGGTCTCATGGTAGGTGAAGTATATTCCTCTTCCCTTGACCATAGGCTTGGTCATACTTGTTTGCTGTACGTGTTGCTGTACATCTTTGGCAGGTAACATTCCCTCTCAGCATCTGCTGCCTCTTCTGAAAAATTGGGATTCTTCAATATAAGAAGGGTTTTTGGAGAGCTTCAGAAATAATACATGGAAAACCTAGCCCTTTGTAGGTACTCAATAAATATCAGCTATCCTGATATTAGTGATGTAGTTATTACTGGAATTACAGTTGATCCTTAAAAAACACAGGTTTGAATTGCATGGGTCTAGTTATACACTGATTTTTTTCCCAAGAATTATATATATGTATATACTATAAATGTATTTTCTCCTCCTTGTGATTTTTCTTAAAAGTATATTCTTTTCTCTAGCTTATTTTAAGAATATGATAATATAACATACAAAATATGTGTTAGTCAACTGTTTATGGTATTGCAAGACTCCTGGTCAACAGTTGGCTGTTAGTAGTTAAGTTTTGGGGGAGTCAAAAATTTTATGTGAATTTTCAACTGTGCAGAGGGTCAGCACCCATAAACTCCATGTTATTTAAAGGTCAACTGTGTGACCTTTAAGAGTAGCTTATAGGAAAGCTACTCTTAGCTAAGTATAAGGAAGAACACTTAGCACTGTCCAAAAATAGAATGCACTTCATAATGTCATAGTGAGTCCCTGTCTGTGGGAACTGTTCCAATTGAGGCTGGCCTGTGGGAATGGAATATACAGGATTTTCTGGGAGTGCCAGGAGGCAACTTTCTATATGATTTCTATGGTACCTTTTAATTCTTGAGATCCTAAGTTCAACAAACTGTGAAGCAGCTTTATTAACACCAATTTATTAATTGAGCAAACACTGAAAGGCATTACCAGCAGGGAGTCAACATACCTGGATGTATTAGGGATAATCGGGGTTTAGACCTTCTGTCCTGGAATAATTATGACAGCATCCCCTTTTCTTCTCAACAGTGTCCCAGTTTGGACTATAAAATGATATAGTTACACTGGTGGTGCTTGTTTAGTCACCAAGTTGTGTCCAACTCTGCAACCCCATGGACTGTAGTCTGCAAGGTTCCTCTGTTCATGGGATTTTCCAAGCAAGAATACTGGAGTGTGTTGCTATTTCCTTCTCCAGGGGATCTTTCTGACCAAGAGATCAAACCCACATCTCCTGCATTGCAGGCAGATTGTTTGTTTTTTTTTTAATTTTTTTTTTTAAATTGAAGGATAATTGCTTTACAGAACTGTGTTGGTTTCTGCCAAACATCAACAGGAATCAGTCAAAGGTATACATATGCCCCCTCCCTCTAGAACCTCCCACCCACTTCCTCCCCATTCCACCCCTCTAGGTTGTTACAGAGCCCCAGTTTGAGTTCCCTTAGTTATAAAGCAAATTCTCATTGGCTATCTAGATTCTTTACTGACTGAGCCACCAGGGGAGCCCAACAGTCACACTAATTATAACTAATTTAGTGAATAGAAGTCAAGCGTATTCTTAAGTTACCCCCTTAGTGCCAGAATTACTGCTCTTCCTAGGTTCCCCTTCCTGGTTTAATGGTATTATCATCTTCCTATTAACTCAGCCTCATGCCTTTGGAAGCCACTTGAACATTTCCCTGCTGCACCTTCAATCAGTTGCCAAACCCTTTTGATCCTGTCTCCAAAACGCCTCCCATTTCTGCCCCTTCTTTTAAGTTTCACTACTTTAATTCGGGTCTTGTTACCTCTTGCCCAAAGCACTGTAAAATCCTAACAGGCTCACCCAGTCTGTTATCCACAAACCCTGCTGCCAGTAGAAGGTGTGCCACCAATCTCGCTGATAGTTTTTATTCACCTAGATAAATGAAATTAAGTGTGTTGTCTGAGTCTTCCTGCACCACATAAAAATGTGAACTACGTGTTCAGGAGGATATGACTTGAAATGGAGAGTTATGTGGACTACACAGGATTCCCCTGGAGGCACTCAGGAGGGCATCTCAATGGTATAGACCATTAACCTTCAGAGCAGCTGGAACTCACAGCTGAGCCAGCCCGCATGTCTCCTGCTTGGATGAGGCAAAGCTAACAGAATCAGCTACGGACAAAGAAAACAAAGAATGGTTTCCAGGTTCAGCCCAGACTGAACCTTCAAGGGCAAGTTTTCTGAATTGCAGATGCTGATTTGCAGTATGTATTGATTTTCCATGGAGTTTCTTCTCTCATGGGCAATGTGAACTAGCATTTTTCTGGGGTTATTTATACAATGTTGGTGAATGATTCCCTTGAGCAGCACCAGGGATATCAACTAGAACAGAAAACACCGCCCCTTTCTCAGACAGGCATTTGTAGTTCTCCCACCTGGCCTCTGCACCTCTACTAGCACTATGTCCTCCATACACTGTGCAGGCCATATCTGCCTCTCACCTGTGTCCACATTCCCCTTCTCCCTTAACCAGGGCTCAGGGGTGCTCTTCAGGTGAAACACTCTCCCATCACCTCTCATGATGGGAGCACTCTCCAACAGTTAGGGCTCAGCTCAGACTCCACTATGTAAGGCTTTGCCAGATTCTCCTGGGGTCATTCTCCTTGATGACTTTTCACTCTGTGTTATCTATTTTTTTATGTAGCTACCTGCCCATTTAAGTGCCTTTAAACTGTAACCCCAGAGAGGAAAAATATTCTTCTGTTCATCTTGGTATTGTCTTTGGTGCTTGGAACATAGGGTTTTCAATGAATATTTACTTAATTATATGATATTGGAGAAGGGTATTTTAATTGGATAGGACAACTTTCTTACCATGTGGAATTGAAACATCTCCTAGTCTTATACCATTATTTGACCAAGAAAGGAGAGTACCCTTTCTGCTGGAGAAATGTATTTGCTTTGCAGTTAACAAATGATCAGAGGGTTATGTTCAGCTGTCTGAATTGAGGGTTTGGAAATTTTTGAAAAGCTATGGAATGCTGGAAAATACAAAGTATAAAACTAATCCTAATACTTAATTCCTTGTTATCCTAATACTTAAAATCTTTGTTTATCCTAATTCTTAAATTTGGCCTGTGATGTGTGAAATATGCTAAAATACATGACTGGTGGAGCAACTTGTTACGTTACTCACCTATTTGGAGCAATAATCTCTGGAGAGTATCAAATCTTCTGCAAAGTTGTTGGCCTCAATCTAAGCAATTTTGAATTACCTTATGGATTCCAGTCAGTGGGATATCAGATTGCTTCCTGTGTAGAATGCAGGTTTAAACCAACAACCACAAGGGCCTATCTTTGAAGCATAAAACACTTGGACATTAAAACTTCTTTTTGGCATTATGCCTGAGGTCAGAAATCTGCATTTTCAGCACACATCACCTGGGATTTCTCAGCACACATGGCCTGAGTTCCACATTCTGTCTCAACTTCCAAGTATGCAGCTCTGTTGGAGAGAGCCCTGTTTTGGAGTCTATGAGGAAGGGAAAGACAAAAAAAATAGGACCTCAACCTGGGTGACCAGTGAGAAAAATATCTTCTTGAAGTGAAAGTGTAGAGACCATGACAGGGTTGTTAAAAAGCTATTGAAATTTCTCAAGCTGAAATTATGAAAGGTACTTGTGAACACAGAGGGGGCTTTTCCATGAAGATAGTGAAGGTCAGACATTGGAAGAAGGTTAAAGGGAGAGAGTAGAGAGGACTGTTATGAGATTGTTTAAATTCTGACATAGAATCCCAAGGTAAAAAGTCCTAAAACAAGAAGAGAGCCCTAATTTAGAATGAATAGCATGAAAGATAAGAAACAATTAAGTAAACATTCAGCCTTTAAAGAATTATGATCAAACATGATATTTGGTTAATTTGAGAGGGGTGGTCAAGACACTGCCATGTGCCTTCTTTAAGGATTATGAAATAGGAGCATGGTAGAGGGTGTAGGACATCGTGGGGCCAGTGGCCAAGGATCCAGAACCTGCAGGAAGTACTCAAAGGGGCCAACAAAGGAGATGAGTGTGGATGAAATCACATCCACCCATGATCCTTGCCAGCCATGCCTGGAGTTCTCAATTTTTCCTCCTAAAGACCTGAGACCCAGATGAGACCTTAGAGGTTATTTCCTTCCACACTGTCAATTACAGAGAAGGAGGCTGCCAGCAGAAAGGATGAATGGGTGTTCTTTGACCCAGCTTGAAGAGCTGAGTCTTAAATCTAACTGTTAGGCTCCTCACCTGTTTGTTTTTGCACCTCCCCCCCCCCCGCCCCCGCTTAGGCACATGCCCTCAAATCAAATAGGATCCTAACCCCAAGCTTCGCTTTCTCCCTGGGCAAGCACTAACCTAGGTGCTTTCACACTTTATGCCAAAGAAGAGAGGGCAAGGATTCACAAAGGAGTCTTAAGAGAAGGTGTGTGCCAGGTGTTTTGTCATTGTTATCGTCAAAGCAACCCCAAGGGGCAGCAATCATTGACTTCATTCTACAGAAAGCCCAGAGAAGTCAAGGATTTTGTCAAAATCAGCAAAGCTAGAAGCTTTGGGAGGTGACAAGAAAATTTGGTCAATTTGACTTCAGAATCATTGCTCCTCACCCCCATAAGAAATCCACCCAGGGTTCCACACCCCACCACTACCAGAGCCAGTTCTTGATTGGCTTCTTGAAATCACCTAAGTCTGCTCTCCTCTGTCCTTCTGCTGACTCGCAGTTTCAGACCTTCAGCTCTGTGGGACTCAATCTAATGCTCACACCAGTGTTCACATATGGTTTCAGTCACACTGGATCCCTTGGGGTAGGGTGAGGAGTCTCCCTTTGGGAGCTCAGCTCTGGACACCAGCTGTCTCTTTTGGATTGGTCTTGGGAAGCAATCAAATCAGGCATACTCAGATACAGGGCATCTTAGGGAGGAGGTATGTGTACTCTGGGGATGGGAAAATTACTGTGCAGGATTGGAGAGTGAGCACAGGGAAGACAGTGCCTTCCTTCCTCTTCCCATTAAAGACACAATACCTGGAGGAAGGTTTGATGTGCAGCAAGAGGGATATACCCAGGGCTGAAATTTAAAAAGCTTTTAACAGGTGTTCTACCTCCAACATAACCCTGACCCTGGAAGTGCCTGGGCCAACCTCTCATTATTGTTGTTTAATCTGAGTTCAGTGACATTACTTTGCCAACAAAGCTCCAAATAGTCAAAGCTATGGTTTTTTCCAGCAGTCATGTATGGATGTGAGGTGGTGGTAGTAGTTTAGTCACTAAGTCGTGTTGTGTCCAACTCTTGCAACCCCATGGACTATAGCCTGCTAGGCTCCTCTGTTCATGGGATTCTCCAGGCAAGAATATTGGAGCGAGTTGCCATTTTCTTCTCCAATGGATGTGAGAGCTGGACTACAAAGAAAGCTGAGCTGACAAACTGATGCTTTTGAACTGTGGTGTTGGAGAAGACTCTTGAGAGTCCCTTGGACTGCAAGAAGATCAAAACAATCAGTCCTAAAGGAAATTAATTCTGATTATTTATAGGAAGGACTGATGCTGGAGTTGATGCTCCAATACTTTGGTCACCTGATGTGAAGAGCCGACTAATTAGAAAAGACCCTGATGGTGGGAAAGACTGAAGGCAAGAGGAGAAGGGGACGACAGAGGATGAGGTAGTTGGATAGGCATGAGTATGAGCAAGCTCCAAGAGACAGTGAAGGACAGGGAAGCCTGGCATGCTATAGTCCACAGGATCTCAAAGAGTCATCTGTGACAGAGTGACTGAATAGCGACAACCTGAGTGCAAGGCAGCTACTACAGAGAAGACAGTAGTGAATATCATTTGATGGGTTGTTGGTGTTTAGTTGTTAAGCCATGTCCAACTCTTTTGTGACCCCAGCCCACTATGTTCCTCTGTCCATGGGATTTCCCAAGCAGGAATACTGGAGTGGGTTGCGATTCCCTTCTCCAGCGGATATCCTGTGTCTCCTGCATTGGCAGGTGGATTCTTTGCAGCTAAACTACCAGGGATTGTATAAATGAATATGAATCTCTTCATAAACTTGGATATTTAATGGCTTGAACCATGACTGTTGGATAGTGCAAGGAGAAGGCTACTGAGGAGAGCATGGGGTTGGCAATGAAGGGTCTGCATCCTGCCTGTTGGGGTCATGAACAGCAGGTCCTGACCGGGTGGAATGAAGACTGGAAAGGAGAAGTAGGTTCCTTCTGCATGAAAACTTAGTTCTCCTTGAGTCCTTTTGCATTAGGATGTTTTCAGCTAGGAACGATAGGAAAGCCAACTGAAACTAGCTTATACAATAAGATTACTCTTCAGCTCACATATGTGAGGAAAATCAGAAGTAGGGGTGGGCTTCAGCTTTAGTAGATCCAGAAGTTCAATGATGTCATCAAGGACTTAGTGCCTTTTCATCTTCCACACTGCTGTCCGCAGTGTCAGTTTAATCCTAAGGCAGCTCCTCTTGGGGCTGTGGGATGACTGCCAGTAGCAATCAGCAGGGGAGTGTCTGCTTTCCTATTGCTCTCTCTTAAGAGTGAGAAAGCACTTCCTCAGAAGCCTCTAGAAAATCTCTCTTTGGTCACATGCCCATTCCTAAACCAATCACTGTCATGAGGGATAGGATAACTCTCCAGACCAGTCAGATTTACCCTTGGAGCTATTGGAAATTTCACGAACTCTTTGCATGCCACCCATTAGCAGAGGGATGTTGTTGCCTATCGAGGGCAACATCCACTGTACCCTCCTGACACCTAGATAGTAAATTGCACATAGCAATGTCAACAAGTCTTTGTTGATGGAATAGAAGTCTGTATTGTGAAGTCAATTTCATATGGACAGAACTGGGTCCAGAAAGTCACTGAAGAAGAGCTGAGACTGAGAAAGACTATTGGGCTGGGAGCTAGAAACATTGCACTCTCTTCCTTATTTTATCTTATTTATTTATTTTTTTGGCTGCACTGCAAAGTGTGTGGGATCTTAGTTCCACAACTAAGAATCAAATCTGAGCCCCATGCACTGGAAGAATGGAGTCTTAACCACTGGACAACCAGGAAAGTCCCTGTGTTCTCTTCTTGACCACTTTTGACACTTTTTAAAAATTTATTTATTTTAATTGGAGGCTAATTACTTTATAATATTGTAGTGGGTTTTGCCATACATTGACATGAATCAGCCATAGGTGTACATGTGTTCCCCATCCTGAACCCCCCTCCCACCTCCCTCCCCATCCCATCTCTCAGGGTCATCCCAGTGCACCAGCCATGAGCACCTGGTCTCATGCATTGAACCTTGACTGGCGATCTGTTTCACATATGATAATATACACGTTTCAGAGCTGTTCTCTCAAATCATCCCACCCTCGCCTTTTCCCACGGAGCCCAAAAGACTGTTCTATACATCTGTGTCTCTTTTGCTGTCTCACATATAGGGTCATCATTACCATATTTCTAGATTCCATATATATGCATTAGTATACTATATTGGTGTTTTTCATTCTGACTTTCTTCACTCTGTATAATAGGCTCCAGTTTCATCTACCTCATTAGAACTGATTCAAATGTATTCTTTTTAATGGCTTAGTAATATTCCATTGTGTTTATGTACCACAGCTTTCTTATCCATTCATCTGCCAATGGACGTCTAGGTTGCTTCCATGTCCTGGTTATTAAAAACAGTGCTGAGATGAACATTGGGGTACACGTGTCTCTTTCAATTCTGGTTTCCTCAGTGTATATGCCCAGCAGTGGGATTCCTGGGTCATATGGCAGTTCTGTTTCCAGTTTTTTAAGGAATCTCCACACTGTTCTCCATAGTGGCTGTACTAGTTTGCATTCCCACCAACAGTGTAAGAGGGTTCCCTTTTCTCCACATCCTCTCTAGCATTTATTATTTGTAGACTTTTTGATAGCAGCCATTCTGACCGGCATGAGATGGTACCTCATTGTGGTTCTGATATGCATTTCTCTGATAATGAGTGATATTGAGCATGTTTTCATGTGTTTGTTAGCCATCTGTATGTCTTCTTTGGAGAAATGTCTGTTTAGTTCTTTGGCCCACTTTTTGATTGGGTGATTTATTTTTCTGGAATTGAGCTGTAGGAGTTGCTTGTATATATTTGAGATTAATTCTTTGTCAGTTGCTTCATTTCATTTGTCAGTTGCTATTATTTTCTCCCATTCTGAAGGCTGTCTTTTCACCTTGCTTATAGTTTCCTTTGTTGTTGACACTAACTTTTTGTGTGAACTTTGGATATTCCATATGCAAAATATATTCAATCCTGTCTTTCCCATAGTTCCAAAGGGTTGTTTCAAGATGAAAAAAGATGTACATCAAAGTCCTTTAGCTTCCTAGGAAGAAAGAAAATGTGCTAACTATTGTTATTTCATAATATTTTGTCACAAGATGGGAATTTTCCAAGTTCATGAAAATCATCATTTGTTAAGATAAAAATCTCCTGCTTATGACAGGTGACCAGAGTACTACTTTTAAAACTGAGCCAAAAAATAATGGAATGCTAAGCAGCATAAGGGAACCACCCATGTCTCTGAGTCGACATTTGGCCTGTCTTTCCTGGGCTTGGACTTCATGTTTGATTTAATGAGGTCTCGACTAGAACCTCATTCTTTAGCTTCTCTGTCTGTTCTTGGGGGATTTGAGCTTGTTGTAGCAGTGGTATCAGAAAACATAACACTTTTATTAAGCCCATCAAACGGCCGACTCTGTCCTGGGGGCCAGATCATACTAGTCTGTTATCATGACTCTGTTCCAGTACTTCTCATAGCAGCTGTTTTCAAACACATTCTTGGGCTCATACTTAGAGTATGATGTTAATCCATTTGTTCATTCAGCTATCTGTTGCTGTGTAATCTTGATCACTATCAAACCCTAACATATTTAGTAGGCCTAGATCCAGCAATAGCACTGAGCTCTGCTTTGCTTAGAAGGAATTACTCAGATATGTTGTCTCTGGGTGTGATCCTCAGTGGCCTCAGGGAGCTCTCTCTGTGCTTCATTCTTTCACAACTACATATACCACCTGCAACTCTTATTTTTTAAAAGCACTTCATTACACTCATAATGATCATATTAGTATAGGTCACCATGTTGGATTTCCAAGACTCCAGATGCCCCAGGAGTCCTTGTGAGAGGTCAATTTATAAGCCCTGTAGGTTCTTCACAAGACTGGAAAAACCTAAGCCTGACAGTAAGAAAGCCAGTGCTGGGGCCAGTATCCACTTGCTACCCACCTATCTTTCACATGGCACATCAGCTCCTTTATTCAGCAACAAGTCTAAAATTTCTAGATCCTGTCCTTCCTTCTGTTCTATTATGATCTTGCCTGTATATCCCATAATCTGTAAATTACCAGGTTAACTACCACCAATAAACTCTAAATAAACTAAAAGGAGGGGAAAAGGAAAAGAAAAATTATTTTTAAAATAAAAATTATATGTATGGAAAAAATACAGGTCCACATATCTGAAGTTAGTTAAAAGTATAGTTAGTATTTATGATTGTCCTATTTTGTGTTCTCTTTGCTTTCAGGCAGTTTTTTTCTTAAAGGAGTTTTTTTCATAACTTCATACCTGAAAGTTCTGAGACCTTGATGGTTTTGCTTATATGGAGTTATTGTAATCTTCCATTAAGTTTTCTAATCTTTGGAAACTGATGCTATTTCTTCCCTAAATGTTAGAAGAATTCACTGGGGATGACATCTGGGCCTGGAGTTTTCTTTCTGGAAAATTTTACATTACAGATTCAGTTTATTGAGTACATATACAGTCATTTCAGATTTTTAAAAATTTTTCTTGAGTTTATTTTGGTAACTGTTTTCCTTGGAAATTGTGTGCTTTTTCAGAATTCAAACATTGTTGTATCTTTTTAATGTTGTTGGATGTAGAAGATAAGCTAATGTGAGAATCACAAATTGCATTTAGCTGTTATGATACAATTTTCATTATCATTTAGTTTGAAATATTTTCCACTAAGAATTCTTTCATCCACAGATTATTTGTAAGTATACTGGTTAATTTCCAAACATTTAGGTATTTCTAATTATTCAGAGGTTACTGATTTCTAAGTTAATTCCAATATGGCCAGAGAATATAGTCTGTTGATTTCTATCTTTTGAAATACATTAAAAATTGTTTCAGGGTCCAAAACGGCCAATTTTAGTAAATCTTCTGTGTGATTTTGAAAAGAATTTGTATTCTGCATCTGTTAGATGTAGTGTTCAATATTTATCAACTGGGTCACATTTTTTTCAGACATTCCACATATTCACTATATTTTTCTCTCTATTTTTTCAGTTACTGAGTGAGGTTGATTCTGGATGTGTCTAGTTCTCTTCTTTATCTTATGAAATTTTGCTTTATATATTTTGAAGCTATGCTCTTAGGTGGAAACAAATTTAGAATTGTTGTAACTTCCTTATGGATTGATCCTTTTCTGCCGTAAGTTTTCCCTATTAGTCTCTTTTATCTTTAGTCATATTTCTTGGCCAATTGTACTTTGTAACTATTAGCAACTATAGCTTTCTTGGGTTAATATTAACATTGCATCTATATTTTCTCATTTGTTCACTTTCAGTTTTTATTTTTCCTTATATTTGAGATACTGTCTTTTTTAAGTAGCATGCACTTGGGCTTTGTAGTTGGTTTTAATTCAGTTTTTTTAAAAAAATCTTAATATTTTAATTGAATTATTTTAAATTTAATATAATTACTCACATATTTGGATTTATGACTATCATTTTACTATTTGATTTCTATCTGTTCTATCCTATAATATTCTTTTCTGCCTTTTTGCATTTTGATTAATGAAACATCTTTTACTGATTTATTTCCCCTTCTATTAGTTTGTTGTTTATGGTTTGAAAGAGTCAATATTCAATTAGATATGATAACATAATTTACCCATTCTTTGACCTTTGTTTTTTTCTTATATTTCCATCCTTTTTTCTGATATTATATTTCTTTTGCTTAAAAATCCATTTTGTTATATTTTTGACTGCAAGTCTGATGGTGATGAATTTTCACAGCTTTTGTGCTCTGGAGCTGCCTTAATTTTCACCTTCAAATTTTTAACAAATTTCATTTCAATTAATTAATTAATTTTATTTTTAAGATTTTTTTTTCAAGTAGTTTTAGGTTCTCAGCATAATTGAGGGAAGGGTACAGTGATTTCCCATATATGACTGTCCCTATACATGCATAGCCTCCCCATTATCAACATTTTCCACCAGAGAGGTACATTTATTACAATTGATAAACCTACATTGACACAGCAGAATCACAGTTTACATTTTGAGTCACCCTTGATGTTTTTAGAAAAGGCAGAGGAACCAGAGATCAAATTGCCAACATCCGATGAATCATCAAAAAAGCAAGAAAGTTCCAGAAAAACATCTATTTCTACTTTATTGACTATGCCAAAGCCTTTGACTGTGTAGATCACAATAAACTGTGGAAAATCCTGAAAGAGATGGGAATACCAGACCACCTGACCTGTCTCTTGAGAAATCTGTATGCAGGTCAGGAAGCAACAGTTAGAACTGGACGTGGTTCCAAATAGGAAAAGGAACAGACTGGTTCCAAATAGGAAAAGGAACATGTTCCAAATAGAACAGACTGGTTCCAAATAGGAAAAGGAACATGTCAAGGCTGTATATTGTCAGCCTGCTTATTTAACTTATATTCAGAGTACATCATGAGAAATGCTGGGCTGGAGGAAGCACAAGCTGGAATCAAGATTGCCCAAAGAAATATCAATAACCTAAGATATGCAGATGACACCACCCTTATGGCAGAAAGTGAAGAGGAACTATAAAGCCTGTTGAAAGTGAAAGAGGAGAGTGAAAAAGTTGGCTTAAAGCTCAACATTCAGAAAACTAAGATCATGGCATCTGGTCCCATCACTTCATGGGAAATAGATGGGGAAACAGTGGGAAAAGTGTCAGACTTTATTTTGGGGAGGGTCCAAAAATCACTGTAGATGATGATTGCAGCCATAAAATTAAAAGATGCTTACTCCTTGGAAGGAAAGTTATAACAACCTAGATAGCATATTGAAAAGCAGAGACATTACTTTGCCAACAAAGGTCCATCTAGTCAAGGCTATGGTTTTTTCAGTAGTCATGTATGGATGTGAGGGTTGGACAGTGAAAAGGGCTGAGTGCCAAAGAATTGATGCTTTTGAACTGTGGTGTTGGAGAAGACTCTTGAGAGTCCCTTGGACTGCAAAGAGATCCAACCAGTCCATCGTAAAGGAGATCAGTCCTGGGTGTTCATTGGAAGGATTGATGTTGAAGCTGAAACTCCAATTCTTTGGCCACCTCATGCGAAGAGTTGACTCATTGGAAAAGACCCTGATGCTGGAAGGATTGAGGGCAGGAGAAGAAGGGAACGACAGAGGATGAGATGGCTGGATGGCATCACCGACTCGATGGACATGGGTTTGGGTAGACTCCAGGAATTGGTGATGAACAGGGAGGCCTGGTGAGCTACAGTTCATGGGGTCGCAAAGAGTTGTACACGACTGAGCAGATGAACTGAACTGAACTGTATTCTTAATTTCACTTGTATAGCTGTAAATTTCATTTGATTATTTTTAAATGGATAGTTTTCTGGTAAAACTTTGTATTTTGCCTTTAATCTTATAGAATATATTAATCATGATTTTAATGTCTGTATCTCCTAAATTTAATATCTGGATCCCTGTGCATATATTTCTATTTTTTCCCCTCTTGATTCCATTCCTTGATAATTTTTATTGCATGCTGAATATTTTGTATAAAATATTTTATAGATTTACATGATGTTATCATTCTTTAATGAGAGTTTTCTTTAGCTTTTTGGCAGGTAATTACAATAGGATCAAAACATTTAATCTAATCAGGGACTATTCTTTTTTTTTTTCTTTTTTAAGAAAAAGGTTTTTTTTAAAATTTTTTTTTAATTGTTTTTGCCATACAATGCCATGATATCATCATGGGTTTACATATGCTCCCCCTCCAGAACCCCCCTCCCTCCTCCCTCTCTCCTCCCTCCCCCCAGGAAATCTCTATGCACCAGCCCCGAGCATCACTCCTGAGCTGGCGATTGATTAGACATATGATAATTAACATGTTTCAGTGCCATTCTCCCATATCATCACACCCTTACCCTCATCCACAGAGTCCATGAGTCTATTCTATACATCTGCGTTCCTTTTGCTGTCTTGCATGTTGGGTTCTCGTTACCATCTTTCTAAATTCCATATATATGTGTTAATATACTGTATTGTTGTTCTTGCTTCTGGCTTACTTCACTCTGGATAATGGGCTCCAGTTTCATCCATCTGAGTAGAACTGCTTCAAATGAATTTTTTTTAAATGCTGAGTAATATTCCATTGTGTATATGTACCACAGCTTTCTTATCCATTCCTCAGTTGATGGGCATCTAGGTTGCTTCCATGTCCTGGCTATTGTAAACAATGCAGCAATGAACATTGGGGTACACATGGCTCTTTCAATTCTGGTTTCCTCGGTGTATATGCCCAGCAGTGGGATTGCTGGGTCATATGGCAGGACTATTTGCAGCTTTTTAAGGAACCTCCACACTGTTTTCCATAGTGGCTGTACTAGTTTGCATTCCCACCAACAGTATAAGAGAGTTCCCTTTTCTCCACATCCTCTCCAGCATTTATTGCTTGTAGATTTTTGGATGGCAGCCATTCTGACTGGTGTAAAGTGATACCTCATTGTGGTTTTGATTTGTATTTCTCTAATCAGGGGCTATTCTTTAAGGCTACATCTCAGTTATTGTAAAGTTTGATTTATTTCTAGTGTTTCCTTATTTCCAGGGTATAGTTTTTTGGGGAGATCCCAAAGCTTTTGGAATTTATCAGAGAGATCTACCTGTTAGAACCTGAACTCCAATTTTGATCTCCTCAGTTTTATGAAACTATTGATAGTTCTGGTTAATGTCTCAGCCTCTTAGCCTCCATTTACTGCCTGTAATCTCCATCTCTAGGCTTGTGCTATTTATGAATGCCTCTATGAAAAGAGCAGTAGAATGCCTGGCTCATTTTAATGTATTTTCCTTTCCTGTAAGATTTTGAACCTCAAAATCTGTCTGTTGTAGTAGTCTTGATCTCCAATATGTGACTTCCCATTCTGGTGTGACAACTAAAGTTCTACCTATTTCTCTGACTTTTCACAGCTACTTTTCATTCAATTTCTCAATCTCACTGGCCCAATTTCTCAATCTCAATGAGCCCATTGTTCTTACTTCAGTAAATGCACCAAAATAAAAAGAGCACATAATATCTTGACTCGCCACAATGCATTTTCCTTCCCCCACATCTCAGCTGTTTTGATAGCTCTCTGATGCCTTATTGTTCCATTGTTCAGTCATGTCTGACTCTTTGCAACCCCATGGACTGCAGCACGTCAGGCTTTCCTGTCCTTCATTATCTCCCTGAGTTTGCTGTAACTCATGTTCATTGAGGCAGTGATGCCATCCAACAATCTCATCCTCTGTTACCCTCTTCTCCTCTTGCCCTTAATCTTTGAGGGTAAGTATGAGGGTCTTTTCCAATGAGCCAGCTCTTTGCATCAGGTGGCCAAAGTATTGGAGCTTCAGTTTCAGCATCAGTCCTTCCAATGAATATTCAGGACTGATTTCCTTTAGGATTGACCAGTTTGATCTCCTTGCAGTCCAAGGGACTCTTGAGAGTCTTCTCCAACACTACAGTTCAAAAGCATCAGTTCTCGATGCTCAGCTTTCTTTCTAGTCCAACTCTCAAATCCATATAAGACTACTGGAAAAACTGTAGCTTTGACTAGACAGACCTTTGTCAGCAAAGTAATGTCTCTGCTTTTAAATATGCTGTCTAGGTTTGTCATAGCTTTACTCCCAAGGAGCAAACATCTTTTAATTTCATGTATGCAGTCACTATATGAGCATGGCCCCATCCATCAGAACAAGACCCAGATTCCCCCACAGTCACTCTCTCCCATCAGAAAGCTCCACAGGTCTCTTATTCTTATCTATCAGAGGACATACAGAATGAAAACCACAATCACAGAAAACTAACCAAACTGATAACATGGATCACAGCCTTGTCTAACTCAATGAAACTATGAGTCATGTGATGAAGGGCCACCCAAGATGGACAGGTCATGGTGGAGCATTCTAACAAAATGTGGTCCACTGGAGAAGGGAATGGTAAACCACTTCACTGTTCTTGTCTTCAGAATCCCATGAATAGTATGAAAAGGCAAAAAGATATGCCACTGAAAGATAAACTGCCCAGGTCAGCAGATGCCTGATATGGTACTAGAGAACAGTGGAGAAATAATTCCAAAAAGAATGAAGAGATGAAGTGAAAGCAGAAACAACAGCCAGTTGTGGATGTGATTGGTGATGGAAAGCAAGTCCGATGCTGTAAAGAACAATATGGCATAGGAACCGGGAATGTTAGGTCCATGAATCAAGGTAAATTGGAAGTGGTCAAACAGGAGATGTTAAGAGTGAACATCAACATTTTAGGAATCAAGGAACTAAAGTGGATCAGAATGGGCAAATTTAACTCAGATGACCATTATATCTACTATGATGGGCAAGAATCCCTTAGAAGAAATGGAGTAATCCTCATAGTCAACAAAAGAGTCCAAAGTGCAGTACTTGGGTACAGTTTCAAAAATGACAGAATGATCTCTGTTCATTTTCAAGCAAACCATTCAATATCACAGTAATCCCAGTCTATGCCCCAAGAGTAATGCCAAAGAAGCTGAAGTTGAATGGTTCTGTGATAACGTACAAGACCTTCTAGAACTAACACCAAAAAAAAAAAAAAAAAAAAGTCCTTTCAGCATAGTGGAATAGAATGCAAAAGTAGGAAGTCAAGAGATACCTGGAGTAATAGGCAAGTTTGGCCTTGGAATACAAAATGAAGCAGGGCAAAAGCTAACAGAGTTTTACCAAGAGAATGCACTGGTCATAGAAAACACCCTCTTCCAACAGTGTAAGAGACAACCAAAATCTGATTAGTTATATTCTTTGAGGCCAAAGATGGAGAAGCTCTACACAGTCAGCAAAAATAAGACCAGGAGCTGCCTGTGGCTCAGATCATGAACTTATTGCCAAATTCAGACTTAAATTGAAGAAGGTAGGGAGAATCTCTAGACCATTTAGGTATAACCTAAATCAAATCCCTTACGATTATACAGTAGAAGTGACTAATAGCTTCAAGGAATTAGATCTGATAGACAGAGCACCTGAAGAACTATGGACAGAGGTTCATGACATTGTACAAGAGGCAGTGATCAAACCATCCCCAAGAAAAAGAAATGCAAAAAGGCAAAAGGGTTGTCTGAGAAGGCTTTACAAATAGCTGAGAAAAAAAAGAGAAGTGAAAGGCAAAGGAGAAAAGGAAAGATATTCCTATTTGAATGTAGAGTTTCAAAGAAGAGCAAGGAGAGATAAGAAAGTCTTCCTCAGTGATCAATGCAAAGAATAGAGGAAAATAATAGAATGGGAAAGACTAGAGATCTCTTCAAGAAAAGTAGAGATACCAAGGGAACATTTCATGCCAAGATGAGCAAAATAAAGGACAGAAACAGTATGGACCTAAGAGAAGCAGAAGTTATTAAGAAGAGGTGGCAAGAATACACAGAAGAACTATACAAGAAAGATCTCAATGACTCAGATAACCACAGTGGTGTAATCACAGATAACCATGGTGGTGTGATCACTCATCTAGAGCCAATCATCCTGGAAGGCAAATTCAAGTGGGTCTTAGGAAGCATAACTACAAACAAAGCTAGTGGGGGTGATGGAATCCAGTTGAGGTATTTCAAGTCCTAAAAGATGATGCTATTGAAGTGCTGCACTCAATATGCCAGGAAATCTGGAAAACTCAGCAGTGGTCACAAGCCTGGAAAAGGTCAGTTTTCATTCCAATCCCAAAGAAGGGTGATGCAAAAGAGTGTTCAAACTACCACACAATTGCACTCATCTTACATGCTAGCAAAGTAATGATCAAAATTCTCTGAGCAAGGCGCCAATAGTACGTGAACTGAGAACTTCCAGATGTTCGAGGTGGATTTAGAAAAGGCAGAGGAACCAGAGATCAAATTGCCAACATCCATTGGATCATAGAAAAGGCAAGAGAGTTCCAGAAAAACATCTACTTCTGCTTTATTTACTACGCCAAAGCTTTGACTGTGTGGATCACAACAAACTGTGAAAAATTCTTCAAGATATGGGAATACCAGGTCAACTTACCTGCCTCCTGAGAAATCTGTATGTAGGTCAAGAAGCAACAGTTAGAACTGGACATGAAACAACGGACTAGTTCCAAATAGGAAAAGAAGTACGTCAAGGCTGTATATTGTCACCCTGCATATTTAACTTATATGCAAAGTACATGATGCAAAATGCCAGTCTGGATGAAGCACAAGCTAGAATTAAGATTACTAGGAGAAATATCAATTACTTTACATATGCAGAGACAGCACCCTTATGGTAGAAAGTGAAGAGAAACTAAAGAGCCTCTTGATGAAAGTGAAAGAGGAGAGTGAAAAAGCTGGCTTAAAAGTCAACATTCAAGAAACTAAGATCATGGCATCTGGTCCCATCATTTCATGTCAAATAGATGGAGAAACAATGGAAACAGTGACAGACTTTATTTTCTGATGCCTTAAAACCACTTTAAAACATGCTCAGGCTTTTCTCAGTGGGAAGATTAATCTGTATAATAGGCTTCCTAAATAGATATGGAATTCTCTCATTAACTTTCCTGGGCATGACAATACTTAACTGAAAACCTAGATGGCTTCCTTCTACAGTCCATTGCCACTGTTACATGGCAACAATCCTCTCTAATCAGGCTCTATTACCTCATTTAAGTCTCAAGGTATACCATTTCTTTAGAATATTTTTCCCTTAAAAAAAAAAGAGAATGAATAACCAAGTGGTGATCTCGGTTTCTAATCCAGTGAAACAATTGTTTTGTGTCTGTGTTGAATAATTCCTTCCTTTGGTGACAAAATAACTAACAGAGCAGTGTCCATTGTTTTGGGGATGGTAGAGTAAAACTTTGTAAATGAATTATTACACATAATAATGAGAGATAATACCCATCTTTCATACTTTAGTTCCCAGACCAATGTATTCTGGCTATGGGAGAATCATCACTTTTATTGGCCATATGTTCAGAGAATAAACCACATCCTAAAAATTACCACTCCAGCCCATAAGATTGTGTATTGTGTTCCAGTTGATGTTGTTACTAACTCTAAACTAGATCATCCAACTGTCCTATAAAGTCAACTCTTGTTTATATGAGGTTTATAGAACATTATCTTAAATCATTTGTCATCAAGTAGGGTGATTTACCCTGTAGGGAACATTTTGTAATGTCTGGAGACTTTTTTATTGTCCTGACTTGTGGAGTGGGGAAATATTATCGACTGGCCCCTAGTAAATAGAGAACAGAGATGATATCGATCATTCTTCTATGCACAGGACAGTCTTCTGCAACATAGAATTATCTTGTCTAAAACGTTAGTAATGCTACTTTTTAAGACACTCTGCTTTAAAATGGTCACTGTAAAATGTATTTCTTGGTCAGAAGCAGTGTTTCACAGGTTAAAGTGACTGAGGAAGGAGAATTCAGTGAATCCTGGAATGGTGGTCCTCCCAAAGTGGACCAGAAAAAGCAAATAAAGGTTCAGTGACTACTCCAGTGAGGACAGATTTGTATTTCCCTCAAACGGAAAAGATTTTATGTAATTAACTGCCCCTGAGTAGATATTTAGACCATCCCAGCTTATTGAATTCTGTAGAAAGATCAGGATTGATTTTTGCTGTGTCTAGGAAGTTAGGCATTCAGAGTGCAGTTACCCATGGCTAGAAGTCTGGACTGTTGAATTTAAGCATTGTTTGCATTCTCATCACCATGGGCATTTTATATATGATCCTGTTGAGTGAATATTAGGGGAACTGATAAAAGGGCTAAAATAAATCTACTGGGTAGGTCATTTTGCCCAACTGGTTATTAATAAGTTTCCTTTACAGTGGTAACTTTTATTGAGTATTCATATAGAACACACATATTCACAGACTCTGGGATCATTCTAAAAGATCCATCTAAAAATCTCCCTCAGCTTTCTTGTTATTAATCTCCTAATTACTTCCTTCTAATGACTGCCATTCTGGCTAGGCTCCAGAGCCCAAAGTTAGGCTATGTATGTCAAGGCTATGTATTGTAACCCTGCTTATTTAACTTATATGAGAGTACATTACGTGAAATACAGGGCTGGATAAATCACAAGTTGGAATCAAGATTGCAAGGAGAAATGTCAATGACATGAGATAAGCAGATGATACCACTCTAATGGCAGAAAATGAAGAGGAACTTAAAAGTCTCTTGATGAGGGTGAAAAAGAAAGTGAAAAAGGTGACTTAAAACTCAACATTCAAAAAACTAAGATCATGGCATCCAGTCCCATCATTTCATGACAAATAGAAGGGGAAAAGGTAGTGACAGATTTTATTTTCTTGGGCTCCAAAATCACTGTGGATGGTGACTGGAGCCATGAAATTAAGACACTTGAACCTTGAAAGGAAAGCTTGGATAAACCTAGAGAGCATATTATTAATAAAAAGCAGGGACATTACTTTGCTAAGAAAGGTCCACATAGTTAAAGCTATGGCTTTTCCATTAGTCATGTATGATGTGAGAGCTGAACCATAAAGAAGGCTGAGTGCTGAAGCAATTGATGCTTTCAAACTGTGATGTTGGAGAAGACTCTTGAGAGTCCTTTGGACTGCAAGGAGAACAAGTCAGCCAATTCTAAAGGAAATCAACCCTGAATATTTATTGAAAAGACTGATGCTGAGGCCCCAATACTTTGGCCACCTGATGCGAAGAGCTGATTCACTGGAAAAGACCGTGATGCTGGAAAAGATTGAGGGCGGGAGGAGAAGGGGGTGACAGAGGATGAGATGGTTGGATGGCATCATCATGGGTTAGAGCAAACTCCAGGAGATAGCAAAGGATGGGGAGGGCTGCTGTGCTGCAGTCCATAGGGTCACAAATAGTTGATCATGACTGAGTTACTGAACAACAGCAAAGCCACCTGAATTCCCTTACTGGACTAACCTGGTCTAATATAATGACTGCATGGTTGAGAACACAGTTGCTGAATACACCTAAGGCGGTCTATGTAAGGGTCTATAAGTTTAACAAAAATGTTCTTATATCTGAATCTGACCTAAGGCAGTCTATGTAAGGGTCTGTAAGTTTAATAAAAATATTGTCATATCTGATCCTTCTAGTTGGAGAGTCTGGATACTAGTAGATAATAACTGGAAAAAAGTTATGATCATAGCTACTGAAAAGAGACACAATTTTGTGGCGGTAATAGGAGAGTAACAATCACAGCACCTGAGACAGAAACACCTTCAGCCCTGCTGGGTATAGGGGAGGGATGGATGATTCTATCAGATTCACCTCATCACAAAGGAAGTCAGTTTATATCAGTCCCTATTTGCAAGGGACCCTACAATGGACACAAAGCTTTCTTTCTGGAAACACCAGGCATTGCTTTGCCTCCTTCTCCAAAGAAAAATGACTTGCATCTGTCTTAGAGGTATTTTGAGAGGCCTTTAAGCACTTAAGGAAATATCATCATATAGACTCTTTGTAAGTGTAAAATTCTCTGTAAGATGAGGCTACCCTTGTTCATCAAGTGGAGTTTCCCAGAGAGATAAGTGATTTATCACATCTTGTGGGCAGGTATCCCCATGAAAGGAGTCATCCAATTAGAAAATGTGATACAAAATGTATTCCTGGCTTTACCTGAAGTGACCAATGACACAATTGGCCATGAAAGGCATTCAGGGCAGCCCCAACTCCCTAGTCAGGGTTTTTTTGGATGACAGAATTGCCCTAGATTTTCTGTCTGTGGGCCATCAAGGCAAAGTCTGTACAACTGCTAATTCATCCTGCTGTGCCTGGATATGTTCTGCAAGCCTAGCAGAACGGTCAAGACAGAGACGTTTGGCTTTCTAAGGTGACCATGATGGTTGCTGGAATTTGTTCAGAAGGTTGCGTCTGGAATCCTGGAGCACAAGGTTGAGATCAATACTGTGGTTTGGCCTCATCCTGCTACTTGGAAGCCTCAAGTGAAATGCACTATGAGGTAAAGTGAATGGATTTGGGCCCAGTCTCTGTCATTCGGATTCATCAGAGTGGCCAAATAGAGTGGCACATTCACGGGAAAATTTACCAGCAGCTAAGACAATGTAGAAACTGCAGGTGGATATCATTAGGTGAAAATACTCCATGGGTCCCTTGTATTACTGCATATCTCGTGAGCAGTAATATCTTGTGTAAGTAACTGCCTGCCTTTGCTCCATATTGTCTAATCTGTTTGTGTACCAAACAGCCTTAGAAACTAGAGATAGTGTCTACCAATCAAAAGGCAGATATGCTTACAGCTCATTATTAAAGATCTGGGTTTTCTCACCTCAGCACTTCTCTTTTACAATGTAACCCACTTCACGTGCATGTATCCATCTGGGTCCAACTGCATGACCCCTGAGGAAACTGAAGGCAGGGTGACCTGCTGCAAGTTTACTTACGCTGCTTGATGTACTGTGAATTTAAGTAGTTCCTTTTCTTTAATTCAGAAGTTTCATGCCTTCTGCCATCATTCATGAAATACTAGCAAGCTAACTGGTATGTAGGCTAAAATCTCAGGCCATGCAGAGTTCTTGACACCTACAGAAACCAGCAGCACATTTTATTGTAGTATCTCGCACCAGCCTTTTCAGCCTGTACTCCACAATGACACTTTTCATAGATGCTGGCACTTTCTCTACTAATATATTTCTCAATGTTTTGGTAAAAGAATTATCTCCTAAGCCCTCTCAGAGGATATATTTAAAAGAGGGTGAGTAAATAGTCCACAGTGAGTCCTCTCCCTAAGTCTTCAGACTACTTTGTGATTAGTCACAAAGTAAAAACCTGTTTATTTTGTTTGCCAAAAATTTGTCAAAATTTTTGGTACCTTGATGATTTCTCCCTATTTTCAGTACTGTTATGGAGTTAGATTCTTGTAGTTCTTCCAGTCATCTCAGTAGACTGACAAAGGAGGTAGGCTGTGTCCTCAGTCTGCCATTTTGAATTGAGAGTCCCACATTCAGTTCCTAACCCAATACTCCACTAGAATATTCTAGTAAAAGTTATCTTTGCCCTACAAATTGCCAAATCTAACTGGCCCATTTTTGGCTTATTTAACTTAATCTTTCTGGAACTTGATATTGTTGATCATTTTCCTTCCTGGAAACCTCTGAACTTTTCCCTTCAGATACGTGACGCTTTCTTGATCCTTTAACTTTTTTTCCTCAGCCTGTCTCATAAGATTCCATGTCTTCTTCTAAACCTCCAACATGCTATTGTTACCAAGTTTCAATCTGTGTCCCTTCTTTTCTACATTTAGCAAGAAAAATCAAAGGAAATAAGACTAAAATGAGAATTGGATGCATCATCAACAATCCTGGATACTAGAATGTGAGTCAATACTTCAAACCCATACAAGAAAATAATTTCCATTTAGAATCCTATGCCTAACAAAATTGCTGGTGCAAATTAAGATCACATTCAAGCATGCAGAGACAGACACAGGCATTAATTTAAGCTATATGCTTATAGATTCCAAATCTACATAATTAGCCCAGATCTTAATGCTTAGTTCCTGACTTGCTCAATTACCCATTAAATTGTTTCATCTGGATATCTCAAAAACTCCCTAAACTCAGTATGTTCAAAAGTGAACTAAATAACCTAACTGGTGAAAGGTATTCACTACATTATACTCTTGATCTCAGCAAAGTAAACCATTATGCACCCATCAGACTTTCATCACCAACACCAGTAAGTAATCAAGTCTGCTCAAATCTACAAACTATTTCTCACTGCTACTCTTTCCCTTTTATTTCACTATTGCTTTCTTAATTCACATTTTCATAATTTCCATCTAGCCTCCCTACCTCCAAAGTTGACGCACTTAAGTCCACCCCTTACCTTATAGCAAGAATGGTCTTTCTACAGGGTATATATGGTCATATTTCTCTTTTAATTCAAAGAATCATTTTCTAGTTCTCGATTTTACGATCTGTCTTCTGACCATCTTCTTACCTCTTCCTGTTCTCCACCTCACCTTCCTTGTTCTAACTATACTAAATCATAATACATCTGTAGCTCTCTGATGCTGTTTCCACCACACTTGTGGCAGAAAGCAAAGAAGAACTAAAGAAACTCTTAGTGAAAGTGAAAGAGGAGAATGAAAAAGTTGGCCTAAAACTCAACATTCAGAAAACTAAGATCATGGCATCTGGTCCTATCACTTCATGGCAAATAGATGGAGAAACAATGGAAATAGTGACAGATTTTATTTTGGGGGATCCCAAAATCACTGCAGATGGTGACTGCAGCCATGAAATTAAAAGATGATTGCTCCTTGGAAGCAAGGACCAACCTAGACAGCATAATAAAGACAGAGACATTACTTTGCAAACAAAGGTCCATCTAGACAAAGCTTTGATTTTTCCAGTAGTCAGGTATGGATGTGAGAGTTGGACTATAAAAAAGCTGACCACTGAAGAACTGATGCTTTTGAACTCTGGCATTGGAGAAGACTCTTGAGAGTCCCTTGGACAATAAGGAGATCCAACCAGTCCATTCTAAAGGAAATCAATCCTGAATATTCATTGCAAGAGTGATACTGAAGCTGAAACTCCAATACTTTGGCCACCTGATGCAAAGAACTGACTCATTTGAAACGACCCTGATGCTGGGAATGATTGAAGGCGGGAGGAGAAGGTGTCAACAGGGGATGAGATGGTTGGATGGCATCACTGACCCAATGGACATGAGTTTGAGTAAGCTCCGGGAGTTTGTGATGGACAGGGAAGCCTGGTATACTGAAGTCTATGGGGGTCTCAAAGAGTCGGACACAACTGAGTGATTGAACTGAACTGAATGCTATTTCATGCCCCCATCATTTTCCTTCCATTGTTCCTATTGCCAAAAAAAAAAAAAAAAAATGGCTCTGCTCCGCTGGTGATGATAACCAATTCACCCTCCAAGTCTTAATGGAAGCATCAGCTTTTCTAAGGAAATTTTCTGAATCCCCATGCTATCCTGCCATTCTGTACAGACATCTATTTACATTTTGCATGTTGCTAGTATGCTGTGGAAATACTTACAACATGCTTCCTCTCTATTAGACTAGGAATTCCTTAAAATCAGGGACTGTGTCTTGCTGATATTTATATAATCAGCATAGTATTTGGCATAGTCAATATCTATAAATGAATGGATAAATAAATGAATGAATAAAACCTTCTTCCTTATCCTCTATTCTGGATAATCTTTCTCCAAACTCAACTATTATCCTTAATCTATTGCCTAATTTTCTCCATCCTTTCATAGATCAACACCTTGTATGAGGGGCAGAAAGATAATTCCCAGACAGGTTTGGAAACAACATGAAAATAGGACACACACAAAGTTTTCTTTGTAATCCCACAAATCAGTCAGAGAAATCTAATCCATGGGATTGGAAAAGTAAAATGGAAAGGATTTAGGGAGATGCCTGGAGGGAGGCCTGGGTAGCCTCACAGAACCTCACACACTAAACAGTGGCACAGAGAAATTGACTGAGAATTCTCAGGCCCAGAAGGAGGACAGGAATGTAGAAGGACAAGCAAACCAATGGATTAGAAAGAATCTGGATTGTGATAGGAGGCAAGGGCACTGTGACAGGCCAGAGGTAGAAGAGAAGTTTATGAGTTTCAGCTGGACACTCCAAAGGCCTGGTAGAAGCCACAGCACAGTGGGCATGGTGAGGAGAGAAGCTGATGCTTGGACACCAGATGAGATGAGAAGCCCACACTAGGCACCACTCAGACACTCCTTATCAGTGCTGGCGCAATGAAAAACTCAGCCAGAAAACCAGATTACATACAAGGAGAAAGAAGAAAAGGAAAGGGTAGAAGCCTGGGGTAACTGATCTATTAACCAGATGTGGCAATTAGTTAGTGACTAAGATAACAATACTCAGATTTGGCTGCAAATCATTAGCTCAGACTATATACACCTGAATGGAACAGGATAAACTATCCTAGAAAGAGATGAAAACATTTTCAGTCACGGAAAATGAAAGTTATTTCTCCACATATGAGTCCTAACGTGTACATTGCATCTCCTCACTTCTACCCTCAGCTATCCATATATATACACGGCAACTGTATATCCCCAACATTCCAGAAAAGCTGTAACTTAAATTGGGCTTCCCAGGTGGCGCTAATGGTAAAGAACCCACTGCCAGTGCAGGAGATATAAAAGATGTGTAAAAGATCCCTGTGTCAGTAAGATCCCCTGGAGGAGGGCATGGCAACCCATTCCAGAATTCTTGCCTGGAGAATCCCAGGACAGAGGATCCTGGCAGGCTATGGTCCACGGGGTTGCAGAGTCGGACACGACGTAAGCTGCTTCACTTACTCACTCACTCACTCTGTCCTAACTTGAATAGTCCTGTTTCTTATGATTGCATCAATTCTGCAACGCCATGAGCTCCACGTTTTGGTTCAGAAAGTACTACATACTGAGTTCCACTATTGATTTGCCCCCCCCCACCCCCTATCCACACACCAGGGAAAAGAATAGGTGTGTGGATAGAGGGTGGGGGGATTTTTAGCTTTCAAGACTTGTTAGCTGTGATGTTTGCATTGTCAGAAATTTTATATGGAACATGTTGTACAGATTTATATGCTTCAATGTTGGAGAGCTGAGACACATTTAAATTTGCACATTGGTCCTTTGGGAGTGACAGCCTGCACTGTTTCTCCATTTGTTTCATCATTTCATTAGTAATTGTGCAAAACAAACATGATCCTCAAGTGAAAAATGATGATGGGGTAGAAACATACTATTAACCCTTCAGGGAAGCTTTTAGAAAAGTCAAGGTTAGTTAAGGTCTTCAGTCAAATTAGCCTCTGAAAGTCTACATGTAAATAAAAACAAACAGGGAAGCTCAAGGACCTCTTGGGTGGTTGGAAGAAAGAGGAGAAGAAAGCTGTAATTAAGTTTCCTTTGTCATCAACCATTTTTCAGGTAAATGATCATAAATTACTAGAACATGTCTTAACTCTCAGCCCTGCAAAGCTACAAAAAGCTCTATCTCTCAACTAGTTTTAGAAATTTGGTGTAAGTAATTGGAAAACTAGGAAATGCTTATGTTCAAACCTCTGGCTTCCTTCAACTTATTAATAAAATTCCTAAATTAATCAAAGTAGAGGATGCTGAAACTAAACCACATTCTGGCTTAACTGTCTTCTGTGTCATTTTTGCTGGAGGGAGAAAATAGGTTTTCCAACATCATATTTAATTTCATTAGCTACTGTTGCTTTTTGGAAATCTACTTATAACACATGAAGATAAACATTCTCCTTGTGATAAGGCTATGTTTATAAACTGGGTTTAGGATGAAAGAAAAACCTAAACTGATGTGTTTTCATTGTGGAGTTAATGGTGCTTTACTAATCCCCTTTCTGTGAGCCAGCAAGGCGCAGGCATTCAGGAAGCATTTCGGGTGACTCGCACATACTGGCCTTCTTAAACATTGTAGTAGGAGAAAGCCCTTTTCCCTGCTGAGTAATGCCAAAACATCATGCTCCTCTCCTCTTGGAAGGGAATTTCTGTGCAGCAAAAATAAAAATATACAGACTTTTTAAAGCTCACTAGTGAAGGTTGAATGAAGGGTTATTTGTTCCTTTAACAACTGAATCCTTTGTGCAGGGGGTCCCCTCTCTTCTATTTCTGTCTCCCTACCTGGAAAGGGGGCTCCTCTACACTAAGGGCAGGAGGAAAGTGAGTCTACTTCTATGCTGTGAAGTGTGAATTTCCACATTTCTTTCCAGGAAAGAGCTGAAGATTTAAAGGAAATGTTAAATATTTCATAGCTGTAGAAAGGTATAAGGAATTATGTCATGAACACACATATACACAATATCCAGCTAAAGAGATGACTCATTACAAACGTGTTTGAAGCCCCTTTGTATGTCCCATTATATTCAATATTTTCCTTATACCTCATCCTTCCCCTCCTTGCCAGGTACAAGTGTTTAGATTTTCTCATCCTGGTGCTGCTATTGTTGTTTAGTTGCTAAGTCACATCTGATTCTTTTGCCACCACATGGACTGTAGCCTTCCAGGCTCTTCTGTCCACAGGAATTCCCAGGCAAGAATTTTGGAATGAGTTGCCATTTCCTTCTTCAGGGAGTCTTCCTGACACTCAGATTGAACCTGCATCTCCTGCATTGCAGGTGGATTCACTGAGCCACCATGCAAGCCTTAGTGTGTCCCTGAACTAAACATAGGGTTCCTTTCACATTTTAAACTAAATAAAATCCTGGTATATATGTTATATATATATAACATATATATATATATATATATATATATATATATATATTCTTTTACAAATTGCCTATTTTATTTTTGAGTTTTACGTATGTAGACAAAGTTTTTATATATTTTTAATATTTATTAAGATATGGCTGAGCTATAGCATTGTATACATTTAAGATGTACAATGTATGGGGTGGTTTGATACATTTATGTGTATCAAAATATATAATTACCACTGTAGCATTAGCTGACACCTCTATCATATCACATAATTATCATTTTTTTTGTAATGGTTGTTTTATCATGTGCATTGTTCTACTACATCATTTCTACTCTACATCATGGCTATAGCACAATTTATTCCCACTTGGAAATCCTTTCCTCTTGAACATATACAGGGATACTGGGAGCATTAATGAGACCCTCAGATTGCAGAATCCACAGCAAATGAAACATCCTCACCTAAGAGAAATTCTCACAGTAAAGAAAAATGTAAAGACAATACATAGTGAATGATGCTTTTGTGGTTCCACTTTCTGTTTAAATCTATTGGACTTTCTTTGGTATGTGAGCTGGGGTATATTTTTACAGTTGGGTGAGTTAACTGTTTCTGTGCATGATATTGACTATTTTATTTTATTTTTTTCATTATTCATCATTTTTAATTTATTTTTTAAAAATATATATATTTATTTATTTTCTTTAAATTATTGTGTTGATTTTGCCATACATTGACATGAATCCACCATGGGTATACATGTGTTCCCTTTCCAGAACTCCCCTCCCTCCTCCCTCCTGATTCCACTAAGATCTGTTGTCACCTGCTAATGTTCATGGAGCAAAACTTTCCAGGAAGTGAAGACATTCCTGGGTATTTGTCTTAGGGTGTTCTTAGCCTCAGAGGAGACATAACCAGGTATGAAGAGTTTGGCAAGGTCCGAAGAATCCTGCCTTATAATGTGACAGTTCTAGAAAATTCTAGAAAGTCCTGCTACCCCTAGGACTGGGGTATCTTTTCTCTTTGCATCTTAAAAAGACTGCATGCAAGAGGCTAACAAGTATCTATAATGATGAGACTGCCTCCTGATTTTAAGGAATGAATTATCAAGTACATTGGGCAAGGTCATGGGTTTGTGACTCCCAGGCCTGGTTTCTATTTCTTAGCCCTTCTATCTTTTCCTCCTCCTACAGTGTTAGTCTGTAGTCTGTTCTTATCTCTTCTGCTGTAGACTCAGTAAGCACAGTGATTTTGATCTTCTGAAAAGTGTTTATTAAATCCTGCTGAGTCTTCCTTTGAAATGCTTCTTATCCATACCCCTTCCTTCCATCACCTCCCCCGCCCCCAGCCATCACTTCACACCTGGACAGCTGGCATGGGCTCAGAGCTGGACTAGGCGCGGTCTCTCTTATTCCTAACCCAGCCTACATGCCAAGGCTATTCATCTTTCTCAGACACTCGTTCTACAGCTCATTGGTCCCAGACCTTCAAAGACTTCCCATTTTCTAGGACATCAAACCTAAACTTTTTCAGACAAGGCCAATAATTTGTGTATCCTGGTGATCCTCGCCTGCTGTCATTTCATGCTACCTAACTTCAGCTCTAGTTTGGCTAATCTCTCTGACTTCCATGAATATGTCATTCTTGTGTATGCAATGTTTTCTTCTCCTGGAATATTTTATTTATCTCTTCAGACTACTCTTTCATTCACAGCATTTATATTGAAGGCCTCCTATGTGCTAAATCCTAGAGTTCTAAGATTATGACTTTAAGTGGATTTTTTTTTTTTACTATCTCATTTCTAGTAACCTCTTTCTTTTATTAGTCTTAACTACTTTGTATCTATACATAGTCCACTAAATAAAGATAAAAGCAAGTGAGGGAGGTGGACCTCTCTCTTCAAGTAGCAACCACTTAATCAATAAGAGGAATGAAGAGAATTTCAAACCCTAGAGAAGTATTTAAGTAAGGGGAGATGTGAGAAGTAAGTGAAATGAAATGTGATTAATGGAGCAGTGATTTAGCAGTAAATTATGTGTAACTTTATTTTGTTCACTCTCGTTTCAAATGGGTTTTTCTTATCTTCTTGTTGCAAGATAAGCTATTTGAGGGCAAAGGCTAAGCCTTCTTTAAATTGCCCCAGTTCTTAAACAATGTTAGATACACACTGGAGCTTTTGCCAGCTTTCTATTGCTTCTGACTGCCACAAAATGAAATGCTCTTTTGTCTGTATTCCCAGGGACAATAGTGGTGGACAGAGCATGTCAGAGAGCAGTCACCTTCCCAGCCTTATCCTCAGTTTAGTTCCTTGAGAAATAAAAGGCTTTGGATAAGTAAGAGCAGGCAGTGATGCAATGAAAGTAGGTAGAGTCTGAGCATCCACCTTCCTAGTGGTTCTGCCCCCACAGATCAGCAAAGAGTATTAAACCATTTCCCTGGAAATGTTTGTCTTTACATTTATGTCTCTTGATGCACTCCCTTTCCTAGATGTGTTTTCATTGTTTTAGTCATTTCTTCTGACACATCATGACATTTTAACCATTCCCTTAAACCACAAATCCTAGTAAGAACATAAGATTGTAAGTCAGGGAATTGTGGAGGCAGTCCTAAAACCACTGTAGAAGAATCTAAAATGGTTTTTATTGGATTTTAGGTTGAAGCTGAGTTTTAGTCCAAGTCAGTAAGCAATCGGTTCAAACCACTTTCGATGGCAGTGGCATGCAGTTTCTATTTTTGCTTTCTCAATAACTTCACTCTCTGTAGTGAAAGTTCATTTTGAATAAGATCATAAATTGGATTGATTATAGATTTAATCAGAGTTGTGCTTTTTTGGGAATCAGTATTTCAGTGTATTTTGTCCTTCCCCCTCCCACAAAACTAGTTAAGTATGCTATAACTTAAATATAGAACACTGGGTCTGAACAAACAGGGAAATCATCACCTTTCAGCAAAAATAATCATGCTATTATTTACTTGAACAGAAGCAAGCTTTAAATGCTAAAGAAGCTAATGATTTATAATACAATTTCTAAGTTGAGGACTAATAATAAGTAGGAAGTTCAGTGATGCTACAATAGTGTGGCTATAGGCAACCCAAGCAGCCCACCGGGCTCCTCTGTCCACGGGATTCTCCAGGCAAGAATACTGGAGTGGGTTGCTATTTGCTTCTCCAGGAGATTTTCCCAACCCAGGGACTGAACCTGGGTATCTTGCATTGCAGGTAGATTCTTTACCATCTGAACCACCAGAGCCCAAATAGCTATCATAACGTAATGTAAGAATTAACTTGTACTTTCAAATAAATTTTTAAGAAAGTAAGAGACTCTTCATGGATGTTTCCAATAACTTAAAGAGGGGCAGTTCTATGTGTTTTTTACTTTGGAAAACCCCCCCCAAATCTAAATATCCATTTAGAAGTTGGAATGTTGTGAAGAATGGGAGATGTTGCTAACTGATGAAGACATAGATTTTCTATAAAATATCTTGGCCTTAAAAATATGAAGATTATATCTTCCTTTTCTTTCCCCATGCTACATTTTCCCCCAGTATGCTATTTGAATTTATGTTTGGCCTAGGAGGGTATATTATTGTAATTTTCATTTTATAGGTAAAGAAATTTGGACCTAATGGTATAAGGTGAGCTCGAATTCAAGACATCACCTGGGGAAACAGAAGCGGCAGTTATTGTTCCACTGCCATACCTATGCTTATTCTAGAAGACTAGTATATATGCTGACAGGAAGATGACATCATTAATCTTCTGTGTCCCTGAAAAATGTTGAAATCCTAATTCCTAGTGATGATGACACTAGGAGGTGAGGCCTTTAGGAGGTCATTAGGTCCTGAGGGTAGAGCTCTCATGAATGGGATTAGTGTCTTGATATAAGAGATCCTACAGAGCTTTCTTGTCCCTCTGCCATGTGAGAATACCACAAGAAGTATGAGATCCAGGATAAGGTCCCCACTCAACCATGCTGGCACCTTGATCTTAGATTTCCAGCCTCCAGAACGCTGAGTAATAAATTTCTGCTGTTTATAAATTGCTCAGTCTGTGGTATTTTATTATGTTAGCCCAAACAGACTAAGACAGATGAATTTCTTTGATCTGGGCCAGCTCCTTCTCAGGACCACCACGCTTGCAGTCTTAGTGCATTAGAATAGAGCAATGATGGTCATGGAGAAACTCTGCTTTAGTCTTTTAAGGACAAATCCCTCATAGCTCAGTTGGTAAAGAAACTGCCTGCAATGTAAGAGATCCAGGTTCGATCCCTGGGTTGGGAAGATCCTCTGGAGAAGGAAATGGCAACCTACTCCAGTATTCTTGCCTGGAGAATCCCATGGACAGAAGAACCTGGCAGGCTACAGTCCAAGGGGTCGCAAGAGTCGGACATGACTTAGCAACTAAACCACCAACCACAACCAACAAGGACAAATTTGTGAGTACAGTTAGGTGACTACTATCAGAAGCAGCAGCTTCAACATTTGTGCAGCATTTGACCTCGGGCCACCTCCTCTTGGGAAACCCTGGTCCATAACAGAGTACGGGAGAAGTAATAGGACCTGGTCATTTCTGCACAATGCAGAATTCTTCTATGAGCAGTCTTGGCCCTGGTGCTCCCCACTGGGCTAGCTGAAACTCTCTCTGAGCTCCAGCACAAATTGAGTTCTCTTTCTACACCATACTCCTTCCCTCTCCATTTTCATTCATAAGGGTCAGAATAATCTGAAGGCTCTCCTCACTTAATCTTGCTGTCACTTCCCTTATAATTCATGGTTTTACTGTTCTGCCTACCCCAGTCTCTTGCACTCTTAGCTCCGTCTTGGTGTCTACTTCCTGGAGAATCTGAACTGACATAAACAGCCTGTCTATAATAACATCATTTGTTGGCAGAGGTCTGGTTATAGTATCTACTCTAATGTCATTTTTATATTGCTAGAATGGTAGAACTAAGACCCTGTAATGCCCATCTAACCAAAATGTAGTTGTCACTACATTCCTTTATTTTATTCCTTTCATCAGTCCCTGTACAGGTGTAAGTCTGATGTAAGATAGTGAAGCAAGACATTTTTCAATTTCATGGCCCAGCAAAATAAATCAGAAAAATATTGAAGAGTTGATATAACATTTCTAGTTTTTTAAATCTTACCAGGTAAAGGAACTAAAAAGCATCTGTATACAACTGTCAAAGTTTTTTCATGGAAGATAATCTTTTTTTTTTTTACAACAAAAAGAGGAAGAACACAATATGAGAATCTAGGATAGTTGAAAAAACTACACTGATCTATAATAAAAAAAAACTGTCATGCAAAAATAACAAAAACAAGCCAGGACATCAGTTTTTTTTTCCCCTTATATGATTAACTGTCATAGGAATTGCCCTCACAATAAAAATAATTAGAAACCAGACATGGTATATGAAATAACAGATTTCAGACATTGGATGGCAGGTGGCACAGGATGATGGTTCCTAAGAAAAGAGGAATAAAAGAGGTAAGTTATATGATAACCTTGATCATTTCTTGGGGGCAGTTCCCAGGCTTATGAGCAAGTAGAATAAACTGACAGAGTATAGGAATGTCATCAAACTGAGGGGAGCTGCAGAATAGTCCTGTTGAGTCTATCTGGCTGAGTACTTACCTCCACATTTACAGGTGAAACTACCTCAGGCTTGGGAATCAGTATCAAGCAATAGCCAGCAGTTCTCAGAGCTGAGCATAGTATGTGATTCTACCAGCTAGAGTGGAGGGCATGTTGTCATAAGTGTCATGAATTTGTTGCAGGCAAATTTGTTTCTAGAATGAAGGCTAATCTAGACTTGTCGTAGAAAAGCATGAAAGAAAGCCTTAAAGGGATTGAACTCACTCATGAGTAACTTAACTGTGCATCAGAACAAATCCAACACTCTTTAAAGAAAAACAAAATTCAGCACTCAACATAAAATTCAGAATGCTCAGCATCCAATCAAAGGCATGGAAAGAAAAAGGGAAATATGATTGATAACCAGAAGCAAAGTCAGTCAGTATAAACAAACTCCCAAATAATAGAGACTATGGAATTATTAAAGAAAGACCATAAACCAGCTATAAACATTTTATAAACATTTCAAGATATAAAGGAAAACAAATAATGGTAAGAAGAGATATAAAGAATAATTTTTAAAAATATAATTGCAGCTTCTAATGGAAATAATTTACATTATTCTCAATGTAAAAAATATACTCAGTGGGATTACTATCACAATACACACCAAAGAAAGATGAGTGAATCTGAAGACAAAGGAATGGAAACTATTCAAAATGAGAGAAAAATCAATGTCCTGTTCCATATATAGTGCAATATAAAATGGTATAACATATGTAACTGGACATCTAGAAGGAAAATAAAATAAGAGAATAGGGGATGGAAAAACATCTGAAGAAATAATGGCCATTGAAAAATTTGATTAAAAACTTTAAACCCACATATAGGCATCTCAGTGAATCTCAAGCAGAAATATATAAAGAAACTCACAAAAAGATACATTGTAATCAAATTTGTAAAAAAAAAATCATAAATAAAAACCATAAAAGTACCCAGAGGAAAAAAGATATATGTGTTATGCCAACGGGTGAAAAAGAATGCTAACAGACCTCTCATTATAAACAATGAAGGCTCAAAGACACATGGAACAATATCTCTAAAGCGCTGAAAAACAAATTGTCTACCTAGACTTCTATACCCAGCAAGAGTCTTTCAAAACTCTAGGAGAAATACTTTTCAACCTAACAAAAGTGAAATTAACCATTTGCAGACCTGCACTTTAAGAAATGTTAAAAGAAATTCTACAAACAGAAGCAACAACATGACAATACCAAATGGAAATTTGAATTTGGATGATAGAAGAGAGAAGGCATGAAGTGGAATATGTCAATACATTTTTAAAAGTTATTTCACCTCATTTTTTAAAGTTTGAAGCAAAATAATAATAGTGTATCTTGGGGAGTGTAACATTAATTTATTAATTTTAAAATACATGAGAAGAATAATATGATGTTTGGGAGATACAAACTGTAACTATAATTTTGTAAAGTTATCACACTGTTAAGTAGTATAATATTATTTGAACTTAGGCTGTTTTAAGTTAAAGATGAATATTGGGAAACTTACAGAGGTTGACAAACTGACAGCCTTTGGGTCAAATCCCGTTTGAGTGGCCACCCATTTTTGTATTTTTGTAATTAAAGTTTTATTGGAATACAGCCATAGCCATTCCTTTACATGATATCCAGGTATACTTTTCAACTAGTGGCAAAGTTGAGTAGTTGCAAGAGAAGTTTAAAATATTTAATATTTGATGCTTTACAGAAAAAATGTGCAGTCCCCTCATCTTGAGAAATCAACAATATTAATGATGATGACAATAATAAGTAATAGTAAATCAAAGCAAAAATCTGTAGTTAACAAGCCAATAGTAGAGACAAAATGATTTTATAATAAGCACTCAGTTAATGGAGAAGTGTTCAAAAAAGGGAAATACTAGATAAAATAAATAAGAAACCTATAGCAAGATAATAGAACTAACCCAATCTTGTTTATAATTACATTAAATTTAAATTTTTCTAAACATTCCAATTAAAAGGTAGAGAGTGTTTGATTTCAGGCATAAGTAAATATGCTCTCTATAAGAATACCATAGGTTCAAAGTGAAAAGTTACCAAAATATGTAATATAAAACTGAAAGGAAGCTAGGATGACTATATTAAAAGCAAATTTCAAAATGAAAAGTATTACCTGGGATGAAGAAGCTTTCTCTCATTCCCATCTCTTCTTCATGTGATGATATAGCAAGAAGGTGGCCAACCATCTGCAAACCAGGAAGAAAGTTCTCTCCAGACACTAGATTTGCTGTCAACCTTGATGTTGGACTCTCCAACCTCCAGAACTGTAAGAAATAAATGTTTATTGCTGAAGTCATCCAGTCTATGGTATTTTTGTTATAGCAGCCTCAACTGCCCAAGGTATCAATTTAACCTAATTTTTGTTTATATAGCACTCCTCCCCAACAGCATAGTATAATCTCATCAAGTGTACATGAAACATTCACAGATAGACAAAATTCTGAGCCATAAAATTTTTGAATGATTGAATTTATAGAGTATTTTCTCTGATGACAGCAGCAGCAAACTAGAAACCAATTGAAAAATATTTCTGGAAAATCTATAAACAGTTATAAATTAAATGGCACATATCTTAACTCATGGTTCAAGGAGGGCATCACAAGGGAAATTAGGAAATAATTTGACATGAATAAAAAAGAATACACAACATATCAAATTGTTAGGCTGATATAAAATAGCATAATCAAAGAAAAATGTATAGCATTAAATGACTGTATTATAACAGAGAAAAAGTTATAAAAACTAACGATCAAAACTTCTACTTGAAGAAATTAGAAAAAGAAGAGCATTAGCAATTAACTTAAGCAGAAGGAAGTAAAAATACAGCAACTACAAAAACAATGAAGCAAAAAGAAAGACACTCTCAAAGCTGTGATAAAAATCCATAAACCCAAATGCTAGTTATTTGAGAAAATCCATATTATTGGTTAAAATCTTTGAACAGGATGATTAGCGGGGAAAAAAGGAGATGCAAATTATCAATATCAGAAATAAAAGGGGTAATAGAATTACAGAGCCTACAGGAGTTAGAAATATAAGGCAATATTATGAATAATTATATGTCAATAAATTCATCTATTTGATGCAATGGCTGATATTTTTTGAAAGATACAAAGTGTCAAAGCTTTTTCAAACTAGAATAGAAGACCTAAAGTCTTTCATCTATTTTTAAAAACTGAAATCAGAGTTAGAGTACTCGTGCCCCACTTCCCTGCAAAGAAAACCCCTAGGTCCAGATAACTTCACTGATACACTGTGCCAGGCCTTTAAGGAAGAAATAATGACAATCTTACTGAAACTCTTCCAGCAAACAATAGGGAATGTTTCCTAACTTATTTTAGAAGGCTATCATTAATCTGTTATCACAACAACAGAAAAACATTGTTAGAAAAGAAAATTATAGATCTTTATCCTTTGGGAATATAGATGCAGAAATCTTTAACAAAGCTTTGATACTCTGAATCCAGAAACATTTAAAAAGGATAATACAGAAGCTTTTAATTTTAATTAGGTCCCATTTGTTTATTTGTTCTTTTATTTCCAATATTCTGGGAGGTGGGTCATAGAGGATCCTGCTTTGGTTTATGTTGGAGAGTGTTTTGCCTATGTTATCCTCTAGGAGTTTTATAGTTTCTGGTCTTATGCTTAGATCTTTGATCCATTTTGAGTTTATCTTTGTGTATGGTGTTAGAAAGTGTTCTAGTTTCATTCTTTTACAAGTGGCTGTCCAGTTTTCCCAACACCACTTGTTAAAGAGGTTGTCTTTTCTCCATTGTATATTCTTGCCTCCTTTGTCAAAGATAAGGTGTCCATAGATGCGTGGATTTATCTCTGGGCTTTCTATTTTGTTCCATTGATCTATATTTTTGTCTTTGTGCCAGTACCATACTGTCTTAATGACTGTGGATTTGTAGTATAGCCTAAAGTCAGGTAGGTTGATTCCTCCAGTTCCATTCTTCTTTCTCAAGATTGCTTTGGCTATACGAGGTTTTTTGTATTTCCATACAAACTGTGAAATTATTTGTTCTAATTCTCTGAAAAAGACCTCTGGTAGCTTGATAGGGATTGCACTGAATCTATAGATTGCTTTGGGTAGTATACTCATTTTCACTATATTGATCCTCCCAATCCACGAACACGGCACATTTCTCCATCTATTTGTGTCCTCTTTGATCTCTTTCATCAGTGTTTTATAGTTTTCTATATACAAGTCTTTTGTTTCTTTAGGTAGAAATACTCCTAAGTATTTTATTCTTTTTGTTTCAGTGGTTAATGGAATTGTTTCCTTTATTTCTCTTTCTGTTTCTGCACAACAAAGGAAACTATAAGCAAGGTGAAAAGACAGCCTTCAGAATGGGAGAAAATAATAGCCAATGAGGCAACGGACAAACAATTAATCTCAAAAATATACAAGTAACTCCTGCAGCTCCATTCTAGAAAAATAAACAACCCAATCAAAAAGTGGGCCAAAGAACTTAACAGACATTTCTCCAAAGAAGACATAAAAGTGGCTAACAAACACATGAAAAGATGCTCAACATCACTCATTATCAGAGAAATGCAAATCAAAACCACAATGAGGTACCACTTTACACCAGTCAGAATGGCTGCCATCCAAAAGTCTACAAGCAATAAATGCTGGAGAGGATGTGGAGAAAAAGGAACCCTCTTACACTGTTGGTGGGAATGCAAACTAGTACAGCCACTATGGAAAACAGTGTGGAGATTCCTTAAAAAGCTGCAAATAGACCTGCCATATGACCCAGCAATCCCACTGCTGGGCATAGACACCGAGAAAACCAGAATTGAAAGAGCCACGTGTACCCCAATGTTCATAGCTGCATTGTTTACAATAGCCAGGACATGGAAGCAACCTAGATGCCCATCAACTGACGAATGGATAAGAAAGCTGTGGTACATATACACAATGGAATATTACTCAGCATTAAAAAAAAATTCATTTGAATCGGTTCTACTCAGGTGGACGGAACTGGAGCCTATTATCCAGAGTGAAGTAAGCCAGAAGGAAAAACACCAATACAGTATATTAACGCATATATATGGAATTTAGAAAGATGGTAACAAGAACCCAGCATGAGAGACAGCAAAAGGAACGCAGATGTATAGAACAGACTCGTGGACTCTGTGGATGAGGGCAAGGGTGTGATGATATGGGAGAATGGCATTGAAACATGTTAATTATCATATGTCTAATCAATCGCCAGCCCAGGGTTGATGCTCGGGGCTGGTGCACCGAAATTTTCCGGGGTGAGGGAGTCGGGAGGGAGGAGGGAGGGGGGTTCTAGAGGGGGAGCATATGTACACCCATGGCGATACCATGTCATTGTATGGCAAAACCAATAAAAAGAAAAAATAGGGGGAAAAAAAAGGATAATACATCTTGACCAATGAAAGGTAGACAGATGGAAAAGAACTGTAAAAAAAAGAAAGGAGAAAAATAAATGGAGAGAGAGACTGGCAAACAATGTACCATGAAGATGTGAACTGTTCCTCAAATTTTCTGTAGAGTGAATGAATTTCCAAACAAAAATCCCAGCAAATTTTTTTTGTAGACATTGAGATTTGGGGGAAAAATTAGGGGGAACTTTTAGTATGATGAAAATAATCTACATCATGAATGCAGTGGTGGCTACATGACTGATTTACATTTGCCAAAATTCTGAACTAAGTTAAAATTGGTGAATTTTAGTATATGTATATTATCCTTTGAAAGGGCTGATTTTTTTCAAAGGCCCACATTTAAAAATTCAAATTCATAAAATTATAGCCTAGAATTTTATGTGACATTTGTATAGCAGAATTTTCTTGGCTCTGTTTGTCAGTATGCCTTGACCTAGAGCTTGATGTCTATCTTGGAATAGGACTTCGGTTTTTATTACAATCTTGTTCTAGCTCCTTTTTGTTTTTATCAAAAGTCAAATTACACATAAAAACTGGATGCTAACTCAGTAAAATTCTGTACAATTTAAAATAGTCAGGTTCTGTTCTAAGAAGTAGAATTATGGGCCCACAAGCCTTTTCCTTGTGGGTCTGAAAATCCTATGATGGGGTGTAAACCAGGAGTGCAGCCAGTGAGTGCTCCAGGAAGGGGCAGAAGCTAGCTTCTCCCTGAGTAACTCTTACACCTGGGATCTGGGATATGCGTGCCTAGCAAGGTGCTATGTACATCATAAAATTCATCATAAAGGGCAGGATTAACGTTGGAGAGGGCATCCCTGGTGGCTCAGATGGTAAAGAATCTGCCTGCAATGCAGGAGACCTGGATTCAATCCAAAGGTCAGGAAGATACCTTGGAGAAAGGAATGGCTACCCACTCCAGTATTCTTGCCTGGGAAATCCCATGGACAGAGGAGCCTCGCAGGCTACAGTCCATGTAGGTCACAAAGAGTTGGACATAACTGAGTGACTAACATTTTCACTAACATTTGGGAGTCACTGATCTATGGTGCTGGGGTTACCATTCTGAGCATAATAGAGTTTTAAGTATAAAGGATTTGGAAACAGGCCAACCTAAACTTGAGTCCTGATTCTGCTAATTCTTACCTGTCTGCCATGAAAATGGGTGCAAGTGTTGGTTGCTCAATCGTGTTGGAGTCTTTGCAACCCTACAGACTGCAGCCTGCCAGGTTCTACTGTCCATGGAATTCTCCAGGCAAGAATACTGAAGTGGGTTGCCATTTCCTTCTCCAGGGGATGTTCCTGACACAGGGATCGAACCCAGGTCTCCTGCATAGGGACAGATTTTTTTACTATCCAAGCCACCAGGATAGCCATTAGGAAAGTCATTTAACTTCTCTCAGCTTCAGTTTTTGTTTAGTC
The DNA here is from genome assembly GCA_007570785.1 of Antilocapra americana. Classification (NCBI taxonomy): domain Eukaryota; kingdom Metazoa; phylum Chordata; class Mammalia; order Artiodactyla; family Antilocapridae; genus Antilocapra; species Antilocapra americana. Next base: position 19,338,800 of record ML664174.1, on the reverse strand, counting down.
ACTAAGTCGTGTCTGACTCATTAACAACTCCATGGACCACAGCCCACCAGGCTCCTCTGTCCAAATTACTATACAATTGCACTCATTTCACATGCTAGCAAAATGATGCTCAAAATCCTTCAAGCTAGGCTTCAGCAATATGTGAACTAAGAAATTCCAGATATACAAGCTGGGTTCAGAAAAGTCAGAGGAGCCAAAAATCGTATTGCCAACATTGCTGGATCATCGAAAAAGCAAGAGAATTAAAAAAAAAAAAATCTACTTCTGCTTCATTGACTACACTAAAGCCTTTGACTGTGTGGATCTCAACAAATTGTGGAAAATTCTTAAAGAGATGGGAATACCAGACTACCTTACCTGACTACTGAGAAACCTGTATACAGGACAAGTAGCAACAGTTAGAACTTGACATGGAACAATGGACAAGTTTAAAATTGGGAAAGGAGTACATCAAGGCTGTATATTTTCACCCTGCTTATTTAACTTCTATGCAGAATATATCATGTGAAATACCAGGCTGAATGACTCACAAGCTGGAATCAAGATTGCTGGGAGAAATATCAACTACAGCAGAAAGGCAGATGACACCCCTTAAGTGGCAGAAAGTGAAGAGGAATCAAAGAGCATCTTGATGAAGGTGAAAGATGAGAGTGAAAAAGTTGACTCAAAACTCAGCATTTTAAAAATGAAGATCATGATATCCAGTCCCATCACTTCATAGATGGGGAAAATATGTGGGGGAAAAGTGGGAACAGTGCAGATTTCATTTTCTTGGGTTCCAAAATCACTGTGGATGGTGACTGCAGCCATGAGATTAAAAGACGCTTGCTCCTTGGAAGAAATGCTATGACCAACCTAGACAGCTTATTACAAACCAGAGACATCACTTTGCCAACAAAGGTCCATATAGTCAAAGCTATAGTTTTTCCAGTAGTTATGTACAGATGTGGGAGTTGGACCATAAAGAAGGCTGAGTGCCAAAGAATTTTTTCTTTCAAACTATGGTGCGGGAGAAGACTCTTCAGAGTCCCTCAGACAGCAAGGAGATCAAACCAGTCAATCCTAAAGATCAATCCTGAATATTCATTGAAAGGGCTGATGCTGAAGCTCCAATACTTTGGCCACTTGGTGTGAAGAACTGACATCATGTTGGAAGTCAGTCATTGGAAAAGGCTCTGGTGCTGGGAAAGATTGAGAGCAAGAGGAAAAGGGGGAGACAGAGGATGAGATGGCTGGATGGCATCACTGACTCAATGGACATTAGTCTGAGCAAACTCAGGGAGATGCTGAAGGACAGGGAAGCCTGACATGCTGCAGTTCATGGGGTTGCAAAGAGTTGGGCATGACTTAGTGACTGACCAACAGCTGTATGTTTTCCCTTGGGTTTTCTGCATTCACCGATTGCAGCCTGTTCTGTCCTTAGAACCTCAAAGAACCGTGGGGAAAAAAAAGTGTGTGAACTCATTTTTTCAGAAAAAAAGGAGAAAGAGAAAGTCAGAAGCCCAGGGACAGCAGCCAAAGAGGGAACAGGAGTAGGGCAACTTGAAATTGTCTGCTAGAAGGTGGAACTCACCAGTCTGGGGAAACAGGAAACAAGTATGACTGGACCACTCCAGTTCAGAGTTCCTAACTCATGATAGTCATCATTCTTCTTTAGTTTGTTTCTTCTGTTGGTCAATTTTCAATTTATTAATTTTTTTTTACATTTAAAAGATACTCTAATAAGACAGTTTAAAAAATAATTTAAAGGCAAATATAATTAAAGTCCCTAATCAGCTGACTTTTGTTAATGAAGAAGGAGATTATTGTAGGTGGACTTAACTTAAAATGGAAGGCCTTTAAAGAGGGTTTAGGATGTTACTAGGCAAAAGAAGACAATCTGAAAGGGTTACATACCATATTTTGTAGGAAGATCAGTTGTTTCCATGGTCTTGGGAGAAGGTAAGAATGAATAAGTAGAGCACAGGGGACTTTTAAGGCAGCAAAACTATTCTGTAGGACACTATAAGGATGACTACAAGTCATTATATATTTGTCAAAACACACACAATATACAACACAAAGAGTGAAGCCTAATGTAAAGTAGGGACTTTGGTTGATAATGATGTGTTCATTCATTCAAACGTAGCACACTGTGTAAGATACTGTTGGTAGGGGAAGCTATATGCCTTTGGGGAAGGGGGTATATGGGAACTCTGTACTTTCTTCTCAGTTTCCCTATGAACCTAAATTACCCTAAAAATAGTCCAGTAATTCTTTTTTTAAAATGAAACAAGCCTCCCAAGATCATACCACTTATTAAAAATACTCTAATTTTTCTGAGTGGCCCTTATGCATATGCACATACATTTCAGGATAGCTTTGATTATTGACAGAAAGTTATTTGAGCTTCTGCATTTTAATTTAACACAGGATGATCTATTCATTGCATAGCAGAACCCAGTGATTTTAATTGCCTAAGCATTTCTGCGCCTAAACTATTTATTTGTAAGATATATTAGGTACCAAAACTTAATGGAGAAGCAAAGCGTAGGAACTTAACGTTTATGGAGCACTTACAAATTACAGTCTCTATGCCAGGTGCATTACATATTTTCATTTAATTCTCATAACAACCTATGAATTGGGTGTTATTATCTCCATTTTATAGAGAAGCAAACTGTAATTTTAAAATAACTCAATTATCAGATTAACCAAAGATCCTTGGACAAGCTTAGATGTTATTGGTGATACATTCAACCCAGATTTTCTTATAATATGAAAAATAAGTCAGAATAATATTTAACAAAGTCTGCTTTATGAGACCCTATTTTCATAGGAAATTTAAAAGTAGATGATTGCTAGGTAGAGAGAGAGGGATATTGATAGTCATATATATAGTGACAAGTACATATGTCTCTTTCTCTTGTAAGATTGGAGAAGTTCTTGGTGAATGTTTCAAAAGATTTTATCCTATAGGAAATATTAGGGCTTTTATATACTAATGTACACTCAATTTTTGTTCTTTCTTATTTTTTGGAGCAAGAATATTGCAGTACTAGTCCCATCAAACACACTGGGAATCCTGACCTATGAAGATATTCACGATTTATCCAGAGGACTTGCTGGTAAATTTTCAGGATTTCCTGAATACATTCTATGACAGTGTCCATAAAAATTTCAAGTTTTGCCTTATTATTTACTTAATCAAATGAATAATATACCTTGGGGTTAAGCCATAAAATGATGTAGAAGCATAGAATTTTAGGCCTGGAAAAGATCACAAGAACTCAAGCAGCCTTCTCCCAGGCTTCAGAGAGGACCACACCTAAGCCTTCACAGACAGATGGGTATCCAGCTTGTTGTAAAAGACCTCCAGGGAAGAAAATTCCATAACCTCCCTGTAACTTATTCCAGATGCCCAACTCCTCTGAGAAAATAATGAGCTCCTTGAAGCTCTTCTAACCTATTATGCAAATACTGAGTGCTTCATCATCATGGTGGCATATTATATGCAGGTGTTTAGATTAAACAAAGGGTACAGGTGAAGTAAGTAAGATACCTATGTCTAGCTATATTAAACCCAGGTCTCCGGCACTGCAAGTAGATTCTTTGCCATTTGAGCCACCAGGGAACCCCATATCTATCTATACCTATGCCTATATCTGTTTATGTGATATAAGATATAGATCTATCTATCTATAGAGAAAATGCAGGAATTTAAAATGTCCTCTCAGAATCATCTTTGGCTTCTTATTCTGTTTTCATAGTTTCCCTTGCCATTCATATTTGAAGCTCTTATTCTTCCTAGCTTGAATTTCTCAACTCTTGACTAATTTTCCTATCTCTAGACTCACCTTTTTAATTTGCCCCAGTGCTAAGACATTCATCTTCACATTGCAGCTCTGTCTTGTTCCTGCTGTGCCCAACATTTTTGATGATTTCCTATTTATTGCAGTGTAAATATGAACTCCAGAGACTGGCCCATTTAGCTCCTTATGGTTTGACTTCAACTTCCCTTCCCAGTCTCATCTCCAGTTATTCTTCACCACACATTCAATACAAGGCAAAGAATTGGACATGACTTAACAACTGAACAACAACATATTCGACACATTGCTCATAGTGACCATTCTTTTCATATTCCATGGATTTTCATGCCTTTGATATTTCTTTATTTGTTCTACCAAAATTTTATTTTCTCCTTCCTTTATTATATTCTTATTCATCTTCTAGTCCTAGCTTATCTGTAGAATCTGCCTAGGTCTCCCTAGATCAAACATTATTTTATCTTCCTTTTTGCTTTCCAAAATTTCTGTACATACTTCAGTCACAACACTTAGAAAGTTATGTCATGAAAAATGGCAGATATTCAACCAATTGGTAGCATGACTTTGGTAAGTGCCATGGAGAGGGTGATGGGCAGAGGCCAAGAGGACTGAACACATGGAAGACAAGGACTGACTGTCTACAGCAAAGGAACAGGAGATCATGAGGATGGTGAAGAACGATACTTCCCCCAAGAATGAGTGGGCTGTGTCTATAATCCAGGAAAGATGGACAGGTGCAGGGCTGAGGGCAGGCTGAAGTTCTTCCATGTCCTCTGGAACCAAGGACATAAGGGAGAGAGCAGCCACAGAAGCAAAGAACCTCTAGTGGAAGAACTTCTAACATCTCTGCCATCTATAGGACTAGTGATGACCTAGGTCAAGGCCAGGAACATTGTAGGAAGGGAAAATGTAGTTGCCATCATCATATGGCAAGCACAGCTTTAACTGTTTTATGTCGTGGTGGGTTGTAACTCCCTATGGTGTGAATACCTGACTAGCATTTCAGTTGTTCTCAGGAGCTCTAGTTGGGAGAGAAATGAGTAGGGTAATGTGGCAACACTCTTCTGAAATTAGCTACCTTGCAGACATTTCAAATAAACTGTTGTGATGAGTGTGTTTAAGGGTGTTGTTGAATCAAACAATGAATACATGAACTAGAAACGGAGGGCTTTCTTAGGAAATATCCATTTGAGAGGGTCTCAACAGTTCACAATCAATTTAATCACAATGACTTAAAACTGATTCTTTAAAACACCACAACTTATATATGTGTAAACAGCTATTTTTTTTCTTCAAGTAGTTACCTTAGGTAAGTGTACATTTAAGAAAATCATATTGCCATTTTTGTTTTGTTATAATTTATTGAATGCCTACCATGTGCTGGACTCTGCTATGAAAGCTTCACTACCTCTAATCTTATAGCATTCATAGGAGGTAAGCATTGTTATCTTAATTGTATAAATGAGAAAACAGAGTAACTTGTCCCCAAGGGGCAACAGCTTGGTCAGCTGGTGGCAGAGCCAGTGGTTGGTCAAAATTCAACTTGAGAATAAAGCTCATATTCTTCTTATTCTGCTATGTTGACTCAAAACATTTATTTGGAAATGCTTTTAAAACCTAAGTTATGCTCATTTAATACATTCAATAGTAAAGAATCTTTTTACTTTCAGGATAAATTTGAGTTTAAAAAATAGCCAAAAGACTTTTGGATCAAGTATGGTGAAAATGGTGAAAAACTGGGGTACATTAATACTATTTGGGAACAAAAATGAAGTGTGATTCTGGAGGAAATACATTGAATGACGTGCATGATTTTTTTTTAGTTGAGTTTAAAGATACTTTAAAATATTATTGGTTTGGGTATTTCTAAACTGCCACAGATCCTGAAAGAGTGGGATTTGATATAGAACATTTTAATTTTATATCAAATCTGTAATCCCATTCTTGACAGTCCTTAGATGTTTGCAAGGGCTGTTATAGGTCACTGAATTTTTTTCAAATTCCATATCAATGAGTTGCAGAGCAAACCTTTGAACCCCAGACAGCCAGACTGGAAGTCATTTTCAGTGTGTCCTGGCCCCCAAACACTTTGGGAAATGCTTTTAGAATCCAGCACCCTAGCTAATGAGCCTTTATTTTGAGCTTAAACTCTCCAGGGATGACGAGGAGACTTCATCTCTAACCCTTGATCAGATTGTAACTATCAGGACATCATTTTGGTATATTGAGCAGAAATTCTCCATTTACTAGGTATTTCAAGATTTTGAGAAATGATTACAATTTCATGAGCTACAAAGGAAGAAGTTAATTTAAACATATTCTAAAGAGATATTCCTGAAATGAAATTAAAGTTTTCAAAGCAGATAAACTTGATTGCCCCTTACCAGGCTGGTGGGTGGGTTTTTTTTTGTTTTTTTTGTTTTTTTTTTGCCATTACTCAACCCAGCTTTCAGAGTAGACTCAAAGGAAAAGCACTGAAATACTTTTCTGACTTTTCCATATTTAGCACAACACCACACAAAATTGCTAAATACCATATAACCACACTTACCATCCTGGGGCCTATAAATTCAGAATTCAGACACTTGATTACAAACCACAGAATAACTCTGTTTAAGAAATAGTATGTGGTATTGTAAGGGAATGGCCCCTATTTAGATGTTCTTCTGGTTATTAACTTAGTAACATGGGCTTTTTTCCTCCCTCTTTTTTCTCAGTCTTTCTACTATGACTGTCATCTCCAATTTCTTGTACAATTTTGTGAGTATTGGGGGTGTATGCCTGCAGGAGTTGGGGGAGCATTTTCTGCCCTAATTATAAGTCTTATATGAAAATAAGCACATACATTTTTGGTTTCTCAGTAAAATTCCATAGCAAGACAGTAGTCAGTCACCAGTTTTAGAGAGTGAAGGTATGACAGAAAATTGACTCTGCTCATCTAGGGTGGCTCAGGCACCTATGTATACTGCATTCTTTCTAATTCAGCTGTGAGACCCCCATTCCTTCTTAAAATTCATACACCTTTCCTTTCTCTTCTACACCTTTACACCCACGTCTGATCAGACCCATTAATCCACTAAAATATAAATGATGGAAATCGTCAACAAATGTTTCTACATTTTACAGTGATCAAAACTGTAAGCTAAGCCAGGGGAGGGTACCCCCTCCCCTAAACAGGGAGATACCTTAAACCACCTACTATGTCCCTTCACCAAGCTGTTATCTCCAACCCTTTATTAAGGCCACTATTGTTGATAAACTTGCTTAAATAAATTATAAAATTATAAAAATGTTTAAATGCTCAAATGTTCTTCATGACAGAGTTTTAGTTTTTAAATATAAATTTCCTGTTCATCCCTCTATGAGAGTAAATGTTTCTTATAACCCAGAAACCATGCCACAACACTAACAACAAAGAGTTATTATGTGAAAGACAAGTTTGCAGCCTATCCCCTTCACCACCAATGCTGGAAAATCTTTCTAAATTACAGAAGACGAAAGCTTTTATATCAACTTTGATTTTTGGATACAAGCAACAGATACTCATTCAGGGTTACTTTAGGGGGAAAAAAGATGATAAGAAGCTCATAGAAACTCTGGGGGTGCTGAAAATACAAGTTCAGATGCTCTGCAGTAAAAAATAATACCAAAGTTGCACTGGGAAACGAGTCCAGGGAGGATGGCCCTGGAACTGCTATTGCTGAGCCCTAAACAGCCACTTAAGCTGTGGACACAAATGACCTCAGACATTGAACACAGCTGCTAGACCTGCTGCTCTGTTGCTTCGAGAACTTGATCTCATAGCAGTAGCCTCTGTTGCCAGAGGAACTGTCTCAAAGCTTTATTACTTGCATCTTTGGTCCCCTAGTCAAAGACCAAAGTAGATGCATTTGATTGCTAAGGCCTGGGTCTTACACATGTGCTCAGTCACTTCAGTTGTGTCTGGCTCTTTGTGACCCTATGAACTGTAGCCCTCCAGGTTCCTCTGTCCATGGGATTCTTCAGGCAAGAATACTAGCGTGGATTGCCATGCCCTCCTCCAGGGGATCTTCCCCACCCAGGGGTTGAATCTGCGTCTCTTACATCTCCTGCATTGGCAGGCAGGTTCTTTATTGCTGCTGCTACCTGGGGAGCCTAGGTCACATGCCCACATACTAGCTGCAAGGGGCATTGGGAAAGTGAGTTGGTGGCATTTTTTGTTTCAGTAATGACAGATATCTGTGCCTCCCACCAAAACCCGAAAGATAGATAATGGCCCATTGGGTTTAGAGGCTTGGCGGCCAGAAGGAGAACAGTTGTCTGCTACACCTGAGAACAAGAGTGGCAAGCTTCTCTAGCACTGCACAATTTACACCTTCATCCTTACAAGCATAAGATGCTCTTTCCCTCTACACCATGATACTAAGATAATCAGCACGTATGGTAGGGCTTTGTGGTTCCCCAGATTGTTCTGTGGACAATGAATGGTGTCTGCAGAGATCCTGAGTCATACACAACTACTATTTAAAAAGAAGACAAAAGAAAATTTTAAGTACTTTTGAAAGATTGGTTCTAGTGAATCAATGCTCTGTGGATTGAGGCTAAAGAACATTGTGTCCAGAGTAACTGCATTTTTGGATGAAGAAAGGAGTGCTTCTGTAAACTTGTAATTACCCTTCTGGTGTGCTCATGATAAATGCCAACAGTACGGATGTCAGCTTCCAGCTTGGACCAGTTAGTTGACCGGAACCATTTTATTTTCACCAGAACTCAACTCCCAGAGGTCCCCCTACTATAAAAGAGGAAGAAGAGAAATATCTCTATTAGAGGAAGAGTAATAAATCTTGCCTGTCGTGGACATCTGTTGTGTTTCTCCACTCAATGTTCATTTTTTCATTTTTCGTTAACAGGATCTCAGTATTCTTTTGGGAAAGACTCTACCCTCCTGGTTCTAGAGATGGATGCTCATGTGACCCATAAACAGTGATTGATTCAGAGAAAGGCATATGATGCAGAACATCCCAGTCAGGACATTCCAGGTCTTTCCTGGAACTACTGGGAAAGAGAAATTCTCTACTAGAATGTCTGAGTCAGTAGGTGGTACATGAATCTTCTGACAGACATCTTACAGAGGGGAGCCTATCTGAGCACAGAGCCAACAGAGACTCTCAAGCAGATATCTAGAAGAAGAAAATACTTAGAACGTTGTGTAACACCTAGATCTAACCAGACTCAAAGCCAGTAACCTTGGGCTTTTCAAGTACCTGAACTTGTAAATATCTTCTTTCCCTTAAGCTAGTGTGAGTTGGTCATTTGTCATATGCCACTAAAGACTCCTGACCAATTCACTGACTTTATTTTTTAATTTATGGAGCTCTAGGCTGCCTTGACTCAAGAAGCCCAGTAATAAGTTATCTTGAATGTTGTAGAAGAGGTTTATAGGGTAGAAAACTTGGTTTAGATATTTCCTTCCAACATGGAGAATCTAGGATTCTATGAATAAAGACAAATGAGAAGCAGTTGTTAAAACCCATTAGATGCTATCACAAAAAAAAGAGATAATAATGGAATTGCCATTTAGCACACAGAAAACATTACCCAAATTAGGCTAGTAACTATTTTAGGTTCCATTTAACTTCTCGTGGTAATGCATTTCATAGGTACTTTGTAATTTCTAAGTTTGTGAGTCTTAAATAATTATGTAATTACTTTGCAACAACCACAGAGCTCCACTCAAATTTGGTAGCTACTTTAAGCCATGTTAAGTTTTTCATTATGAATTATATTATGTTTAGTACATAATTTATAGTTTGTTTGAAAAGAATAACCATATCTCGCAACTATTCTATAATAGTGCAGCAATTACTTCCATACTGTGGTAACTTCCAGTGGAATGGATATTTCTTTTGTAATTATAAAAATGATAACATCACATCTGACAATTTCCTGGCAATAACATTTCTTACTATAAATTCAACTGTAATTTATTTGCTTCTTCTTGGCCATTCTAGCTGAGCAGGAAAATAAATGGGGTAAAATATTTTTCTGCCACTTTAATATTCAATGATATTTAGCAAGTATATACTACAGGAACTGAAGCTTGAAAATAGATTATGTGTAAAGAGATCAAAGTATATTATTTTCCTCCATTTATGCTCTGGCAACAAATAGGCCTTGATCAGCTACAACAGTTCAAGATCAAGGAATCATGCAGGAAAGTTATATTTTATTGTAACATAAACCCAGTTGACAAACTATCCTGAAAGATGTGGTGTGAAAGATAGGCTTCCGTATGGCCTGGAAGGAAAGTGAAAGGCACAGGATGTGGAATTAGAAACCTGAGTTGAAGTCTAACTTTGCTACTTCCTAGCTAGGTGTGCTTACCAACAGTAAAACCTCTCTCAGCCTGTTTCTTTTTTCTGTAGATTTGGCTGACTTCTAATAAGGTTTGTTGTGAAACCAAATGATATAGTGCATTTGGAAGGATGTGTCAAATACTAAACAAATGTGAGGTAGTCTTAAAGAAGAAAGTCCTTTGTTCTCATCCAATTTATTTAGACTGAAATAAAATCCTCTTCTTTAGTATAAACTCTTACAATGAAAGATAAAGAAAAATAGGTCATGCCTACTCTGTATGATACTGCACAAATGCAAAGAATGCATTTTGACATCTTGCTCCTTTATTTGGTACAATCTGGAATTTTTGCAAGAATTTGCATATATCCATTTTGTTTCCTAAAAGATATTTTTGAGTGCTTTGAAATTTTGCTTTATTAGTGAGAAGCACAGATTTTCATAGACAGTCAGAAGAAAACAAACAAGAAGATATTTCTTCACCAAAGGGTTTAGCTATGGGATACAATGCAACTCTAATCAGCTTCTAGAAGACAAGTATTTGAACCTTATCTGGAGGATACTAGTGTAGTTTCTTAAGAGTTGTTAGAGTTAAGTATTAGGAAATTCTTTTAGAAATGTAGTCAGATATCATATAATCCTAAATAGGTAGTTTCAGATTGTTGATCCTCTTCATATTGCTAGATAGTAACTCTATTTATTAAGTTTAATTGGCTTAATATGAAGTATAATGTTGACATAATTTTGTCTTGGATTTAAAAGTCTAGCTCATTATCCTAAACTAGAAAGGGGAATTTTAAAAGGATGTAAAAGACTTCTATAGAGCTTTGAATTTTTGTGTTATATCATCAATATCTGTATTGACTCCATGGATATATACAATGGTAGCAGTGTTTATTATTATTATTTTGAAGCAATTAAGTAATAAAGAATCAATTTATCTTAGCATCACTGACTCAATGAACATAAATTTGAGCAAATTCCAGGAGGTAGTGGAGGACAGGGGAGCCTGGCATGCTGCAGTCCATAGGGTAGCAAAGAGTTGAACACAACTTAGCGACTGAACAACAGCAACAAAAGAATTAAAGAAAAGAGCAGTATCTTTCCAATTTGAGCCTTTGTTAATCAGCATTGGATGCTGGAGTCCTCACTTCAGAAGAGGCCAGAGGTTCTAGCGGGGGAAAGGCAAAGGGCAAAGAAAAATGCTGACAAAAGACTAATATTTAAATGTATTATATCTTTGTAATATCTTGCTTTTCTTATTTCCTCCCTCATCTAATTTCTTCCCAGCTGTGCAACACACTAATTACATAATCTTAGGAAAGTTAATCAACTTCTTTTGCCTCAGTTTCTGAATTTGAAAATATGGATATAGTAACAGTGAGTTATTGTGAGAATTAGGTGCAAAAAAATTACATAAGATGCTTAGGACACTGTCTGGCACTTAGTACTCACCATTAACTACTAGTACATATAATTACTATCATTCATACAACAATTAAGTGACTAAAATGGAAGGAAGAAGCTGGATATTTCTGCCTGTGGTAAAACTCATAATTTGAGGTCTGGAAGAGATATTAGGTGTCCCTTAGCCTGGCTTCATCATCATCAACACGTGAAGTAAAAGTGAGAGGGTGACTTGCCTAAGAGAGTCTTATGGCAAAGGGGGGACTAGAACCCAGCCTTCCTGATTCCCTGTGAATGCTCTGTAATTATGAGTGGATCCCTATGACAAGAAGGGGCATTAAAATTCTGCTTATATGTGTTTTCCACATAACTAAGGCAAAAATTAATTTGCTTTGCTCCTAACAAAAGCAGTTACCATTTTGGTATCAAGCAGGCTATTCAGTCAGTGATGGTAGTAAGTGGCCATTTTCCTTCCATCTTAGGATGTTAGATAGCCTTTCAGGTGCTCTGTCCAGCTGGTGGATTTATGTCTGATAATACTCTCTCATGTGTCCCTGAGCATGGCATTTACTTTCTCTGGTTCCCAACTTCCTCTACTGGGCACCACAGTAGTTGGATTAAGTAGTGTTTTAAGAGTTGTCCTGCTTTACAACCAAAGCAGATTCCCAGAACTGGCATCTTTGGGATAAGACTAGGAGACTACACTGTTACCCAGTTACCTAAATGATCCTTAAGCACCTGGGGATTTGGAAATGACTGGTCTGGAGGGTTCCTGTGGTTTCTCTCAGCTCTAATATGTTTTGATTCTACATTAAATGTCCATACCTCACACCCTACCTGTAGCTTAGTCAAAATAATGTTGCCCTTATATCCAAAAAGATGGCTAATAAAACATAAAATGCATATTTATATCTGTAATGTTATATTCAGAATAAATATATTTTTACTCTGAATGTCTTTAACTGCCCATGATGGTCATCTAATTCAAATTTTCTATGAGAACATGGAAATATCTCTGGTTAGGATAAATCATTGCATTGTTTTTCCAGGTTTTGAGGTTCAACAGAACATTTCTATGACATAATCCTTGGGGGACACAGGCATACAGACTGTGTTACAGGTGATACAGTTTTCTAATAATTTTGGTGACACGTCCTTTAGGACAAGCCTCTTATACATGAATGGTTTCTCCACATCGCTGTAAATCTCCAGTGGCAGTGAGACTCCAGAGCTTAGGACATTCTAGAATGTAGGACAGCCCCTGACAATTAAAGCTTTAGGTTTAGTCAGTTTCAGCTTGGAAATATGGCTGATGTTTTTTGACACAAGGTTTCCTCTCATGAGGACAAAGGGCAAGTTAGCTTTTCTCTCTGTTCCCATATTGAGCCGGATTCCAGAGACAGGGCCCTGTGCACTGGGGCACACCTGCAGATGAAGAAAATCACCCTGGGACCCTTCACTTCAATGCCAAGTGGCTGGGACCTTGGGTCCAGTCTCCTCTGGAAATGCAAAGGCATTACGATTATGTAACCATCTTGGAAAGCAGAGTTTTGATTGAGGTAATTGATGTCAACCTTAACAACCGTCCTTTGAAAAAAATTAAGCGTTTGTTGTAAATGAAGTCCTGCTACTTGTGGGACAGGAAGTGGCTGATGCTTTATAGTGCAGATACATGCACTATGCATGCTTTCCCAGATTAGGTAGAAATTGATTTGGTTTTTGAGTCTGTCTGTACTGAAACTATAGGTTTAGCATTCACCCTTCATCATATTTCCCATTAAAATAGCACACAAAAACTTGTTAACTTGCTCTTGTGTCACTCTTGTATGCTCTTGTATCACTCATGCCTTGACATATGTTTTTCCTGTGATCTGAAACTGGAAATAATTTCTTATTTGTTGACAGTCTCTTAATTTAAGAATCATTTCTGCAAAGATTTATTCAGTTGGCTACAGAGTTATTACCCAGTTTCTGACTTCATAAAGCATTGTCCTTGTTTTAAGAAATAAGCTTTAATAAAAATTGCTACAGAATCAATTAAATGCCAAAGTTAGGGATACTACACTTACCTATATTCAGTTAAATGTATGTATTGCTTCAGAGCTCTGCATCTTTGGCTACTGAAAAATTATCCACCATCGGTAAACTTAAAGAATCATTCTCTTTAATTAGAAAAGAATTTTCCCTCTGGCCCTTCCTTCTCTGTGTGTATTTATAGTGGTATTATCTGGTCAGAATGTGAGGACATATTGAATGCAGAGTAGAAAGATTTCTCAAAAGAAGTCCCACTCACGGCTGTTTCTGTCGAATATCAAGTGTTTTCCTCATATGTGCTAATATAAATTAAGCATTGTAATTATTTCTAAAAGCCTAGCCAAAAGTACAGATTAAAAGTGACAAATGCAAGTTCCATCTTTGTCACAGGCTCTGTGATTGTTTTTTTGTCAAGGAGACTAGGTGAGCTTTTCATTTGGTTAATCACCTTAATTGGCTGTTCATCCTCCAAAGCCATTAATTACTCCAAAATACCCAATTTGCCTTTTTCATTCTGAAATTTATGACCATATAATTAATGAGCCTCTTAATTCTATGTTGTGCATTGACTTTTTCAGCAATGAAACATTATACTGTTAGGATTAGATTGTTGGGTTGTTTCCAATAACTGAAACATTGGATTTCTAAAAAATTTCTGTAGAATGTCCAAGCCAACTTAAGCTTAGATGGCTCAGTATGAAAATTACCCATTTGTGTAGTGTATCACTATGTGTAAATCTTCTTTTCTTTTTCAACAGTAGCAATTCCCCCATTTCTTTTCTATTCATCAAGCAGTTCTAGCGGAGTTATCATGGAATTGGACTTTAAAAAAATAGTAATTATGGAACAAATTCATCATAGAAACTGAATTTTAGTAGCTTGGCATTCATTTTCCCTTTTAAAAGTGGTTGCAGAAATGTCTGCCTCACTCTATGTGCCTATGTGCAGGTTGAGATGATTATCATTTCAGGTGCGATTAGCCATGTAAGCCTCCAAATCACATGAACACTTTACAAATACCATTTGATGAGACAATAGTAAACTATTATGGTGCCAGTTAAATGCTTTGAAATACTTAGATAAGAGAGTCAGAGATAGACAAGCAAATCATATCTTCTAAATATTTTTTATTAATTAGTTGCTAGCACTACAATTCTGCAATTCAAATCTGTAACTTCTTTGTAATCTCCAGTGCTATTTAAAACAGCTTGGAAATGTTTATGTAGAGAAAGATTTTCTTACTACCCAACTTATACTATACTGGAAAAGAAAACTACACATCAAAGTATATAAGAATTCATAAAAGGGAAATTGAACCTACTTTATATGCATATTTTATACTCTTATATGTACATCTAATTTAAAATACATTTCTGAAAGATTCATGGACACCCTGAAGCTCTTCAGGAGAATTTAGAATAAGAAAGTAGGCAAAAAGAAAAAGATTTATATCTTTGTCAGCAAAAAAAAAAAAATCAAACTCTTGTATTTCAAAGTGTGTGAACCAAAATAAACAGCAAATGAGAAACTTGGAAAAAATACTTGAATGCTGTGTCAAACAAGTATAATATCCTACACATATAAAGAGCTCTTAGGTGTCAATTAGAAACAGATTAATACTCCCAAAGAAAAAAATAAGGAAATGAAGAGAAAGTTCCCAAATGTCAATAGACACACAAAGTACTTGTTCTGTAAACATAGAAAAAAGAAAAACTCTAGAAGCCTGAATTCTCATAAGAAAACCTTTTGTCTTATTGAGTCATATTGAGGGGCTAATAAAAGGTGACTTGGAATATCAGAGAATTGGAAATCTACAGAGAAAAGTGAGTCTTGTCCTTTTGGGTTAACTGTAAATCTTTTAACCACCATGGTTTTACTTTTTTTAAATTATTGTTGTTTTAAAATATAGATATTAAGTTGTTTTGGCACCACTAGTTGAAAATTATCATTATTCATCTAATTTCCCTTGCATCTTTGTCAAAACTCAATTCATCATCCCTATGAATTTATTCCTACACTCTCTATATGTTCATTGATCTCTGTGTATATCCATTTGCCAATATCATACTGTTCTTCTTAATACATAAAGAAGACAGAGCACCGAAGAATTGATGGCTTCAAACTGTGGTGATGGAGAAGACTCTTGAGAGTCCCTGGGGCAGCAAGGAGATCAAACCAGTCAATTTTGAGAGATACTAGTATCCCTAGTATTTTGGTCATCTGATGTGAACAGCTGACTCCTTGGAAAAGTCCCTGATGCTGTGAAAGATTGAGGGCAGAAGAAGAAAGTGTCAGAGGATGAGATGGCTGGATGGCATCACTGAAGCAATGGACATGAACTTGGGCAAACTTCGGGAGATGGTGAGCAACGGGGAGGCCTGGTGTACTGCAGTCCATGGGGTCACAAAGAGTCGGGCATGACTGGGTGACTGAACAACAACAACGCTTAATAAAATTTTTAGTAAGCCTTAAAAACAGGTAGTATGAGCCATCCAACTTTGTTCTTTTTCCATATTGTTTTGACTCCTCTAGATCCTTGGAATTTTCATATAAATTTTAGAATCAATTTAAAAATTCTATTGAGATTTTGATTGAGATTGTAGTGAATCTGTAGTATAGTTGGAAAGAAGGGCTGAAATCTTAACAATATTCAATATTTCAATCCAAGAATAGTGCTTCTTTCTCTTTTCATTTAAATCTTCTTTGTCTTTCATCAGTGTTTTGTCCTTAGCATACAGATCTTGCAAATTTTGTATGTTCACACCTAAGTAATCCATGGTTTTGGTGCTATTTTAAATTACATTGCTTTAAAAGTTTTGAAGTACGAGGTTAATTAAATGGAGAGTGGATAGTCTTTTCAACAAATGTCACTGTAATATTTGGACCTTCGTGCACCAAAAAAAAAAAAAAAAAAAAGAACCTTAACCCATTAACTGTAATTAATACACACCTTGAATGTCAACCCTATCTTAGACAATTATCTCTCAATGGATCACAGTCCAATGTAAAATTTGAAACTTTAAATCTTTTGTAAGAAGATACTGGTGAGAAATTTTGTGCCCTTTCATTTTGCAAGGATTTCTTAGAGATGACACCAGAAACATAATCACTAAAAGAAAAAGGTTGATAAATTAGACTTTACCAAAATTATAAACTTCTGCTCTTTAGAAATGCTATCAAGAATATGAAAAGGCAAGTCACAGAATAACATAAAATAGTTTCAAAACACACAACTGTATCCAGAATATATAAATAACTATATATAAAATAATATATATAAATATATAATAATATATAAAGTACTAGTATCCAGAATATATAAATAACTCTCAGAGCTCAGGTAGCCAAACAGCTCAATGAAAAAAATGGGCAGAAGCCTTGTACTGACACAGCACCAAAGATATATGAGTGATAGTCAAGAGCATGAAAAGACGATCAATATCATCAATCACTTGCAAGCATGCTCAATCGATTCAGCCATGTCTGACTTTTGGCAGTGCTATGAACTATATAGCCCTCCAGGCTCCTCTGTCCATGGGATTCTCCAGGCAAGAATACTGGAGTGGGTTGCCATTTCCTTCTCCAGGGGACCTTCCCAACCCAGGGTCTGAACCTGGGTTCTCTTCTGTCTCCTGCATTCTTTACTACTAGCGCCACCTGGGAAGCCCTATTAATCTCTAGTGAAATTAAAATTAAAACTACATGAGATATCACTACATTCCCCCAAAAATGGTTAAAATAAAAATCCCTGACAATACCAAGGATTGGTATGGATATGGAGCAACTGGAACTCATACATTGTTGGAGAGAATGCAAAAAGGTACAACAATGTTGCAAAACAATTTGATGGTTAAATGTTAAATGTGTACTTACAATATAATTAAGCGATTTCATTCCTAAGTATTTACTCAAGTGAAATGAAAACCTATATCCACACAAATGTTTGTAGACTCTTTATTCATAATCATCCAAAACTGTAAATAACACAAACATCCTTCATCAGAGTAACAAATAAATAGCTGTGGTACATATGTACAATGGATAACTACTCAGTAACAAAAATGAATGAGCTATTCATACATGCAGCAACACTGATGAATCTCAAATGCATTAGGCTAAGTGAGTGTGGGATTCCCTGCTATCTCAGCTGGTAAAGAGTCTGCCTGCAATGCAGGAGACCTGAGTTTGATCCCTGGCTTGGAAAGATCCCATGGAGAAGGGAATGGCTAACCCACTCCAGTATTCTGGCCTGGAGAATTCCATGGACAGAAGAGCCTGGCAGGCAAGTGAGTAAAGTCAGATTCAAAGTCTATATAGTCTATTTTATTTATACAGCATTCAAAGCTATATGGTTCAAAAATAGGTGAGAATGGGCAGATGGGCATCTAACTAAATAGCACATGAAGGACTCTTGGAGGTGATGTGATTTTTCAATATCTTCACTGTGATACTCACATTAGAAAGGGTGAGTTTTAACTGTATATAAGTTATACCTTAATTTAAAAAACATTAGTCTATAGAAATCTTCCCAACTGACTTAAAAGTTTTTGTTTAATTCTATTATTGATTCTAATTCTTTACATTGCAAACAGTCAATTGTAAATTGCAAAATATTGGAGATTTTTGTGAGAAAGAGAAGATGAAGTCCTGTCTGTACCAACCATACAGAGATACAGAATGATGTGTTTATAATTCAAACAAGAAAATAAAACATGTAAAACCATGTGGTATATTTCATGTTTGTGGATGAGTTAACATTTTTAAATGTCCATATCCAAGGTGATCTACAAATTCAATGCAATCCCTATCAAAATTTCAATGGCATTTTTCACAGAAAAAGAAAAAACAATCATAAAATTTATATGGAATCAGAAAGGACCTCCAAATAGGAAAAGCAGTCCTAAGAAAGAAGGACAAAACTGGGGATATCACAGTTTCTGATTTCAAACTATATTTCAAGGCTATAGTCATCAAAGCAGTAGGGTATTGGTATGGAAACAGACACGAGGTTGATGGAAGAGAATAGAAATCCTAGGAAAAAATTCATGCCTATATGGTTAACTGACTTTCCATAAAGGAGCCAAGAATATACAATGGAAAGAGGATATTTTCAATAACTGGTACTGAAAAAGCTGTATGTGTGCTTGTGTTTAGTTGCTCAGTCATGTCCCACTCTTTGAGATCCCATGGACTATAGCCTCCAAGCTCCTCTGGCTATGGTGATTCTCTAGGCAAGAATATTGGAGTGGGTTTCCATGCCCAACCCAGTGGTTGAACCCGAGTCTCCTGCATTGCAGGCGGATTCTTTACCAGCTGAGCCACAAAGGAAGCCCAAGAATACTGGAGAAGGTAGCCTATCCCTTTTCCAGGGGAACTCTTCGACTCAGGAATTAACTGGAGTCTCCTGCATTGCAGGCGGATTCTTTACCAGCTGAGCTACCAGGGAAGTCATATGCAAAAGAATAAAACTAGACCCTTATCTTACACTGTACACAAACATCAACTCAAAATGGATTAAAGACTTGAATGTAAGACTAGAAACTGTAAAACTCTTTGAAGAAAACAGGGTGTAAGCTTCTTCAAATTGGTCTTGACAATTACTTTTTTTTATTTGACACCAAAAGCAAAAGCAAAAATAAACTAATGGGACTATACAGCAAATTAAAAGCTTCTGCACAGCAAAGGAAACTTATCAACAAAATGAAAAGGCAATCTACGGAATGGGAGAAAGTATTCTCAAAATACATATTCTACAGGTGGTTAATATCCAAAATACACAAGAAACCCACGTAACTCAAAATCAAAATATCAAATAACCCAATTTAAAAATGTGCAAAGCTCTGAGAAACATTTTTCCAAAGAAACATACAAACGGCCAATCGATACACAAAAAAGTGTTCAACATCACTAATCATCAGGAAAATACAAATCAAAATCACAATGAGATATCACCATATACAGCGAGGATGTCTATTATCAAAAAGACAAGAAATAATAAATGTTGGTGAGGAAGTGAAGAAAAGGAAATGCTGTATACTGTTGGTGGGAATGCAAACTAGTACAGCCAGAAATTAAAAAAGAACTACCATATGATCTAATGATTCCACTTCTGAATATATATCCAAAGCAAATGAAATCACTCTCTCAAAGCAGTATCTGTACTCCCATATTTGCATTACTATTCACAGTAGTCAAGTTATATAAATATTGTCCATTGACAGAGAGATAGATAAAGAAAGACACACACACACACACACACACACACATGCACACGCACACACAGGAATATTATTCAGCCATGAAAAATGCAACCTATGGAATGGGAGGAAATTCTGCCATCTATGACAGCTTTGATGAAACTGGAGGGAATTTTGCTAGTGAAATAAGCTAGAGAAAGACAAATATTGTTTGCTATTATTTATATGTAGAACCTAAAAAAAGAGAAAAAGTCAAACTCACAGAAACAGAATAGAATGGTTGTTGACAAGGCCTGAGAGGTGAGGAAAATGGGGAGAAGCCGAATAAAGGGTATAAATTTTCAGTTATAAGATGAATAAGGTCTGAGAATCTAATATATAACAGTGACTATAGATGATAACATTGTATTGTAAAATTGAATTTGCTAAGAGGGTATAAATTAAGTGTTCTTATCAAAGGAGAAAAAAAAGATAAATATGTGAGATGATAGAAATGCCAAGTAAATGGTGGGAATTCTTTTACAAAGTGTATGTATAGCAAACCACCAAGTTGTACACTTTAGAATATTATAGTTTTGTATGTCAATTATACCTCAATAAAGCTGAAAAATTAAATAAGAAAAAATGAAGATGGAAAGAAGTTTAATAAATAAATAGAAATTAAGCTCTATGGTACGTTTTAAATCTCATGTGCTATATGGCTAAACTTTTGGCTTTATTTTCTTCTTAGTGGGGTGTTGGTTATTCAACAAGAAAGCCCAGCTCTACTCTTCGCTCTGAGTGATTTCAAACTATTCTGAACTTATTAAGTCAATTTTTATAGTAGATAATTGCTACATTAAAGGTCACATACAATGTACGATGTCAATAAGTTATATTAAACACTCTTTGTGAAATATGCTACAGCAAATTGCATTCTATAGAACTCTTGCCTCTTGAGATTTAAATCTAGCCCAAATGGAACTTTTCCCTTTAAATCAGGAAACTCTTTTTAACTGAGCCTTTCTGTATTCAGTTTACAGCAGTTTATCATATGATTTATAAACTAAAAAAAAAATACATTAAATGAAAGTATTAACAGACTGTTGTCTATTGTTGGCATTTGTAGAGCCTCCAAAAGTGATGTGGAAGAGATGCTGAGAATAACTTCCTACTTTTCACTCAACTGATATATGATCAGCTTATATAGAATGCAAGCTTAACAGGCAATGAAGGCTGAAGACTTGGCCAACACTAACCAAATCAATTCAATGCTAATGCTTGCAAGTGTTATCAAGTAACTCTACTCTCACCACTGAATTCTGGGAAATTCTAAAATCCAATCTGTTGCTTAGGCTCTCCATTGCCCTTAGATAAAGTTCAAAATCCTTAACAGGATTTCCAAGGTCCATCTTATGCTCTTGACTCTCATACTGCAGTCACTCTAGGCTCACTTATTTTTCCAGTTCTTCAAACTCAGCTCTCCCACTCCCAATGCTACATATTAGTATGACAGTAAACCATCCTTGTAAACTGGCATTACTAATACATACAATTTCAAGTACTTGGCTGCATTGGATCTAAGTTGCATGTTAAAAAATCAATGTATGGCATCGTATGTATGAGGGTGTCTATAAATTTCCCAGTGGTAGTTTGGAAATATTAGAACTATGATTGCTGCTTCCTTCCCATGTGCCGAATGGCGTGCCTGTTGGGACAGCTGCTTCCCTAAGATAAACACAGAGGAGGGGGCTTTGGCATAGAGCTATTGAGCTTTGCCTCCTTGAGAACTTCAGTAATGGTTTTGCCCTGAGCAATTTTCCATGGGATTAGTGGGGTTTGAAATCTGTGATGTTTTCTGAGGACACAGTGGAGTAAAAACACACAAAAATATGATTCTTAGGGATATATTCATTGAGAGCTTGGCATTTGCCCTGTAAAACTAGAAAGTATATTTGAAACCTGAGACTATACTGTGCTAATAGAGGCATATTGAACACATTTGTGTATTTCTTTAAAAGGAGGATAATGGCACTGTTTATTATTCTTTGTTTGACTCACATTTTAAGGTAACTTCATTTGCTCTCTATTTTTCTTTGAGTCAGTAATTGGACACAGCAATTCTTCTGTAGCTAAGGCTTCCACTATCAATAGGCAACTATGTCTGAATGTTATTCACTTTCAAACCAAAAAAGGGCATCATGCATTGAGAGCAAAATTTGGCTAAGAAGTTGGCACAACACTACCATCAAAGACATTCTCTATGTGAATCACAGGGGGAAAAGCCAATGAAATAGCAAAGAGCACATAGTCATGAGGAAAATATCTTATTGAGTTGGAATTTCTTAATGAACTGGATATTTTAAAATTTAAGGTTGCAATAAGTCACTTAATAAGTCACCTAATAAGGTTGCAATAAGTCACTTAGGATCCACTTACTTCATTATCTGGATCCTAAAATATTTTTAGGAAGGAAAAAAAAATCACTGTTAAAAGAAAGAAATGACTTTTAAAAGCTTTTATAGCCCTTAAAATGCCTCTATTCCACATACATTTTTGCATATCTGAGCTATGGTGCACAATCAAAGAAATGATGAGTAACATTTGCAACCATGATCTTTAGCAGGTTCATCACTTTGTTCTAAGGAACTAGAGAATTGATTGAAAAATAAATCAGATGGCCAGATTATCCTACCATTTTTATTATTCCATTCGAAGATGCACTTTTATGATTCAACCCTTTCAATGGCCACATTAGGTTATTTGCATGACTTATGATTAATGATTATACTACATTGGTCATAGATTGGTAAAGATGTAATTTATGTACTAAACATGACAAATACAAGGTTAACCTTTTCCTCAAATTATCATCACTCACAAAGGAAGGAATTATATTATGTTCACATCCCTTCAGCACTTCTAGAATGAGGATAATGAGGATTGTATTATTTTTTCAAGAGTACTGTTTAAGAAGGATACATTAGCTTAAAATGATCTCAGTAAAATTTAATATTGAATGCATAGAGAGGGTATTTGACGAAATTTCCTAAAAGACAAGGCGAACTTAGCAAAAGTTCACAGTGCTTACATAAGCATGTTTTTAAAAGTTCATTACTTTTTAGCAGGATAGAATTACATGGTACAGATTCAAACTGCTGTCCAAACACCCAGTTCTCTTCCTGGGAGAAAACTGACATCACCATAAACATACCCTTTCAGAGATCTCTTTAAAAAGCAATATAGTTCAGGGTCATGTCATGTTCATGGGAAGAATGGAAACATCAGATTTTTTAATGTTCTGAAAATCGGTTGTTTTGGGGCTTAGCATTTCTGGGGTGTCCTAGAAAGATTCTGAAAGTGCCTCATCACAAGTATCTCAGATGGAAGTGAAAAAAGCATGTCAAGGACAGCTGTGCTAAAGGACATGAACTCCTCCCACTGCACAGGAAGGTAGTCCCAGGTTTTGAAATTTATAAATTGTGCATACTGAAATCATTCATTCATTTCCTCACTAATATATATTGAAAGCCTCCTTTGTAGATACTGCAACAAATATTAAAGATAAAATGAACAAAAATGATGTAGTGCCTGTCCTCATGAAACTTACATTTTATAGGACTTGGCTGAAATAAATAAGAAATTTAAATTTAAAGAAGCCATGAAAATGGATAAAATTATTAAAATTCATAAAGATTGCAAATCAACT
This sequence comes from Antilocapra americana, assembly GCA_007570785.1. Taxonomy (NCBI): domain Eukaryota; kingdom Metazoa; phylum Chordata; class Mammalia; order Artiodactyla; family Antilocapridae; genus Antilocapra; species Antilocapra americana. The sequence continues at coordinate 19,315,332 of ML664174.1, read as the reverse complement.
CCCTAATACAACAGTGTCACTATTTTTAAACCTAGTAAATATTCTTTGGAATAAATTTTTTTTAATGTAACTGCTTTTCAGCCCTGTTAAGTCTTTTATTTACTTATTTTAATTGGAGGATAGTTACTTTACAATATTGTGATGGTTTTTGCCTACATCAACATGAATCAGCCTCATTTTGATGAAAGAAGCCTTCAAGCATGCTACCCACCAAGCTGGGGGTTTTCACCAAGACATTTAGAGCTATTCAAATATAAAACATTATTATTATCTCAGTTTAAATTCTCTCTCCTCTGTATTTCCATAGCTATCTATAAATTCTCCATTATAGCCTTTATGACATTATGTGATTATTTAGGTTCACCTGTCTTTCTTCCCCTATATGGTGGCTCTTAGAGGACAAAATGATGTTTTATTCCTCTTAGCATGTCTAGCTCTTATCATAGAAACATACCTGTCATATAACAGACACTGAATGAATATGGACTGAAAGAAGGAATAAATGAATAATGATCCTAAAAGTTGCAATGTGGGTTTTGTCAGCTTGCCTATTCACAAAGGATGCCTTTTTGCTATGCAATCAAATTGCTTCTGGCCTCATCCTTCTTGGAACAGGCAATCCAAAGGGACTGCCTCTTTATCTCATGACTAATGAGCCATCCAGTCTCCGTTCATTGCTATGACTTTTTAAGTATACATTTGCAGGGATTTCAAAAACCATTTGGAAATGTAATTATCATGTTTTCCACCTACAAAAATACATGAGGGATGGATTTATTTATGTGCTAAGGTATATAATACATGTCCTGTTTTTTTTCTTTCCCCAAGAATTTTCCCTTTTTCAGCAGACATTTCTAGGGCAAAGAAGGTTATGCTATATTTTCAGTCACCGTCCATCAAAGGGAACCTGGAGAAAATGTGCATATACCCAAGAGCACCTTTCTTACAAGCCTTGGGTAATGACTCACTGTTGTTTACAAGAGGATTTTGCTTCATGTGAAGCAGGTGTTGAAACATTGGAATAGCTCTGTAAAAATTTTGGTCAAATGTGGTGAGTGTTAATCATCAACCTGCATAGTTTTGAAAAGTGCTGTTGGTCCTCCGAGCCACCTTCAACTTGCAGAGCAACCTTTTCTTCTGTTTCCCTTGACCTATTGTCCCCCATGTCTTGTAGCCTTCACTCATACCTCACTCCACCAAGGGCTCTCACTACCCCTACTCCAGTTTACCAGCATCCCTCCTTTTTAGCATTCATCCAGCTTCTAAAATTTCCCGACAAATTCCCTCACTAAGTGAAAGTGAAGTGGCAGTTTCCCTTGGTCTCTTTGTCTGAACACACTGCCTGTGGTGTTTTTCTCTATACCAACCACACGGGATTACTGCAGTGGGTAAGCAAGGATGGAGAAGATCCTCCAAAAGAGAAAGTTTATTACTGTGAAATTCCTCTGGGCCTACCCAAGCCTAAACCCCTGCAGTATGTAACTAGAGGAATTTTATTAAAGGAAGAAAAATACCGATATTGGTTCACAGTGTTGCCCAGAAGCTTAAAATCGCTCCTACTTCCTACCTTAATTACTTTGTTCTTTTAAAAAATTTATGATACTAACCTAGCTCAACAGAAGTTACTTTTTGTGGATTAAAGGATGATGTTTATTAAAAAGGGAGATGGGGAAATTACCAAATCCTTCTACTTCAGAACGTGATAAAAATCCCTAAATCCTTTACATTGTGTTCTGTCAAGTCTTCCAAAAGTAGTTGAAAAATCAAGAACTGATTGCTCAATAGGAGACACTCCTGTCAATTCTGATGCTGTTAAATCACCTCAAGAAAAGAACACAGTGACAATCTCCCTGGTCCACCCACATTCCAGACCCAGCATGATATAAACCTCATGACCTCAGTAAATGTGTCAGAAACTCATTCTAATCTAGCTCCATCTTCATGAGCAAAGACTAAATCTTCATAGTAAATAAAAGGAAAGCAAAGCACCAAAAAGAAGAATTCAACTAGAATTCATTGTTTTTCTGGTTATTCAACTTAACTGTAAAAATGCACTGAAGGCAAATCATGAAATATTTACTCCAGGCCTCAGTACCCTATGGACTTCGTTGTTTCATATTGGGGTAACAAAGTTTCATAGGCTGATCTCCTCCCCAAATCCATTTTTTGTTAGTCTTCTGCCTGGCTATTTCCTTGAGGATTATGTGGTTGACTTTTTAACTTTGACTACTAAGGCTCAATCCCCTCACTGGCCCTTCCTATGAGAGATCTCATCTTGTATAAATAGCCTCCTCCCCTGACTTAAAATTGCTGAAGTGATCCAAGACTCAGTCCTAGGACGCCTTCTCTGCCTAGGTAGTCACATCTGGTCTTACAGATCTGAATAACATCCGTAAGTTCACAACTCCCAAATTTACACTTCTTGTCTCAAACTCTCCCCTGCGCTCCAGACTCAGAGAGCTAAATGCCTACTCAGTGTCTCTTCTTAGATGTCTAATAAGCATTTTACACTTAACCTATCCAAGGCCAAATTCTTGATGTCTTCCCTAAAATCTCCTCTCTCAGTTTTCCCCATCTTGATTAATGGCATCTCTACATTTCCACTTGCTCAAGTCACAAATCTTGCGATCCTCTTTGACTTTTTCTATCTATCACCTGGTTTCTATTCCAACCATCAGCAAATCCTATTAGTTCAAGCTTCACAGTAGGTCTGGACCAGATTCCCTCGTCCCCATGCTTACCCTCTGAGAACCATCCTCACTACTGAGACAGTTGTTAACAACTCTGCAATATATAGTTCTGTCTTTGCCAGATAGTTGGTTGCATTTGTGAAATTTAAGTCTTTGAAAATGAAAGTGAAATTCTATGAGGTCATTTAAATCAACTCTGCTGTTGAGAACTTCAAAAGTTAGATAGAATATGTATTTTTAAGTTTTTAGAAAATCAAGGAACTGCAAAAAAAGTAGTGAATTATAAAGCCAAAACCTGCAGAGAACCCAGAGAGATCAACCCAGTATTCAAAGCTGATTCAGCCAGTGGGGAATTTGTTACTTTAATGAAAAGAACTGTGGAATTGAGCTGCAGTTTTGATAGCCTCATGGGACCAGTTTGACTGAAAAGCAAAATTATAAAATGACATAACTGTATAAAGAGAAAATACTGCCCGAATCTGTAAACACATATTTGGAGTTAATAAAAACCCAATTTATTCATATATATAAGCAAGAAACAACGAACAAAACAAAAATACTTTTGCTATAACATCAAAAATATTCAGGAGCTGTGAACGAATACCAACAAAAGATATTAAGACATTCATGGAGATAGTTACAAAACTTTTTTTTGAAAGTCATGAAAGTAGACTTAAATAGATATGCCATGTTTATGAATTAGAACTCGATATTATATAGATGTCAATTTCCTTCAAATTTATTTAGAGAGAAAAATGAAAATGATAATTTTTTAAGCTTGTAAGATGACTTCAACTTTAAAGATGATTTTTTAAAAAATTTTTAAGATGATTCATACAAACTAAGAATAACAAAAACAATAAAAGAAACAAAAATAATTAAAGGAAAAATGTGAAGATGTGTTCTAAAAGAGATTAAGAATCCTCACAAATATGTTGTGATTAACACAGTGCAATTTTTGTCCCGGGGGTATATACATTGACATATGAATGCAAAGTGAAGAACGTCCAAATAGACAAATGCATGTGTAGGCACTTGATGTCAGACGTGAGTATCTTGGCAAATCAGTGAAAAAAGGATTATGTCTTGGGTCAGGTTTACCGGAAGCAGACACTGAGACAAGGATTTGTGTGAAAAAAGAATGTGCATGATGCCAAAGGGGAATGCTGGAGTGTAAGTTAGGGCTCAGCATTGTCTCCTGAAAGGTAAGGCGCTGGGTTTACATACTCTGACATCCTCAGTCACAGGTCAAGAGCCACCGTGTGTGTATGTGTGTTAGTCAATCAGTTGTGTCTGACTCTTTGCGACCCCCAAAGACTGTAGCCCAGCCTGCCAGGCTCCTCTGTCTGTGGGATTTCCCAGGCAAGAATACTGGAGTGGGTTGCCATTTCCCTCTCCAGGAGATCTTCCTAACTCTGGTATCGAACCTGGGTCTCCTGCATTGCAGGTAGATTCTTTACTGTCTGAGCCACTAGGGAAGCCCAAGAGCCACCTTGGGGCCTTGTAAATCCTAGTTATTTCTAAGGCTTTCCAAATGTATGATCTCCATTAATCTAAGGACAATTCTCTATAAAAGAGATGCATAATTACCTTTTGGAAGTAAAACCACACCTGTCCAAATAAATGTTTTTAATCAATACAAAGGGATTTAAATGAAATAGGAACATTGATACAGAGAGACTTCAATAAATGATCTAAGGCAGCTGAATGTTGACAATATAAAGCTAAAATAAGACATAAAATACACAGAAAAAAATGAACTTCCATAGGATAAGACAAAGAAAGTCAAAATTAGAAAGCTATTACAGTATAAGAGAATACCTTCATTATTTTAGAGTAGGGAAAGGATTAAATAAGATGTTAAAAACATTAACCATAAAGATAAAAATTAATAAATTTGACCACATCAGAATGAAAAAATTTCTGTACACCAAAAGGCATCCCTGAAAAGGTGAAAAATGGAACTTCCCTGGTGGAACAGTGGATAAGAATCTGCCTGCCAATGCAGGGTTCGATCCCTAGGTTGGGAAGATCCCCTAGAGAGGGAAATGGCAACCCACTCCAGTATTCTTGCCTGGGAAATCCCATGGACAGAGAAGCCTAGTGGGTGGGCAACAGTCTGTGGGGTCGTAAGAGAGTCAGACACGACTTAGAGACTAAATAACAATAGTTGATTTACGATGTTGTGTTTGTTTCTGCTATACAATAAAGTGAACCATTTATACATATAAATATATCATTTATATGTCATAACAGAATATTGAGTAGAGTTCCCTGTGCTATACAGTAGGCTCTTATTAGTTATCTATTTTATATATGAGTAGTGTGTGTATGCAATATTACTCGGTCATAAAAAAATGAACGAAATAATGCCATTTGCACCAAATATGGAAGGGCCTAGAGACTGTCATGCTAAGTGAAGTAAGTCAGATAGAGAAAGACAAATATTACATGATATCATTTATATGTGGAATCTAAAAAATAGTGGCACAAATGAACTTATGTACAAAACAGAAATAGATTCACAGATGTAAAACAAAACAGGATAGAGGCAGGGGAGGGATAAATTGGGAGATTGGAGAGCTCTACTCAGTTTTGAGGTAATAGTCAAGTTTGTGTTTTGAAGTTTGTTTATCCCCATCATCATCACCACCATCATTATCTCTCACCAGAAAAGATGCTCTGGTGAATAACAGTAATAACAAATCAGGAGTAAAACCTGACTGCCACATAACACTCTTCGGCTATCCCTTCCATAGGGAAACTTCATTATTAAAAATTATCCACATGTTACTTCTTGATAATAGATCAATTTTACAACTTTTCAGTAAGTTGATACAGATATTTTTTATATTTTCTATTTCTTAACTCCTAAATCTGAAGGAAATTTGCTCAATTTCTGCATTACTTAACAGAGTGCAGGTGAGTATATTAAAAAAGAACTTTCGGTGTAAATTAGTTTTTATTCCCAAATAATGCATTTGCTCAGAGGACAAGCAATAAAATTTACAGTAGGAGACAGCTAGTGGTCATTGGCAATAAGTTCTTTGACTGCTTGTTTGGCTTCATAGGAGGCCTTCACATGGTCAGCATATAAACTGTTTTATGACCTGAAGTAGTCACAAGTGGCCAGAGGCAAGTAATTGAATCTGTTTATGTTTGTATGGCTACAAGTGGCTATTCATCAATCTAATAATTTGATGCCTAATTTTATAGTTAGTCTAGAAAAAGAACACACACACACTCATACTCACCACTGATGAACACTGTTTACTTGTCATCCTGTGGGAAATACATAAAACTCATGGGTGGCTCCTAATTTTGAAAAAAAATATAATAAAATAGCCCCCCGCCCCAAAAGAACAAAGATCTACTTATAAGAATATATCATGGAAAATTCTCCCTTTTGTTGTTCTCATGCCAGAGCAACAATGAGCCAGAACTCTTACACATTTGAAGTACTAGCCAATAGTTTACTGGTCATCCAAGTAAGTGCCTTAGGCATCTCAGTCTCCAAGGATTTCTTCACACATTTTCTCCATTTTAATTGTTTCTCACCCTTCCCTGATGATAGTTCCAAATCCTAGCATTCCCTCAATGCTCAAGTCAAATGATTGCTAATCTGTGAAGACCTCTCTTGTCCTATCATTTGAAAATAAACTCATTCTCTTCATTTACATAGTGCTTTGGCTAATTCTCATGGAACAGCCATCACTTTTTACCCTATATCCACCCTATTAGATGGTAAAGTTCCTCAAAGAAAATGACTATGTCTTCCCAGGTGGCACTAGTGGTAAAGAATCTGCCTGCCCATGCAGGAGATGTTAAGAGATGTGTGTTTATGCATAACTGAATTTCTTTTTTGATTTCTTCTGTGATTTGTTGGTTATTCAGCAGTGTGTTGTTGAGCCTCCATATGTTGGAGGTTTTGAATGGGCATATACACTGAGGAAACTAGAATTGAAAGAGCCACGTGTACCCCAATGTTCATCGCTGCATTGTTTACAATAGCCAGGACATGGAAGCAACCTAGATGCCCATCAACTGACAAATGGATAAGAAAGCTGTGGTACATATACACAATGGAATATTACTCAGCATTAAAAAAAAATTCATTTGAATCAGTTCTACTCAGGTGGACAGAACTGGAGCCTATTATCCAGAGTGAAGTAAGCCAGAAGGAAAAACAACAATACAGTATACTAACGCATATATATGGAATTTAGAAAGACGGTAATGAGAACCCAGCATGCGAGACCAGCAAAAGGAATGCAGATGTATAGAACAGACTCGTGGACTCTGTGGAGGAGGGCAAGGGTGGGATGATATGGGAGAATGGCATTGAAACATGTTAACTATCATATGTGTAATCAATCACCAGCCCAAGATTGATGCTCAGGGCTGGTGCACCGGGATGACCCAGGGGGAGGGAATCGGGAGGAATGAGGGAGGGGGGGTTCTGGAGGGGGAGCATATGTATACCATGGAGGATTCATGTCAATGTAAGGCAAAACCAACACAATAAAGAAAATTAAAAAAAAAAAAAAAGATGTGTGTTTAATCCTTGGGTCAGGAAGATCCCCTGGAAGTAAAAATGGCAACCTGCTCCAGTATTCTTGTCTGGAAAATTCTATGGACAAAGGAGCCTGGTGGGCTACTGTCCATGGGGTTGCAAAGAGTTGCACATGACTGAGTGACTGAGCACACACACTTTTATCTTCTACGGCAACCACTATGTCTTTTTCATTCATGATTCTCAAAGTGCCTTGTATGTAGTAAGTGTTAAACAGTATTTGTTGAGTTAATGACTAAATCATTGCCAATGGAGTTTTTTATGGGGCTTCCCAGGTGGGCTAGTGGTAAAGAAGCCACCTGCCAAGGCAGAAGACATAAGAGAAGGGGTTCAATCTCTGGGTCAGGAAGATTCCCTGGAGGAAGGCATGGCAACCCACTCCAGTATTCTTGCCTGGAGAGCCCCCCATGGACACAGGAGCCTGCCATTATTGTAGAAATATTTAAAGTTAAAACATAGGATATTAGAGATATAATCTTTAGAGTTTTGTGCTTAACTTAAAAAAAGACTTTCTTTAGAGAACTTTTAGATTTATAGCAAAATTGAGGGGAAGGTACAGAGATTTCTCATATATTCCCTTCTTTTCATGGCTTGATAGCTCATTTCTTTTTAGCATTGAATAATACTTCATTATCTGGATGTACCACAATTTTTCTGTTCATTTACTTACTAAAGGGCATCTTTGTTTTTTCCAAGTTTTGGCAAATATGAATAAAGCTGCTATAAACATTAGTCTGCAGGTTTCTGTGTGGACATAAATTTTCACCTCTTTTTGGGTAAATACCAAGGTACACAGTTGCTTAGGGTAAATACCAAGGAGCACAAAATGTTTAGTTTCGTAGGAAACTCAAGTTGTCTTCTAAAGTGTCTGAACTATTTTGCATTTCCCCTAGCAATGAAAGTTCCTGTTGCTTCACATTCTAGTCAACATTTGATGTTGTTAGTGTTATAGATAATTGACCATTCTATAAGGTGCATTGCATTGTGGCATCTTATTGTTGTTTTAATTTTCACTTTCCTGATAATACCTGATATGGAGCTTGTCCTTATCTTTTTCTCTTCTCACTTAGAGAAGACATGAAGGAAGAAGCTAACATCCATTGAGGGTCTGGCTTGTGTCAATTACTATGGTGAGTACTTTACATATATCACTAATTCTCAAATTAACATGATTTTATAGTTGGCACTAAAAGAGATTACATATTTGCTCAAACTCACAAGTAAAAAAGTAGGAAGTCACTATTAAATCTAGCTTTCTTAAATTCCAAATACTGATGATCTTCTTTTAGTCAAGTACATTTGGTTGCTATTAACAGAGACCCCCTCATATTTATTGGAGTAAGACGAGTTTACTGTAAAAATTACTTTGAAATGATTAGAAAGATGCACTTTATGAAAGTCTAACATCTAAAACATGAGCCATTAGAGAGTTGGGCAAATGGTCACTGAGATTAGACTATTTCTGGAGCCATGTTCATAGAAACTGTTGTTGAGTTCATTATTTCACAATAATCCTCTGTTGACACAGCTTAGTCAAATTTACCCGTTTCTGTCTTGCCGTCCGATGGTTTTCTCTACTTAATCAGCTTCTTCTCCCTGTAACTTTGGCTCCCACGTTGCTTTGGCTTATTATCTATGGTGCTGTAAACTCTTATCTCATGACATCTCCATTTGAACTTTCTTTTCCAAAGGGCAAACACAATTTGGATTTCTTATTATCAAATTCAAATTCCATGGAGAGAATTTGATAAAAATGGTTCTCTTGAACTAGGCTATGAAAGTTCAGTAAGAGATGTGATCATAGATTGGCCACATTAGGATATATCTTCCTTCAGAGTATCATCAACAGGGTCGGGAGCTGTGGGTGGTGGTGGTGTAGGTGAGAACAGGCTGTACATAGTAATTATCCTCAGTCTAAAGACACCAAATAAAGATATCCAGTGCAGACTTGTTTCTGAGCACCAGATCTCATTTTTCTATGACTTATTAGAACTTTACTCCTGCATGTTTCAGAGATACTTCAATAGCAGTACGTTTAAGGCTGAATTCATTATGGTGTCACCAAAAAAACCTACTCTACCCTTTGTTCTTTAGAACACCACCAGGCTCTATGACAGTATTTGTTTTTCAGACCTTATTACTTTCTAATGAAAATGTCATTGTTGGTTCCATTCAAAATGTTCCAGCACAAATACTCAGAGAGAAATTGTTGCTAGATATTTTTAAATTACACAATCAATATAGCAGATAAAATAAATAGTACCTCAACAAGTACATATTTTGATTAAATAGAAATGCCACATTAATTGCTTACACAAATCTAAGTGAAAAAGAATATAAAATTATCTTGAAATAAATTCTGTTCAAGGGCTTTTTATTATTGTTAGAAGCTGCATATCAGCTGGTTAGTGTTCTTGAAAATTAAATTTAAATGAAGGCACAGTTGTAATGAAATAGATAAATGTTCACCACTCAAACTTTTGTGTAAAATTATAGCTGTGAAAACTATTTACATTGAAAATGAGTCATTGACACTTGGAGTTTTTCAGCTAAATGCAATCTTGAAGATATGCAAGTTAGGCTATAAGAACAAGAACTTGCAAACAAACTTTGAATATTTAATTTTTGAAAACAACCTTTCTGCAACTAAGGGTAAAAGTTGTGTCCATGTCCCTATTTGGGAAGTGGATTTCTTATTTTTATCTAGTATACTCTGGAATGGATGTGTACCTTGAATAATGCCCAATATGCTCAATGGGGAAAATCCAGCATGCTTATTTTATCCAAGGTTAGTATTTGCTATGTAGAGTTTAGATTTTCATCACTATTTTTTGAAGATTTTTATAGTGACTATGGCTTGGATGGGACTTTGAGAAAGTCAAAAATGTAAGAGTTATTTTTTAAGCATTAATCCATGTCGACCTGGGTCACATAAAATCACAGTCTAAAAATATTGAAACAGAGATAAAGTCATCACTAAGAATTGAGACTGATTTTGAAACCAGACAAAAATGGCAACATCATTCAGAATGAGCATTCAGTAGAGATAGTGTGAAGATAAAGTGAGTGAAAGTCACTCAGTCATGTCTGACTTTTTGTGACTCTATGGACAGTAGCTCCTCTGTCCATGGAATTCTCCAGGCCAGAATACTGGTGTGGGTAGCCATTTCCTTCTCTAGGAAATCTTCCCAACCCAGCTATCAAACCTAGGTCTCCCACATTATAGGTGGATTCTTTACTGTCTGAGCCATCAATATGAGGCCAGATAGTCATCAAATCCCAGGTATGTTTCTTTTCCTTCTTTCTTTTTCTTTGCCATACCGAGTGGCTTGTGGGATCTTAGTTCCCTGACTGGGGATTGAATCCAGGTCCTTATCAGAGGCTACGTGGTTTGATGATGTGATCATTCTGATAGCAATGGAATGTATGATTTTATATTCTTGTGTCTTCCAGAGGTTTCTAAATTAATTACTTCAAAGTATAAATAAATATATTTTCAGAGTTTACAACTCAATTTTTCCTCCTATTTCTACTGTGTTCTTATGATGCTTCTTTGGTTTTACTTGCTATAAATTTTGTAACCCCATTATCATCCAATAGATCACTGTTTTGAAATCCTCAAGTATTCCTCATATGTAGAAATATATCAAGAATAAGTAAATTTTGTTACTTTGGTTGGTAATAATACTTCTGAATTGACTGTGAAGCTTTTTTGAATTTAGATATCTTATAAATGTCATTTTACTATGTCATAATATTTTAAAATGAAAGATATAATGTGATAAGTAAATTTATATTTAGTAAAATAAAATTTTATATTTTCATATAAAATATACTTATATAATAGAAATATGAAATAGATGGTTATACCATCTATTCACAAGATATTGAAAAAGATAAAACTGACATATCATAAAGTTCTCTTGACTCATAGATGGGAAGAATCTTTGAATGCAATTGTAAATAATAAAATATGATGAAATCTGTCTTCATAGACATTAATAATTTATTTTGTGTCATGCAACAGAACATTTTTGGGATTGTATTATGCTGCTAGTCAAGTTACAGCATCATTTTAAGCTCAAAAAATGGGGAAAGGAGATGTGATAGTTCAGAAATAAACATGATAATATCATTAAAAGCCAAAAAATAAATACAAAACTGTTACAGCTTTTCCAAATAGGAATGAAAAAAAAATCATTGAGACATAATAAAGGCTCAGGTACCATGTTGCATTGGCCAAAGGAGAGCACACAATAGCTGAGACACTAACAAAGCTTGTAGAGTTCAACTTGCTGGCTGCCTGGTGCACAAAAAGTTAGTGAGAGGAAACACTGCTATTTGCCAACAGGACAACAGCATGTGAGATTAAAGATTTAGTTGCAAACATGAAGACTAGGTTAATCCATTGTCTGCAGAGTTATACTTTGCTTAAAAATGGGTGAATCTACTGATAAGATTAAACTTGTGGTTTTGTTCATATTTGATCAATGTTGGCGTCAGCTTGTTGAAGATATATATATGGTTGGCAACAGTCACAAATGATGCTGAAATTTTCAGTGTTGAATAATTATTATGGATTCTATAATTTATTAGGAAACAATGTCCTTGATGAAGCTTTAAAATGAGAATTCATTCTTATTTGAGTATTATTAGTAAAATTATTAATTGTATTCACCGTGACCTTGAGTACACATCTCTTACTGGTCTAGGCTATTCCCACATGTACTCTTTGATCTGTTGTTTCTCAGAAACTCTCCTCTGACAAGCTTTGTGATCAGTCGTTACTTACTTCATCTCCCTGATTTGAAATTTCCTTAACTTTGAAATGGGAAAGCTAATTTCTATCTCATGGAATTATGATGGGGATAAAGTAAGATAGTTATGTGACTTCTATTACAATGCATAAGCTATTTAAAATATTATTATTACTTGTTCTTTGTAGATTAGGCAACAGAATCATAATCATCATTTTACTCTTCCCATTCAAGTTAGCGTGGGAGTATGCTCAGTTGTGACTGACTCTTTGTGGCCCCATGGAGTGCAGCCCGTCAGAGCTCCTCTGTCCCTGGAATTTTCCAGGCTAGCACACTGGATCCACCTATAATTTCATAGTAAAAAAACTCTGACATAATCTGAAATTTCATACTAATTCCATTCATTCTATACTTTAAAAATAAAATTGCTTACAAGATGGATCAAGAATGTATTTGCTATACCTGTAAACAGGATGGTAAGCAGATGTCTGGACCACTGAAGCCCTCATCTCTGCTTTATTCTAACTCTGTAATGGTTTTGAGGTGAGCGTAAAAACATATTCAATACTGTCCATCTGTTTAGGTTGTTTTGTGTACTGTCACAATGATATTATTTGAGTGACTTTTTCTTTTTGTTCTAATCTAAGTAAATATTCTGCATAGAGATTCTAACACCAAAGGTATAGATTTATACCAAGCATACATCTTCTTACTGCACCTCCCTTATAAATCCATTGATCCCTTTCCAAGTAACCCCTTGGCTACTCTCATTTTTTTATGCTATTGCCTACAATATACTTCCTGAGACTTTCTCTTCCAATACTTGCATCAATTCTTTTCTTCTTTCTCTTGTTCTTCCTCTGATGACACTATGGTCTTCTTCATAGTTTCCTCTTCCTTTGCCCACTTTTCAATGTTCTGTCAATACCCTCAGACCTTGCCAAGTGCCTGTGAAGGAGTCACTATTTTCATCCTCAAGAATAAGCAGAGATTTGTTCCTTTATTCAATCAATCAACATTTGTTGAGTGTATCCTATGTCCCTAGGCAACATGCCAAATGCTGAAGATACAGTGATGAGCAACAACATGGCTTCTGCTCTCTAATAGAAGTTAAAATCTCTTATGGTAAACACTGGTCAAATAATCACCCCCCCAAACCAGAGTCTAATTGCATACAGAAACAAATGCCATGAAGACAGGGCTTTTTGTCCAATCACCTATCACCCAGAAACCTAACCTAGATTTGGGGTGGGGGAGCAGGTAACATGGAAGAATTCTGCTGATATTTGAAATAAGAGTGAAATTTACCAGGTGATACAGGGGGGTTGAGGGAGGGGAGAGGCGCTGTAGGTTGGAGGAAACGGCACGTGTAAACGAATGGAATAACTAGAGCTGAGAGACCAGTGATAAGAGTGGTGCAAATTGAGACTGCAGAGACAGACACAAGGATTCGTAGGGCTGCAAAGGCTTTGAGTCTTATTCTAAGCATGGTGAAAAACTCTGGAAGGGTTTCAAGCTGGGGCTCCCGATTGAGAGGAGCCATGTTCTATGGATCAACATGGCAAGACTCATTAAAAAGAACACTTGCTATTGGGTTGGCCAAAAAGTTTGTTTATTCCATAATGGAAAAACCTGAATGAATTTTTTAGCCAACCCAATATTTTGGTGTATAAGCTGTCTTCTCCTGGGTTTGCTGAATATCTGACTCTAGATGTAGGTGACAGCAGTGAGGTAGGAGTGAGCCGTGGGGAAATTGGCCTGTCTCCCTTTGCAAAGCAACTACCCTAGAAGAGTTTGTTACAGGCTTTTGAGCAAATCAGTTTCTTCAGACACAATATTTGGGGCTGATGACACAGTCAAGATTTTTGTTGCTGCCGATGGCTCATCACAGTCCCCTAGGAAAATTCCAGGAACTTCTGCCAACAGATCTGCTTGGTGTCCAAACTCCTGGTCATGGGACTTCTGCCTCATGCTCCTCCCTTCTACTGCAACTCTTGTGTTGTTTTTAATTGATGAAATCTAGGTTCCATGTCTGCCCTCCATCTGAAAAGGAGTCTGGGAAATACAGGAGTCTACCTTGGGCATGCAGGACTCAGAATGTGGGAAATAGCAAACTGTCAAAATATTGTTCCAAGGTGCTGGACACTAAAAATAACAGATTCCCACAACAGTTATTGTATTAATTACAGTAGCTCATGTATAAGCCGTACCTTAACAGTAAACCACAGTTGATAGTTCAACCAGTAGTTTTTTTGGAGAAATATACATAGCATCTATTAAATGGCAGATATTCCCTTTCAAATCATCATAGAACAAATGGATTATTCAATAAATATACTATTTTGAAATATTCTTAGAAAAATATGCTACTCATCATTCCAAATATAATCATATTGTTTTATAACAGCAAAAATACTGGGAAGGACTTAATCTCTATCAATAAAGCACTAATTAACAATACACACATTTAGGAAGATGTCCAAGACAACTTAACATATAAAAAAGTGAACGGCAGAACAATAAATACAGTGACTTATAGTATGATGATGGACAAAATCTGTCATCTTTCTTTTTTATAAATGGCAGTATGTTTATATGTGGGCTTCCCAGGTGATGCTAGTGGTAAAGAACCCACCTGCCAATGCAGGAGACTTAAGAGATCTGGGTTCAATTGCTTGTCAGGAAGATCCCCTGGAGGAGGGCATGGCAACCCATGCCAATATTCTTGTCTGGAGAATCTCATGGACAGAGAAGCCTGGTGGGCTACCATCCATAAGGTCATAAAGAGTTGGACACGACTGAAGTGAATTAGCATGGCTGCATGCATGCTTATATGTGCAAAAAACTTCACAAGAGATATTTGATGCACAGTATGTTCTGAAACTGGGTGATATCAGGATGCAGATGGGGAAGATCTTATTTTCATTTTAAAGTTCCTTTCCAATGAGCATATATGATTTTGGTATTTGAAAAAAGAGATTAACACAGTTGGAAAGAAAGAGGAATGTTTAGGACCTAGAAGTTATATATCAATTGAATTCAAGTCAAGGGTACAGATAGGAGTGTCCGAAATGGCTTTCCCACTTCTGATGATGATATATTTGGAAAGGCCTGGAAACAGCATGGAAGTCCAAAACTGTCATCTCCATCAAAATAAGGGAGTGGGTCTGTGCGTTATGGGAAGATAAAAAGGGGAAGTGAACTGAATATTACATTAAGAACAAAAGTAAATATCTTTGTTTAAAACAACAACAATCCTGAGCTATTGAATCTCAGCAGTCAGAACCAGACGAGAACAGGACTAACTGCCCAGATAAGACCTTGCCAAGAGTGAAAGTATCAGCAAGAGGAAATGTATGCTAGTCTAAAACTCAATTAATTTCATCAAGGGTATCACTGAAAACAAATTATCATGTCTGATAACACAGAACCCTAGCAAGCCAAAGGACAAAGATAATGCTCCAGTTCAAAGGCTTGCAGTTTACTTTGTTTTTAGCAAGCTACATTTTCTCTAAACCTAAGAGGAATAATTAAAGGATGTTTCCTGTGCTGTTTCTGGTATTAATTAAAGCTGTCCAATGGAACCGATAGGAGAACAATAGTAACAGAGTCAGCCAGCTTCAAGTACACTGCTTGTTGCAAATCAACAAATCTGCTTTGGGGGATAGCTGAATTTTCACTTGTTCATATCTGGAGTTAAATCAATGCAAATTGTATCCTTTTCCTCAATAACTGCCCTTTATCTTTCCTTTGGTGAAATGAAGACATGAGAAGAATGAAAGTTTGCTATCTGCAGAAGCACAGACGGACATCCTTCTGGAGGTGGCGAAGCCTTCCTGCAGAAGCCATTGGCTTGTGCACAGTCTGATTACCATTGTTTGGTCACTCAAATGTGGTTGCTTTTGTTTTTTGATGTATTAAAAAAAAAAATGGAGAACTGAGGAAACAGCTCAGGAATGAAGGCTGTGGCTCTGTTCTCACTCCCAGCTGTGACTCATGTCTCTAATGAGGCTTGTAGCAGCCACTTAACTCTGGTGTCTCAGCGTCTTCATCCATAAAATAGAAGTGGCAGCACCACACTCTGAAAGGCTTTTTGAAATTAGCTAATCAGTAGAAAGAAAGCTGGTTAAAAAAAAAAAAAACAAAACCCTCTCTCTCAATCTCTTACCTCGTTCCTTATCTATTTCCCTATCTACCTATCAATACCTACCTACTTCTCTATCTCCCTAGCCCACTTAGCTAGCAACCTCTGGCTAGAAGGGTTACTAAATGTAAAACAAATTTCTGTCAAGGAGGAGTTTCTCCAGGGGAGAGCTTTATCAATAGAATACTTCTATTTTTACTTCTCTGAGGGTGGTCCTAAGGGATCTGAAGGCAAACACTGGGACTAGGTAGCCTCTCCAGGTCTTTTCCAGTTCTTTGACTTCAGAGTGCCAAATCCTGAAAGATTGTCTGGGTTATATTTACTAAAATATGTGTACCATTCTAGTCATTACAAGACAATGCTCTATTACAGTGTATGCGTGTTTTACAAATTGGGCAACGCTGATCTATTAAAAAGTTTTAAATTGCAATGATTATCACTCTTGCAAACCTCAGGAAATGTTCTAAAATCATTACTTATGATGATGAATTTCAGCAGTTGGTTTACTTTCTCTCAATTGAAATTCTAAAAGAGCCCAAACATCTTGAGAAAAGATACAGAAATTGTTTTCAAATACAGACATACACACAAATAAAACAATTTAATGAACATACGGATTTTTTCAAATGCTGGAGGTTGCTGCCAATTTTGCAGTTAATATTTCTGAAAGTCAGCATATGCTGATCACCATGTGTTTATAAAACATTCTCAATAGTGAAGACAAAAGATTGGGCTTTGGCACATTTACTGACCACATGGGCAATTATATCAGACTCTTACTTCACCCAAAACCAGGAGAGTAAAGTAAGGAAGCCTCTGCTGCAGCTTTATATGATCTGTGTTAATACCTTAGGACTCCTGACGTAATTGCTTTCTGTGTGAACAGCTCACCAACATGAAAACAAACGAAAATAGTCCTTTAAGTATTCAGTAATTGTAAAAATATTTGGGAAGATAAAAACGTGGGATTTTGTGTGATACTTTCCAATGACAGATGGAAATATGATTTTTCTTTACTTCAGGAAACTAAAACCTCTGGGGTTTTTCAAATGTTTATTTTGGACACAGACTGTGAAAACATTCAGTATTTACCCTGGTGCCATTTGAAGCTCATGTTTTGTAGGTTTGGGTCATTTGGGCCTGAGATAGGCTCAAGTACAATTTCATTTGAGTAGATGTAGTTTTGACTTGGAGCAAAACGTTGTCTGTCAGACTTGCTGCTATGGGGAAAAACTCAAACCATGAATTTGTAGCTTTAAATATGGCTTCTTTCAAGCTTGTGTTCCTTTGGGGAGGTCTGAAAGTCAGGAATTTAAGACTTTCCCTAAATAAAGGGATTCCAGTACCTGTGGAAGATGCTTTGTCCTTTTTTTTTTTTCTCTTCCTTAGAGAGGCACTGGATTTCCCGCTAATCTACCCACTGAGATAGCAGGAGAGCCTGGCCCCTCTCATTCTCTGTCTTCTCTAACCAGGATTCATGTTAAAAAGAAACAGTCTCTGACGGTTATGGAGTAAGATGGCATTTATATAATAGACACTCTTTCAGCTCGGCTCTCAAGAGCTGCCCCTGTGTCTTATGCTGGGGAAGAAGGAGATGGGTGCTTTTCCTTCATTCACTTTATCTGCAAAGTCTCACAGAAGCATCCTGTGTCAATGTGTTCTCCTACTTTATTTCCCCCATGTTTTTCACCTGGTTAAGGTGATTGGTTTGCAATTATTACAGCATCTTAAAGTGATTTCACATTCTTGATGCAGGTAAGTGAGGAAATGAGTTTGAGAAGGACAAAGATAAAAACAAGGAAGCCAGTAAGGCAGGTAAAGCAGAGTAAGGTTGGGGAGGAGTCTGAGAAAATCTGCATGGGAACAAGAGTGAGGAGCTTTATCTGAAGCTTTATACTTTATCTCCAGTAGATAAAATGTTCTACAATTTGTCCCAGTCGTGGTTCTCTCCACTAAAGGACCAGGACAGCAGACAGTCCAGTAAAATATTGAACTTCCTAGCTTAGAAGGGTACACGCAGCAGCCAGATACCTAGATGGTCAGCTGAGGCAGAGATGGGCACTGCGACTTTTCACAGTAATTTTAAGCTAAATCTTAATCTCTTCTTGATTCAACATCAAAACTTGGTAACATGATTTGTTAACCAAAGAGCCATAGATCCAAAAGAAAACTTGTGCTAAAGCTCAGTATACAAAACAGAAAAAGTAGAGCTGTTTTTGGTCCATTGTGGGATGAGAGCCTGAGATCCAGCTTACTCAACCTCTCCCAGTCCCTGAGAACCTATCCTCAGTGCATCATATGAAAATCACTGCTGTAGGATATGAGATTAACATACAGAAACTGGTTGCATTTCTCTACACTAACAATGATATATCAGAAAGAGAAAGTTAAAAGACCATCCCTTTTAAAATCACATCCAAAAAGTTAAAACATTTAGGAATAAACATGGAGGTAAAAGACTTATATGCTGAGAACTATAGAACATTGATAAAAAGAAATTGAAGATGATTCAGAGAAAGGGAGATATCCCATGCTCTTGAACTAGAAGGATTAATATTTTTAAAGTGGTCATACTTCCCAAAGCAATCTATAGATTTAATATAATCCTTGTCAAATTACCCATGATATTTTTTCACAGAAATAGACCTAAGAATTCTAAAATTCATATGAATCCACAAAAGACCCAGAACTGCCAAAGCAATCCTGAAGGAAAAAGAACAAAGCTGGAGGCATATCCCTCCCAGACAACACTACAAAGCTATAGTAATCAAAACAGTGTGGTACTGGCAAGGGGAAAAAAAAAAGACATATGGATCAGTGGAGCAGAATAAAGAACCCAGAAATAAACCACACACCTATAGTAAATTAAACTTTGCCAAAGGAGGCAATAATACACATGGAGAAAAGACAATCTCTTTAGCAAAGGATGTTGGGAAAACTGGACAATCATATGTAAATCAATGATGTTAGAACATACCTCCATTCCATACACAAAAATCAACTCAAAATGGCTCAAATCCTTAAATATAAGACAGGACACCATAAAACTAGAACAGAATATTCTCTGACATAAATTGTACTAATGTTTTCTTAGATCTGTCTCTCAATGAAATAGAAATAAAGCAAAAATAAACAAATGGCACCCAACCAAACTTGTAAGCTTTTGCATGGCAAAGGAAACCAAAAACAAAATGAAAAGATAACCTACATATTAGCAGAAAATATTGGTAAACAATGCAACTGACAAGGGCTTAGTTTCCAAAATATACTAACAGCTCATACAACTTAATAACCAAAAAACAAATACTCAATCAAAATACGGGCAAAAGACCTAAATAGTCATTTCTCCAAAGATGGCCAGTAGGCACATGAGAAGATACTTAACATCACTAATTATTTGAGAAATGCAACTCAAAACTACAATGAGGTATCATCTCATCAGTCATAATGGCCATCATTAAATAGTCTACAAATAACAACTGCTGGAGAGGGTGTCGAGAAAAGTGAACCCTCCTACATTATTGGTGAGAATGTAAATTTGTGCAGCCACTATGGAGAACAGTATGAAGGTTCCTTAACAAACTAAAAATAGAGTTGATATATGATCCAGCAATCCCATTCCTGGGTGTATATCCAAAGAAGACTACAGTTCAAAGCCCCTGTCATCTCTGCTGAGAAAGCCTACCATGAACAGCTTTCTGTAGCAGAGATCACCAATGCTTGCTTTGAGCCAGCCAACCAGATGGTGAAATGTGACCCTCGCCACGGTAAGTACATGGCCTGCTGCCTGTTGTACCGTGGCGACGTGGTTCCCAAAGATGTCAACGCTGCCATTGCCACCATCAAGACCAAGCGCAGCATCCAGTTTGTGGACTGGTGCCCCACTGGCTTCAAGGTTGGCATTAACTACCAGCCTCCCACTGTGGTCCCTGGCGGTGACCTGGCCAAAGTACAGCGAGCTGTGTGCATGCTGAGCAACACCACAGCCATCGCTGAGGCCTGGGCTCGCCTGGACCACAAGTTTGACCTGATGTATGCCAAGCGTGCCTTTGTTCACTGGTACGTGGGTGAGGGCATGGAGGAAGGAGAGTTTTCTGAGGCCCGTGAGGACATGGCTGCCCTTGAGAAGGATTATGAGGAGGTTGGTGTGGATTCTGTGGAGGGAGAGGGAGAGGAAGAAGGAGAGGAATACTAATTACCATTCCTTTGAGCCCTGCAGCATGTCGTACTCAGCTTCAACCTTAGCTGACAGGCATAAAAACTTTCTGACTAGATTGTCTTCGCATTCAACTATGATCATGTATTGCTTTTCCATGTGTGTCTGTAACACTTAATGTCCTGTCTCAGAAGTAAAGATTTTAAGAAAGAAAAAAAAAAAAAAATACATGTTCTCCAATGTTCAAAGCAGCACTATCTACAATAACCAAGATATGCTGCTGCTGCTAAGTCACTTCAGTTGTGTCCGACTCTGTGAGACCCCATAGACAGCAGCAGCCCACCAGGCTCCGCCAACCCTGGGATTCTCCAGGCAAGAACACTGGAGGGGGTTGGCATTTCCTTCTCCAATGCATGAAAGTGAAAAGTGAAAGTGAAGTCGCTCAGTTGTGTCTGACTCTTCGTGACCCCATGGACTGCAGCCTACCAGGCTCCAATATCCATGGGATTTTCCAGGCAAGAGTACTGGAGTGGGTTGCCGTTGCCTTCTCCAAACCAAGATATGAAAGGATCCTAAATGTAAATAGACAGATGACTGAATAAAGAAGTTGTAAGTACACACACACACACACATACACATACACACAATGGAATATTACTCAGCCATTAAAAAGAATGAAATAATACCATTTGCAGCAATATGGATGGACCAAGAAATGATGGACAGGGAAGCCTGATTTGCAGCAGTCCATGGGGTCACAAAGAGCTGGACATGACTGAGTGACTGAACTGAACTGAATTGAAGTAAGTTAGAGAAAGACATATCATAATGTCACTTATAAGCAGAATCTAAAAAAAATGATACAAACAAATTTATTTACAAAACAGAAATAGACTCACAGACATAGAAAACAAGCATATGGCTACCAAAGGAGAAAGTGGTGAGGGATAAATTAGGCATTTGGAATTGTGGATACAAACCACTATATATAAAATAGATAAACAATAAGATCCTACTGTATAGAACAAAGAACTATATTCAATACCCTATAATAAACCATAAAGGAATAGAATATGTTTATACATGTATAACTCAATCACTTTGCTACATACCAGAAACTAATACAACATTGCAAAATGAGCCATCAGGAGAGCTAAAACTAAACTCTATTTTTAGTTTGTTAAGGAACCTTCATACTGTTCTCCATAGTGGCTGCACAAATTTACATTCTCACCAATAATGTAGGAGGGTTCACTTTTCTCGACACCCTCTCCAGCAGTTGTTATTTGTAGACTACATCAACTACACTTCAATTTTTTTAAAAAGGAAAAGAACGCCATTGCTGTAGCCAAATACCTGTGCTTTAGAATTCACACACACCTAGCACCCCACATCTTATAAATGGATTCTCTTTTTCCCTACTGTGAGTAATACACTGCCAGGCTACAGTATTCCTGTGATCTAGACATGAAACAGTCCATGATCTCATCCACTCACACACAAATGCTTACCAAGTGCCCATTATATGCTGGGCACTGTCCCAGTAACAGGGATACAGTGGGAATCACTCGGGAATCATCCCCACTCACAGAGAAACGCACTGAAGAATGACACTTCAGTGAATGGATAAAGTGGTTACAAAAACATCAGCAAACTTCACACCTATCTTTTCCCAGGAACTGTTTTGTTTGTTTGTTTGTTTGTTTGTTTGTTTTAACAACCTCTAACTCAGGAGGTGGGCTCAGTAAAGGACAGAAATGGTATGGACCTAACAGAAGCAGAATATATTAAGAAGAGGTGGCAAGAATACACAGAAGAACTGTACAAAAAAGATCTTACTACCTAGATGATCACAATGGTGTGATCACTCACCTAGAGTCAGACATCCTGGAATGTGAAGTCAGGTGGGCCTTAGGAAGCATCACTACAAACAAAGCTAGTGGAGGTGATGAAATTCCAGTTGAGTTATTTCAAATCCTAAAAGATGATGCTGTGAAAGTGCTACACTTAATATGGCAGCAAATTTGGAAAGCTAAGCGATGGCCACAAGACTAGAAAAGGTCAGTTTTCATTCCAGTCCCTAAGATAAGCAATGCCAAAGAATGCTCAAACTACTGCACAATTGCACTCATCTCACATGCTAGCAAAGTAATGCTCAAAATTCTCCAAGCCAGGCTTCAGCAATACATCAACCGTGAACTTCCAGATGCTCAAGCTGGTTTTAGAAAAGGCAGAGGATCAAAGATCTAAGCATAAGACCAGAAACTATAAAACTCCTAGAGGATAACATAGGCAAAACACTCTCTGCCATAACCCAAAGCGGGATACTACATGACCCACCTCCCAGAATATTGGAAATAAAAACACGAATAAACAAATGGGACCTAATTAAAATTAAAAGCTTTTGCACAACAAAGGAAACTATAAGCAAGGTGAAAAGACAGCCTTCAGAATGGGAGAAAATAATAGCCAATGAAGCAACAGACAAACAATTAATCTCAAAAATATATAAACAACTCCTGCAGCTCCATTCTAGAAAAATAAACAACCCAATTAAAAAGTGGGCCAAAGAACTTAACAGACATTTCTCCAAAGAAGACATAAAAGTGGCTAACAAACACATGAAAAGATGCTCAACATCACTCATTATCAGAGAAATGCAAATCAAAACCACTATGAGGTACCACTTTACACCAGTCAGAATGGCCGCCATCCAAAAGTCTACAAGCAATAAATGCTGGAGAGGATGTGGAGAAAAGGGAACCCTCTTACACTGTTGGTGGGAATGCAAACTAGTACAGCCACTATGGAAAACAGTGTGGAGGTTCCTTAAAAAGCTGCATATAGACCTGCCATATGACCCAGCAATCCCACTGCTGGGCATATACACCGAGGAAACCAGAATTGAAAGAGCCATGTGTACCCCAATGTTCATTGCTGCTTTGTTTACAATAGCCAGGACATGGAAGCAACCTAGATGCCCATCAACTGACGAATGGATAAGAAAGCTGTGGTACATATACACAATGGAATATTACTCAGCATTAAAAAATAATTCATTTGAAGCAATTCTACTCAGATGGAAGAAGCTGGAGCCCATTATCCAGAGTGAAGTAAGCCAGAAGCAAAAACAACAATACAGTATATTAACGCATATATATGGAATTTAGAAAGACGGTAACGAAAACCCAACATGTGAGACAGCAAAAGGAACGCAGATGTATAGAATAGACTCGTGGACTTTGTGGATGAGGGTAAGGGTGGGATGATATGGGAGAAGGGCATTGAAGCATGTTAATTGTCATGTGTCTAATCAATCGCCAGCCCAGGATTGATGCTCGGGGCTGGTGCAGCGAGATTTCCCGGAGGGGAGGGTGGAGGGAGGGGGCTTCCGGAGGGGAAGCATATGTAAACCCATGGTGATATCATGACAATGTATGGCAAAAACAATAAAAAAAAAAAAAGAAAGAAAAGGCAGAGGAACCAGAGATCAAATTGCCAACATCTGCTGGATCATCAAAAAAGCAAGAGAGTTCCAGAAAAATGTCTATTTCTGCTTTGTTGACTATGGCAAAGCCTTTGACTGTGTGGAGCACAATAAACTGTGGGAAATTCTGAAAGAGATGAGAATACCAGACCACCTGGCCTCCCTCTTGAGAAATCTGCATGCAGGTCAGGAAGCAACAGTTAGAACTGAACAAGGAACAACAGACCAAATAGGAAAAGGAGTATGTCAAGGCTGTATATTGTCACCCTGCTTATTTAACTTATATGCAGAGTACAACATGAGAAATGCTGGGCTGGAAGAAGCACAAACTGGAATCAAGACTGTTGGGAGAAATACCAATAACCTTAGATATGCAGATGACACCACCCTTATGGCAGAAAGTGAAGAGGAGCTAAAGAGCCTCTTGATGCAAGTGAGAGAGGAGAGTGAAAAAGTTAGCTTAAAGCTCAACATTCAGAAAACTAAGATCATGACATCTGGTCCCATCACTTCATGGCAAATAGATGGGGAAACAGTGGAAACAGTGGCTGACTTTATTATTTTGGGCTCCAAAATCACTGCAGATGGTGATTGCAGCCATGAAATTAAAAGACTTTTACTCTTTGGAAGGAAAGTTATGACCAACCTAGACAGCATATTAAAAAGCAAAGACATTACTTTGCCAACAAAGGTCTGTCTAGTCAAGGCTATGGTTTTTCCAGTAGTCATGTATGGATGTGAGAGTTGGACAGTGAAAAAGGCTGAGTGCCGAAAAATTGATGCTTTTGAACTGTGGTGTTGGAGAAGACTCTTGAGAAGTCTTGGAGAAGACTCTTCTTGGACTGCAAGAAGATCCAACCAGTCCATCCTAAAGGAAATCAGTCCTGGGTGTTCATTGGAAGGACTGATGTTGAAGCTGAAGCTCCAAAACTTTGGCCACCTCACACGAAGAGCTGACTCATTTGAAAAGACCCTGATGCTGGGAAGGATTGGGGGCAGGAGGAGAAGGGGATAACAGAGGATGAGATGGTTGGATGGCATCACCGACTCAATGGACATGAGTTTGTGTAAACTCCAGGAGTTGGTGATGGAAAGGGAAGCCTGGCGTGCTGCAGTCCATGGGGTCACAAAGAGTCGTATACGACTGAGTGGATGAACTGAACTCAACTCTGGAGGGGCTTCTTAGGTGGTGCTAGTGGTAAAGAGCCTGCCTGCAATACAGGAGAGATCTTCCTGGGTCCAGAAGATCCCCTGGAGGAGGGCATAGCAATCCTTCCAGTATTATTGCCTGGAGAATCCCATGGACAGAGGAGCCTGGCGAGCTACAGTCCATGGGGTCACAAAGAGTCAGACATGACTGAGCACAGCACACTCGCTCTAACTCAGGAATCCAGAGTTCTAATATCTTCACTCCTCTCACTTGACATTATAAACACTTCAAGTGGCATTGGATGGGGAGATGAATCATGCCACAGGTCATCTGCAAAAGCCTGGAAGTTTTATTTCACTGCAAGGATTTGACAGGGTTCATCTGCATAGACAGGAACAAAGTCCTGACTGAGTGAATGTCTAGTCCTGCTCTCTTCTCTCTCTTCAGATCACTTCCATGGACCAGAAGGAGTTCTGAGAGGTATTTCATTCAGGAAATTGACCAACTAGAAAGCATCCCTCAGAAGTAAAGCAGGACCATAGGAGACGTGTAGGAAATTAATTGAAGAATCCCTTAAGAAAGTGAGGATATTTAGCCTGAAGAAGACAAAATGCCTTTACCCTGTGTGTGCCCAGAGAAGTGTATTTGAAAGTGATTGGCAACATTTAATAGACCTATCATATTGAAGAGGAACAGCTTGATCTATGTTCTACAAGGGGGAGCCAGAATTAATGAGAAAACATTAAAGAGAAGAAAATTTTGGCTCAATATAAGGAAAACTTTTCTAATTATTGCAATGTTCCAAGCATGAAGGGGCTGTCTCACAAAGGAATGAGGGCCCCATAACAGAAAACTTTCAGGTTAGGACTAAATATCCATCAATTAGGGTTATGTAATGAAAATTCGCTTGACTGTTTCATCAAACATCTTTTGTGCAAACATCCTGTAGATGCTGAGAGACAGAGAGAGAAGGGAAAAAGCTCTCTCTTCCATAAAGCTCACAAAGAGTTCACCAAGTAAACACACCAATAGTGACAATATGGTACAATAACGTGCAGTCAAAGGAACATGTGCCAAGCTTTAAAAGAGAAAAACTGATGCAATGGTAGAGGTGGGTTAGTTGCTTAGTCATGTCCAGTTCTTTGAGGCCCCAGGGACTATAGACTGCCAGTCTCCTCTGTTCATGGAATTCTCCAGGCGAAAATACTGAAGTGGGTTGACATTTCCTTCTCCAGGGGATCTTCCCCAACCCAAGGATCAAACCTGGGTCTGCCACATTAGAGGAAGATTCTTTACTGTCTGAGCCACCAGAGAAGCCCTAAAAAAGAGATTTTATGGAGAAAATGATGCTTGAGCATATTTGAGGGGTAAGTAGGAGTTTTGTTCTGTTTTGTTTTGTTTTTGTGGATCCTGCTGTTCAATAAGCGATGGTCGTAAGGAGGACATTCCAGGTAAAGAGGAGGTGGTTGTTTATGCAAAGGACATGGGGGAAGGAACCCATAGCTTATTGGGGAACCAAATGGTTTAAATGTCTAGAGCATGAGGTTGTGGGGGAAGTGAGGAGATGGGAAGTGGCAGGAGACCAGGAGGAGGTGGGAAGCCAAGAACAGAATGGGTTCTCTCAGAGATAAGGGGAAATGCACAGGCTTATGGAGTGAGTAAGGATTGGTCAGTAAGATAAAAATGCCCAGTGACAACAGATCCTTTTGTGACATAAGACATGAATGACTCAGAGTGGGGGATGAAGGCGGTGTGAGTACTTTATGGAGACTGTCACAAAGGGTTAGCATAACTGTGGTAATGTGAAAGAAAGGTAAAATCATGGCAGTCAATTTAAGAGCCCAAAATAAGGATAAAACTTATAACATCAGTTCATTCAAGCCTGTGATTTTCTTTAGCAGCATTCAGATGTGTGGTAAGTCAAAACAGATGACTTCCAGGGTCTTTCCTAAATTCAGGAGTCCCATATTCCATGATTTGCCATCATTCTTTTTTGGGCATGTGGGATATTTCCTTTGTTTGTTTTTGCTATAGCTTTTCTTGCATATACTATAGAAATTACCAAGTAAAATTATACAGTGCAATTAATGGTTTTTAGCATATTCACAGAGTTGTACAACCATTACCTCATTTGGTTTTGGAACATTTTCATCATCCCCAAAAGAAGCCTTGTCCTCATTAGCAGTCTCTCCCTATTCTACCCTAGCTCCTGGCAACTACTAACCTATTTTCTGAACCTGTAGGCATGTCTATTCTGGATATTTCATTTAAATGGAATAATACAGTAAATGGCCTTTTGTGGCTAGCTTATTTCACTTAGCATAACATTTTCAAAGTTCATCCATGTTGTACAGCATGAGTCACCAGTCCATTCCTTTTTATGGCTGAATGGGGCTTCCCAGTCTATTTCTTTTTATGACTCAGTGGTAAAAAAAACAAAAACAAAAACAAAAAAAACCTGCCTGCCAATGCAGGAGACCTGGATTTGATCTATAGATGAGGAAGATCCCTTGGAGAAGGAAATGGCCACCCACTCCAGTATTCTTGTTTGGGAAATCCCATGGATAGAAGAGCCTAGCAGGCTGCAATCCATGCCGTCACAAAGAGTTGGATATGACTGAGCAACAAAACAGGGACAACAATACTTCATTATATGGATATACCACATTTGTTTATCCATTCATCAGCTGACAGGCATTAGGTTAGCTTCACTCTTTGGCTATTTTGAGTAATGTTGCCATGAACATTCACGTACAAGTTTTGTGTGGACATCTATATTTATTTCTTTTGGCATAATGAATATTTTTTGACCCCTAGTTCCTGAGATATCATATGATAGGTTCAGTGTGTTTTCAGAACTACTGCAACATTTTTAAGTGAAACTGTAGAATCTTCATCCTACCAACTCCAACAAAGTACATCAGCACCCTTTGGGATCTATCTATAGAGTTTTATTTTCTTCTCATGGGATGGTCTGCCTACAAGTACCAGGGAATGAGGCATATCTAAGAGGCCTTGCCTGCAACTCCCTTAGCCAATCATGTATATATAAATATACACATATACACACATACATTTATACAATAAGTCCCTTACATATGAACCTTCAAGTTGCAAACTTTCAAAAATGAGAACGTGTATTCACATGTCCATTCATTTAGGTTAATTCCCATGTCTGGCATACATTGTCAAATGCATGCATCCTTTACAAGTGGTTGTGCTTTTGTATATTTTACTGCACAGTACTATATAGAGTATAGTATCGCAATATCTTTATTTCAAGTCCAGAATGTCTAGAAGCAAGCATAAAAGCAGCAGTGATATAGTTGATACTATTGTACTTTTCAAGGTACTGTACTGTAAGATTTAAAATGTTTTATTTTTTTCTGTATAATTTGTGTGGAAAGTATTATAAACTATTACAGTACAGTACTATATAATCAATTGTGTTGGTTGGGTACCTAGGCTAACTTTGTTGGACTTATGCACAAATTGGACTTATGAACAGAGTCACGGAACGAACTCATTTGTATGCAGGGGACTTACTGTATATATATTTATTTACAGTGTTTGTAAACAGATTACATATATTATGATAGAATGTTACTGTTTTTTCATCTGATTAAGGGAAAATCTTTTTCCCTCTAGCCGTGGGCTCATAGCCATTTCATCATCTTGAAATGATTCTCCTCTCCTGTCTGCTCTGCCTTATAAGGACACTTGAAAGGGAAATTTGGGAAAAGTTCCAGCAGGGCAATAGATGCCTTTTCCAAGGTAGAAGAGAGATACCTGGCCAAAGCATTCATAGGTCACTTTGTCTACATGAAGTGAGGAAAGGGAAAATGGTTAACTCTTTACGTGCATGAGTTCCTAATCAGCAAACCTGAAGAAGAAAAAGGAAAAACAGGGCCCAGTGGCCAGTCCACCTCTTCATACTTCCAGATACATACTGCATAAAGGGGATTTATCAGTAGGAAACTGGCTCAGAAAGCATTAGAACTTAGCTGTTATGTGTTGATTGAATTTAGTAGGCCTCCAACTCTGAGAGGGCTTTCTCCCAAGACCACTCACGATGTCACCAGGGAAGAAATCAAAACTCTCCTTGTCTTTGGGCCTCCAAGATCCCTGGCAGCAGCTCTGTAATGGACTCTTCACTGGGATCCCCTCTGCCTGGGGACTCTCTTTCAGCTCTGTTTTCAAGGGCTACTTCTATGCCTTGTCTCAGTGAGAACCTCTCTCATTTACTTAATGGAAGTTCTTACAATAGCGTCTCTGCTTTCTCCAAGCTTCACTCCCATTTCCATGAACCTCTGAAAACCCACACAGATCCAGTGGTGTAGTAAGGAGGTGGAGTGGAGTGCATGTTCAGTCACTCTGTTGTGTTCAACTTTTTGCGACCCCACCAGGCTCCTCTGTCCATGGAATGTTCCAGGCAAGAATGCAGGAATGGGTTGCCTTCCATTCCTACCCCAGGGGTTCTTGACTCAGGAGAGGAGATGTAGAGTAACTAAGAAAGCTTTGAGCAGGCTCTTCTCTACTCCTTGATTCTTGCCT
Source organism: Antilocapra americana (assembly GCA_007570785.1). Lineage (NCBI taxonomy): Eukaryota > Metazoa > Chordata > Mammalia > Artiodactyla > Antilocapridae > Antilocapra > Antilocapra americana. Next base: position 19,285,821 of record ML664174.1, on the reverse strand, counting down.
GCCCCAAGTCCTTCCATACTCCTCCGTCCTCCCTGATTTCTCTTTCTTCTATATGTTCCCCATCTGTCCAGAAGCTTGTTCTCTGCTCTTTTCTCTGAAAACCAGATGTGAGGACATTTGTTCTGCTTCCACACAGGAGTGTTGCTCCCATTTTGAAATGACTTGAAATCTGTTTCAGAGAGCAGCATTTTAAAAGAAACCCACAACAGCCCCATGGAATGTTCTTACAAATTACAGAAAGGTTCATACTGATATTATCCATTTTAATAACTGTCTACCAAGAGTTATCACCAGCTTTCCTAAAAGTAGATCAATGAAAAAACAAAACTTAACTGAGCCAGAATGGAACTGGATAGGTGAGGTGATGTTCATAATCAGAAGAAATAAATCAAGGTATCAAAAACTCTTATCCAGCTGTGGCCAAATATAAATCTCACAGTTAACTCTGAAGAGCTTTAGCAACCAATGTTTTTAGCAGAAAATAATACTATTATGAAATTTTAAAAAAGTTAAAATGAGGATTTGGGGCTTTTGTTTCTAAGTAGGATGGAATAGAAAGCAACAGAACACCCTTCCCACTGTAACAGCTAGAAAAGGTAGATAATTTGAAAAAAATTATATATACACACACATGCAACTTGTTTTAAAACATATGTAACATATAAAAATATACATTTATATATAAGTGTAATTTTAAAGATTATATTTATCTATTAAGTATATATATTACTTTTATATAAATATAAGTTGTTCCTTATTATTTGTGAATTTCCTAGAGATTTCTCCTAGCCACTAAACTTATTTTTAATGCTAAAATCAAAGCTCTCAGTATTTCTGTGGTCATTTGTGACAAGCTCATGCACACAGTGGCAAAACATTTGAGTCATGCAATATGCATGTTCCCACCTGAGGTTAAATAAGGCAACATTCTGCTTCTTGTTTCAGCTCATACTATAAACAAGCATCCTTTTCATAGCCTGTTTAGCGTCATAGTCTATTTTTTGTATTTTTGTGGGTTTTGTTGGTGATGTTGCTATTTTAAAATGGGCTCCAAGTGTAGCATTGACATGCTGTCCAGTGTTCCTCAGTGTGCAAAGGCTGTGTGTGCATTATGGAGAAAAACACATGTATGAGATAAGTTTCATTCAGTTTTAAGTTGGCCGTAAGTTCAATGCTAATGAACCAACAAATTGTATTAAATAACCAAATCATCTATTTCCCCTAGGGAGAGCAATTCAGTATTTGCTAATTCAATATTAGCAGTGATTTTATAGAACACACTATTTCAAACAATGAAAATCAATTCTCTGTATATGTCTTACATATATAATTTTATATATCTTTTTATGTAATTTTTATTATATATAATTTTTACCTATATGTGTATATATATTTTTAGAACACTGAATGAACTAAACCAGAGAGTAGCAAGCTCTTCCAAAGCAAAAAAAAATATTGCTAGTCAATTCCTTATCTAGGGGTATTTGCAAATTCGGGGTAAGAACTGAAGATTGGGCAGGGGAGAAGAGAAGCCAATAAGATTTTGGTGACCTTATAGGACAATTGTAACAAAGTAGAAATTTCAGGCTGTAAAATCTGGTGACCACTTTCTCCCAGAGTTCATTTGCTGAGTCCAAATCTGCATAGAAGGCTAGAACGCTTCTAAAAGTCACACTAAAATCCTTTTTTATCCAGTAATATTTGGAAGACAAAGTAATACAGGAAGAAGGAAGATTTCATCAGCACAAAGCTGGTCTTCTCCTCAAGGAATTTAAAATATTTGCCAGATCATGGACCAGAAGGTTGGAAAACACAGCTCAAAACTGCCAGAGAGCACACTGACTCAGTCTGTAGGGATGGGAAAATGACATGGAGCCTTGCTAAGCTTTCACTCAAAAGTTGGGAAGGTTTCTCCCGTGAGATATTTGAAACCAGAGGTAGAGTGAGATTAATTAAAGCTAAAAAAAAAAAAAATCTCACTTTCTGGTTGAATCTAGAAAGGGAAAACCCTTTCTGAGGAGAAGAAATATAAATTTCAATCTCTACAATTAGTTATATACAAAGTCTGGCATAAAATTTTAAAAGCAAAAAAATAGGACATGTGAAGAACCATGAGGACAAAGATCAAGACCAAAAACAGTTAACAGGAACAGACTTACAGAACATTTAAATGTTGGAATTAGAAGACAAAACACAAAAGAATTATAATAAATATGTTAAATAAAGTGTAGGAGAAGATTGACACAATGGTTGAAAGGATTAATATTAATAATTTTCATAGGAAATTGAAACCTATAAAATCAGATAGGTCTTCCACAACTGAAAATAAAGCAAACCTTTTTTAAATTGCACTCCAATTTCTTGTGCATCACAGATATTATTTTTTTTAATAACTGGAAGGTTTGTGGCAACCCTATACTATGAAATTATATTGGCACAATTTTTTTATAGCATGGCTTTTTAACTAAGGCATTTACAAGTTTTTAGACATAATGCTGTTGCATACTTAAGAGACTACTATATGGTATAAATATACTTTTATATGCACTTGGAAACTAAAAAATTTGTGTCACTTGTTTTACTGTGATATTCACTTTATTGTGGTGGTCTGGAACCAAGCCTGTAATATCATTGAGATATGCCTGTAACTGACATTAAAAACTTAGTGGATAAACTTAAGAGTACTCAAGACACAGCAGGAAAGTGTCAACAAGACAACATTCACACTGAAAATCAAAGAGAAAAAGAAAAGAAAATGATGAAACTGAGTGTAAGAGATATATAGAATACAGTAAAGCAACCTAATGTATATGTAGTTTGAATATCAGAAGTAGAGAAGAAAAAGAACAAGGTAGAAGCATTATTTGAAGATATAATAGTCATAATCAACCTATGCATTTATCCACACAGATAAAAGCAAAGAAAGTCACATTTAGGCACATGAAAAACTGCTGAAAAAAAAAAAAAAGATAAAATCTCAAAAGTACCTCTTCAATGGAGATACCTTACTCATTAAAATGAGTAAAGAATTAAAAATGGACTTCTCAGCCAAACTTATACATGTAGAGAACAATGGAACAATGTATTTAAAGAGCTGAAGGTCAAAGGCTACTAATATATAATTCATTCTCCAGAGAAAATTTTATCTTTCAAAAATGAAAGCAAATTAGGAGCAAAAGGTAGAATTATTTTATTTCCAATTTATCTGCACTACAATAAATGAAGTTTTTCAGCCTGAAGGATATATGTATAAATGTATTGTCACTTGAGATTTGTTAACTTTAGTGTATTTAATTCTTTTTAATATACAGTGAATGAAATTGACCCTTAAAATTAGAAAATGCTCAGCCTCTCTTCCCATTTAGGATTTCAAACCGCCTACACTGTTGGCTATTTCCTATGTAACTGGATAAGCAAGTGTCTTCAGTAAATACCTTGAACAGGAATTCTGAACATCAATTAAAATAGTGAAAGAAGAAGCAAGGAAATGATGACAAATATTTGAAGGGAACTATGGCCTCATTGATTTACTGACTTTTAACCTTCCTTTGCTCAGAATCCTGAAATTGATTCATTCTGATTATTTTCAGAGGTTGCTATCCTTCCTGTCTTCCAATATAATCTTTGAAAAGGTACCTGCTTTTTGGGTCCTCATCTTCTATACCATAAAATAATATCCAATGGATTCTAAAACATGTATTGAATTATATGTGATCCCCTACAACATAGTTATGAATTATATCCCACGTGAGGTATTTCCCTTTTTATTTCCTCTCTTGCCTTCTCAAGTTTCTTGAGGGAACAGATTGATAAAGATATTTTCTAACTGTAGGCCTTTTCTGCTTTCTTGATGTATAATTATCTCTGAGATACACTCCTCTCCCCCAGGCTTTTTCCTGAATTTCCTTACATTTCTATAGATGGGTCTGTATTGCCAGTTATACACACTGTCATATGAACGATCCAGCTAAGACTGGATCAAGATTCAAAATTCCTCCTTCTTCTATGCCATAGCTATGCTACAATTCTCTTCACATTTATCATTAGTTCACATATGTATCTTATGAACCCAATAATTTATAGCCCCTGGGTTCAATGCTGTAACTTTAGATATGTATCGTTGTAGATTCACTTGTTACATATTTAGTTACCAAAAAGATATTTCTGAAGATAGTCTTCTCTGAGTTTAGTCAAGTCTAAAAAAATCATGCAAGCTTTAATTCTCTGCACAATATTATACACAGCACAGACTCAGATGTGGAAACAGAGAGGATCTTGAAAAAAATAAATTCCCAATTATTTATAGATAATTGAGAATTCAAGTCCAGTATTTAAGGTCGTGTTGCTCTGGATTCTCATAAGCCTTGAAATCAGTATTTTACACCTGCATTGCAGGCAGATTCTTTACAGGCTGAGCCACCAGGAAAGCCCATTTTAAACCAAGTTTCCAAAAATCTCCAAGAAACATTCGGCCTCAGGTGACATCTCAGATGTAAATCTAATTAGTAATAAATTAATAATTAGAAAATATAATTCGGAATTAACAGTAAATTAGTAATTCCATAAAGTCACACTAAAAGTTCAATTAACCCCAAATGCTATATTAATTCTTTCCTTTATTCTGTAGCATTTAAATAGGATAATAAAAAAAATTGCCACATCCCTGAAAAAAAGTATTGTAGAATCAACAAAAGCATCTATCTATCGTTAGAACTTGAGAGTTTCTCTTTCAGCTTTTCCTCAGTTTAAACACATCTTTATGTCAGTCCTAGTCTCACCTTTGGCCCATTAGGTTGCCCTCTTTTCAAATTTTGACTTTGGAGAGCCATAAGATCAAGAAGCAGTTATTCTCTTGTTTAACTCTCCTCTGGCACATTTATGTTACCAAAAGGAAGGAATTCACTGTCTACCAGTTATATGTCTACATTTCCCTTCTAATATCCTTTCTGATTTCCTTTCTTGAGCAGAGTCATTTCCCATATCCATGAGGTCTTTTGAGGGAAACCCTCAGCCTGTGTGCCCTACCCATTTGATGTTACTTCTCTGAAATACAGCCTTGTAAGAAAAAGAGAAGGTAGAACTGAATCTAAATGAAGCAATATACTCACTTTTTAAAACTGGAAATAAGATTTTGGAATCAAACCAGCCTGGGTTCAAATTCTGACTGTCACTAAATTTACTGGAGAGACTTGAAGAAAGCTTGGCATTACTTTTTTTAAAATTTATTTCTGTAAAGAGGAATAATAAAACAAATACCATATGTTAATACATATATAGGGGATCTAGAAAAATAGTACATATGAACCTATTCTCAGGACAGGAATACATGCAGACATAGAGAATGGACATGTGGACAGTGGGGAGAAGGGGAGGGTAGGATGAATTGGGAGAATACCATTGACAAAGATACATTGCCATGTATAAAATAGAGAGCTACTGGGAAGCTGCTGTATAGCACAGGGAGCTCAGCTTGGTGCTCTGTGATGCCCTAGAGGGTGGAAGAGGTGGGGAAGGGAGGTTCAAGAGAAAAGAATATATGTATACTTATATAGCTGATTCACTTTGTTGTACAGCAGAAACTAACACAACATTGTAAAGCAATTATACTCCAATAAAAAAATAATAATAATACAGGTGCTCAATCAATAGTAACTTATTCTTGGAGCAGCTTCTCTAACAGAAGGAGGAGAATACCCTGGTATAAGACAGACAACTATAATGGCTTCTGTGGAAACAAAGGGTCACTTAACAAAATGGATACCTAGCTTTGTATCATAAGCATTCAATAAATTCTATTGAATGAATGGCAAATGACATTGTTTCCCTTTTATATGAGAAGACATTTAGCTTTATTTTCCTCTAAACAGCTCATGAAAGTCATTGTTTTCAAGCTTTCATCGTACACTGCTATTCTCAGCTATAAAATGCTGTGTGCAACAAGCAATACACTTTCAGCTGCAGACTACTGAATTGAAAACTATTAACTAAAATGTCAAGGCTTTGATTATACGATGATAGATGGTGCTCATAACATGACTTTAGTGACTGAAAGATCTGGAAGTATCTTCTGAATGAACTAAGACTAAATTGATTCAATATGGTTTTTCTACTGAGCATATGTGTGGCATTCAAAATCTTTGAAACTGATAACCCAAGGAAGCCCCCTAAGGAAAGGCCAGAGTGTTGTCATCTAAGTACCTTTTTACACAATGCCTACAGAAGATGAGCTCAATGAATATTTGTTGAACTTAAAAAAAAAAAAAAGGATGGGGGAGTAGAAATTAGTGAAGTGTGTAGCATATATAGCGACTTCATCTTCTAATTAGGGATTTAATTAATAAGAATATCATATTGCTAAACCACAATAGAAAACATAGGCATCATTAAAGGTTAGATGCCTTAACATTACTGTTTATATAGCATAATTTCTTTACAAAATGGATTTTCTCTAGCTATGCAGCCTTTGTTGTTTTTGTTGTTCAGTTGCTCAGTCATGTCCAACTCTTTGTGACCCAGTGGACGCAGCAGCCAGGCTTCTCTGTCCTTCACCATCTCCTGGAGCCTGCTCAAACTCATGTCCATTGAGTCAGTGATGCCATCCAGCCATCTCATTCTCTGTCATCCCCTTCTCCTCTTGCCTTCAGTCTTCCTCAGCGTGAGGGCCTTTTCTAATGAGATGGCCCTTCACATCAGGTGGCCAGAGTATTGGAGCTTCAACTTCAGCATACTTCCAGTGAACATTCAGGACTGATTTCCTTTAGGATTGACTGGTTTGATCTCCTTGCAATTCAAGGAACTCTCAAGAATCTTCTCCAAAACCACAGTTCAAAAGCATCAGCTCTTTGGTGCTCAGCTTTCTTTACAGTCCAACTCTCACATCCAATACATGACTACTGTGAAAACCATAGCTTTGATTAGCCAGACTTTTGTTGGTAAAATAATGTTTCTGCTTTTTAATATGCTATCTAGGTTCATCATAGTTTTTCTTCCAAGGAGCTCAAGTGTCTTAATTTCATGGCTGTGGTCAGCATCTGCAGTGATTTTGGAGTCCCCCAAAACAAAAGTCTCTCACTATTTTCATAGTTTCCCCATCTATTTGCCATGAAGTGATGGGACCAGATGCCATGATCTTAGTTTTTGAATATTGAGTTTTAAGCCAGCTATCTCACTCTCCTTTTTCACTTTCATAAAGAGACTCTCTAGTTCCTCTTCACCATCTGCCATAAGGGCGGTGTCATCTGCATATCTGAGGTCACTGATATTTCTCTCAGCAATCTTGATTCTGGCTATTGCTCCATCCAGCCTGGCATTTCACATGATGTACTCTGCATATGCATATCATCTGCCTGCAATGCAGGAGACTTGGGTTCGATTCCTGGTTCAGGCAGATCCCCTGGAGAGGGAAATGGCAACCCACTCCAGTATTCTTGCCTGGAGAATCCCATGGACAGAGGAGCCTGACAGGCTACAGTCTACGGGATTGCAAGAGTTGGGCAGGACTTAGCGACTAAACCGCCTCCACCACTCTGCATATAAGTTAAATAAGCAGAGTGACAATATACAAGCTTGTCCTAGTCCTTTTCCAATTTGAAACCAGTCCGTTGTTCCATGTCTAGTTTTAACTGTTGCTTCTTGACCTGCAAACAGGTTTCTCAGGAGGCAGGTAAGTTGGTCTGGTATTCCCATCGCTTTGAGAAATTTCCACAGATTGTTGTAATCCACACAGTCAAAGACTTTGGTGTAGTCAATGAAGCAGAAGTAGATGCTTTTCTGGAACTCTCTTGCTTTGTCTGTGATCCAACGGATGTTAGCAATTTGATTTCTGGTTCCTCTGCCTTTTCTAAATCCAGCTCAAACATCTGGAAGTTTTCAGTTCACATATTGCTGAAGCCTCACCTGGAGAACTTTGAGTATTACTTTGCTACATGTGAAATGAGTGCAATTCTTTGGCATTGCCTTTCTTTGGAATTGGAATGAAAACTGGCCTTTTCCAGTCCTGTGGCCACTGCTGAGCTTTCCAAATTTGCTGACATATGGAGTGCATCACTTTTACAGCATCATCTTTTAGGATTTGAAATGGCTCAACTAGAATTCCATCATCTCCACTAGCTTTGTTCATAGTGATGCTTCCTAAGGCCCACTTGACTTCACATTCCAAGGTATCTGGCTCTAGATGAGTGATGACACCATCGTGAGTATCTGGGTCATTAAGACCTGTTTTTGTATAATTCTTCTGTGTATTCTTGCCACCTCTTCTTAATATCTTCTGCTTCTGTTAGGTCCATACCATTTCTGTCCTTTATTGTGCCCATCTTTGTGCAAAATATTCCCTTGGTTTAATTTTCTTGAAGTGATCATTAGTCTTTCCAATTCTATTGTTTTCCTCTATTTCTTTGCACTGATCAATTAGAAAGGCTTTCCTAACTCTTCTTGCTATTTCCTAACTCTTCTTGCTTCTTGCTAACTCTTCTTGCTATTCTTTGGAATTCTGCACTAAGATGGGTATATCTTTCCTTTTCTCCTTTGCCTTTCACTTCTCTTCTTTTCTTAGCTATTTATAAGGCCTCCTCAGACAACCATTTTGCCTTTTTGCATTTTTTTTTTTTTTGCAGCCTAACGAGTCACATTATTTTCTCACATAAGAACAGTGATTTCTAAAGATAAGAGTAGAAGTGTTTGGGGTTTCCTAAACTTGCAGCCATTTCCCAAATATGGCAATGTTAATTTCAAAATATGAGCACTTTAAAAAATTATATGTTGACTCCACAAGTGGCATTTACACACCAGATTTAGATTTTAGTGCATCAGCTAATGACTCAGTATTTCAAGTCACTATTTTTATAGCTGCCTGCCAGACAACAATTTAATTTTGGCATCATCATTTTATTTATCCTCAAAGCAGTTTGTATTATTAAATATTGGATATATATATTTTATAATGTTTCTATAAAATAGAAAATTTTATAGAAATTTTACATTTTAAATGTAAATTTTAAATTTTATAGAAAAATTACAGTTCTATAAAAATGTTGCTACTAGTAATAAGAAACATAGTTCTAATACACTTCTTAATATTGAAACAAAGAAAATAAATATTAAGTAATCCAAACCAGAAACTTTTCATTTCCATAGAAATTATTTAATTCAAGTTGGTCAAGGATCAGAGATACAAAATGCTGCAAATACACCATTGAAGATAAGTGGCCAAGTATAATTGTGAATTTGTAATCTTTTATAGATTCTTCCTTATACATATATACTATATATATATATGTATACATATATATGTATATGTTTTAGATACATGTAGTATATTATGTGTATCTAAAACATATATAACTTTTCAGAAATATATTTTGTAAATTAGGATGATGTAATCATCCTACAGATGTAAAACCATCTGTAATTAAACAAGGAGGTTGCAGTTGTCATAGCAAAGATAAAAACTGACTTCAGAGACTTAGCTATTTGTCTACTTTTCTGTAAGCAGTTTTTTTGGTAGTCCTTGCTTAAAATATTGGCATATTCCATTGAAACATATCTCTATTCTCTTTCTTCCACTCAGATGGAAACACAGTGAGAGTTTTTAAGTCTCAAAGAGATTATGATGATTTTTTAAAACACAAAAATTAAATCTCAACCCTGAAGATCACCTTGCTGAAGCTAATGGCAAAGTGAAGACAATTTAAGAAAACAGAAGGCTGCAAACCGACACATGTTGAGAAGAAATGACTTGCATTCATACCCAACCCCTTGCTTCATCCCCATTTCAAAAGCCATGCTGACAACCTACCTTGGCAGGAGTTGTTTTTCTGCCAACCCTGGGTTCCTACCCATCTCTGTGATGCTGAGGTATGCCCAAGCACCTCACTGGATAAGTTGCTAGTTCTCACACTGCCCCATAAGGTGTAGCCCAGGCCTTCTTGTGTTTTCTCAACATCTGCTTAGATTGGGAGATTCTTCCCCCAATATGATGTTTTATTTTCCCATTTTTCTTTTGGATCTAAATCTTTCATATTTGCTAAATGTACTCTGACACACTTTGTGTGAATTTCTGTTTGGAACCAGACCCATCAAATGTAATCTTGTGTTCTTGGGAAAATCATGAGATGGCTGTTTTAGCGGATTTTTTTTTTTTTATTGAATTAGGACATATATTACCACATCTGTTTCATAGTTACTATAATAAATAATGTTTCACTTCTCAAGACTGAGTTATAAAAATAATTGATTTTGACATTAGCCCATCTATTTAATATGGTCTATAAAATGTTCAAAAAATTCTGCATAATGTGATGGCCTAACAAAGGAGCCAATCTACTAGCTGGATGAGGATGTTGGAGCTCTGTCTGGGGGACTCTCCAGAAACACAGTTACAAAGACTGGAGGACACTGTCAGCTGTCTAGTCCCAGTGTTTGTTTATCCACCCAGCATAGCTTAGGGTAAAAGGCCTGTATTTGTTTCTATGGTTATAAATGGTCCCACCCTTCTGAACATTTACGTTGAATCAGTCAGCCAGCCAGCCAGCCAGCTGTACAAAAAAAAAAAAAAGGATCTGGGAGTAATTAAAACGAGAGTTATAAAAATTTTTTTTTTGCCATTGTACCATTTCTTCGTCAGATTCTAACAAAACCAACATGTCTGAGATAAGACTAAGATACCTGAAAATGCTGAGACTGTATCAGCCAATATAAGAGCAGTAGAGTAACTAATTCTGGCTACCAAAGGTGCATGGATCCGTTTCTCTCTCAGGAATGCAAACAAACACACACAAGCAGGCCCCCTGAGGGCTGGCCCAGTAGGGCATGAATTCTGTTAGGAGCCCTGGAGGCTCCTGGGAAAGAACTCTTTCTAAGAGGAGGAAGCATCAACCTCCTGAGTTTGTTCCAGTAGCAATACTTAAGCAGCCAGAGGAGCTGGGAACAATAAAGACAGCAAAGCATTTGTTCCTCAGATTTGTCTTCAGGTAGCCTCGTCAAGAACTGGTTGTGAGGAAGCTGCCAGTGAAGGTGGAAGCAAGCGTCTGTGGCCTCGGGGAAGTGGGAGATTCTTGACTGGTGCGCGGTGGCACTAAAGCTTTGGTGGCAGTAGCCGCACAACCTGGTGGCGGCGGCATCACCAGCATCAGAGGGCCCAGGGGCCCCTTTGGTAGGAAGAGAAGGGCAGAGGGCCCTTACCTGGTCCCTCATCATTTCTATTGGGTGTTGGGAAACAGTGATGGGATGCTTGTAGTTCTGAGAAAATTAGGAGCTTGAGCCCCACTCAGTCTTCATAGGATGGCTGAACCTGGAGCCCAGGGCTCCAGGCTTACCTGAGGATCCAGCAGATCCTGTTTTACGGAACCACGCAGGCATGGGCAATGAGCGTATCAACAGGCCCTTCCCAAATACCGGGGGCCACATACACATCCTGGCTCTGCCTGGACCCACAAGGCTCCCCAATAATGACAGATTATGTATTGCAGTCTGACAGAATGGGAGCTATGAACATCTTTAATTCGATGTGAAAAAAATTTATCAGATGTTCCACTTCTCGTGTTACAGTATTGTGGTAGAATCACATTCATACCTGTATTGGGAGGAGAAAAGAAATTTTATCTATGATTGCTAAGACTTTGTTTTCATTCCCAGGTTAAAGCGAAAAGGATTACAAAACCAAATGCTAAGAAATTGCTGGATTTACTAGGGTAACTATATTCAGCCAATGTCAAACACCTACAACTCGCATGTGTGTAGAGTGTTAGAAAATAAGTGTTTCAAGGAAAAGAATAAAAAATGTGGTGCTGCTCTGACTCAGTTATAGGCTCCAATTTCTAAATAAAACCCTCTTATTTATCTGGAAAAGTGTTGATAAGATGACAGCAGTGAGCCTAGACTTCAGTTTCATCTCATCCATTGAGGAGGTGTAGTCCTCTCTTTAGGTCATGCTGACAATATGCCCATCTGCATTCGTGTCAACTGTATCTGCTTCATGAGATTCAGTGCCCATCAAGGGACATCATGCACTTCATCATGTGAAGAAGGCCTGCACACAGTTGCCTTGCAGTCACCACTATTCTGGTCTGATGTGATGAGAGTGAGTATGGAAGTCAAATATTTACTAAAGCTGGGCTAGTCTTGGAATGTCTGTCCTGAAAGACTTGAGGGTCAAGGGTAAAGGCAAGGAATCAGTGTGATATTTCATGCAGATCACACTTAGTTACCATGAGCATCAAGCAGTTTTGGTGAACAGTCTTGAGGGCCAAGCCTAGAACCATAGTGTGATGATCCATGGGGCACAAAAAGAACATATTAGAGTTTCTGTTTGTATGTTTATCTTATTTATATAATTCTCAATCATTTAAAATGTATGGATTCACACTGGTGCCCACACTCTGTATCAGACAGTTACGTGCCATAAGATAAGGCAGCTATTCTAAAACACAGTGAGGTTCCTGGCATAATTCTTTCTTGTAAATTTGCTTTTAGCATATTGAAATTTATTACTGTGCCCAGTTTAGTGAATCTATAGATTATCTTGTCTAATTCACATAATAGACACAAGGTTTAAAAATATTCTTAAATTCTCATGTTATAATATTCTCAATAATGCAAATTTGTATAAATAATAAAAGACCAGCAGAACTGATATGTCATTACCCCTCAGTTATAAAATGAAAACAAGAAACTTAAATATATAATTTTTATATATGTATATTATATATATATGGGTATACATATATATATACACAGAAGTTCTTTGGGATTATTAAAGGCAGTATTTGAAATTACAACTTAATACCACTCTTGTTAAAACTGAGCTTTTACTGAAAGTTTAAAATGACTTAGATCTTTAACAAATAATGTTCAGAAGCATCACTGTCAGCAATGTAAAATCTAGAATATCATTAATAACAGAAATTATAGTGAGAGAAAATATTTTGTCCTATTACTTATAGAAGTAATTACAATTCCTTTTTTCTTTCTAGTATAATATATATATATCAAGGCATGAGTGAGAAAATTTTACTAATATAAGTGGATCAATAAAGTTCAGAGAATATTGGTATCATTCCAGGTCAGGAATAGATGCAAAAATATTTCACAGGGGGTCCTGCAGTCTTCCCTTGCAACTGTATTTAAATCTTTTCCCAAAATTAGGCATGGAGCATTTAATCAAAGAAAGGATTCTGAGACTAAGAATAGAATTTTACAACCATTGTGCTAGACAATCTTACACTTTAATCTATCATGGATGGGGAGAAGAATCCACTGATTTTAGAAATATTCCCTTATTGTTTATTTACTGGAAATATATAGATCTGCTATATAGCTTTACACCAACATAATTGCCAAGATTCTACCAATTCCTCCATGGAAGCTCAATAAAGACAAGATCAGGAAGATCCATAGGGAGCATTAGTTTACTGTCCACCAGTGACCACTGGTCTTGATAACAAGTTCATGTACTGAGATAAAACACATATTTTACTGAACCATTTGAAACCAACTTGCTAAGTTAGCTCTCAGCTAGAACTATTTGGAAAGCCAAGATAAAATTAGTTGTACCCTTAGTATTTCAGTCTTATTCTTTAAGACGATGAAAAGACCAGTTATTTAGAAACAAAATCTGAATTATTTCCACTTTTCTGTATGTTTTAAAATTTTCATAAGATGACGTTGAAAAATGGGCTTTTTCTCTTGGCTTAAATGTGGAAACATAATTTAATGTTTAATGTGTGTAAATTCATACTAGAGAAGAGTACACATTAGAAGTGCAGATGTTGATAATCATCTTTTACTTTAAACTTGCTCTTCCAGGATATCATTATATCCCTGTGCATGTGAAGAATGCATCTGAGAGTTAAAAGAAGATGATTCAAGTGTGATAGCCATCCTCTATGTTAATTAAAATTAATTGTGAAATTATGATGAAACAAGTTATTACATTTTAACCAAACTTAGGTATAAACACAGAATTTGAAAAATGGAACTCCTCATACCTCTCATTTTATAAAGGAGGGGGCAGAATCCCAGAGGGTTCGAGTGACTCCTGGGCAGGCTTCCCAGGGCCCAGTGCAGTGGTCTTTCCACCACATCGTGCTGCTTTGGTACTGATTTGGGGATGAAGATATCTATCTATCAATCAACCAATTGATCTATCAATATGGCACTAAAAATAAAATTAAATCAAACAATAATTTTTTATCTGACATGGCCCTTCTTTCCTCATGTTTTTTCCCGATAAGGGACAACAACTGCATGAGCCAGCAATTAAGATGATATTTTATCTCTTTTGAAACTGTGATATTTCATAAAGATTGATGTCTTGACTGTGGGAAGCCCAGATTCTCCCATTTGCAGTGCATGCCCATTTGCTATACCTCCTCTTTTATTTGGCTTCTCAGGTGGCGCTATTGGAAAAGAACCTGTCTGACAATGCAGGAGATATAAGAGGCATGGGTTCAATCCCTGGGTAGAGAAGATCCCCTGAAGAAGGGCATAGCAACCCACTTCAGCATTCTTGCTTGGAGAATCCCCATGGATAGAGGAGCCTGGCGGGGCACATTCCATAAGGTCTTAAAGAGTCGGACACGACTGAAGCGACTTAGCACGCACTCTTATTTGACTGGTTTATGCCTTCTCTCTGAGTCAAGGTTGTACTCACTTGATTCCCATTTATTAAATATTGATAGCTTAATGGTGCCAAAAGCTGGGGGTTCGCAGGAGGGATGGAGCCTAGCCCCACCCTAGAGGATTTCCATAGGGTATACGGGGAAGGGATGTTTACCTCCTTCTCTCACATTCTTGCTCCCACAATGCTGAGGGTCTCCAACTGCAGAACGAGGAATCCTCCCAGGTTGCACCTGAGACATGTGGGTGCTCAGGTCAGGCAAACAATTTGGCTCTTTCAAAGCAATATTCTTCAAATATTTTCCCTATGTTACCTAGAGGAGCAGCTAAGTACAAGAAAAGTGAAGAAAAGGAAGGTGCGCCTTCCTATCCAGTGTTGTTTCTGTGATCTCAGGGACATCGGCACGCCTTCTACATTACCACCTGACCAGGATGGGTGTGGAGCCACAGCTAACATCTACATTTTATCAGGCCTTTAATCCAGTGAACATCTTTCTCTCTGAGGGAGTGTCATGTCTGAATCTGTGATAGAAAATACTGTAACTGGTTTCTATTCTATCTTCTCCACCACATTAAAGGTACTGTGTCCTCAGAGAGCCCATGACTTCCTTACCCCCCCAACCCATTCCCCACGCTCCCCTCCCCATTCCTAGAGATGTAGGTGTTCTTCTTTCTGCTGCCCCCAACCCCTTCAATGACACAAGGCAGATGTCTCACAAAGAGCAAACTAATAAAGTACAAAAGGTTATTCAGAAAAGAAAACTCCATAAATATCTATAGGGCAATAGGGCTATGAGCAATAGGCTTCATGAGCATATAATAACATGACTTTGTGTCTTTCATGAAGCTCACTGAGGGCTTTATGTACTAGTCTGTGTTATTAGCCTACTTTACAGGTGGAGACCTTGACCCACAGAGAGACACACACGTCCAGGGTCATACACTGAGTCATCTCAAGCTGAACAGCACGCAGAGCAGTGAGCAGGCAGCCTATAAAGCTACACTGATACCAAGGGTGTTTTGAGAAGAGAAGAGTAAAGCTTGTGAATGAAAACAAAGCCATCATAATTAGCAGCACCACCTATTTTTCTCATTCTAAGCAAAGGTCTGAGAGAAAAGAGAGAAGAGAGAGAAAAGAAAGCAATGCTGCGATTTACAATATATAACGGGAGAGAAAGACATTTAGTTCAGCATTTAAGGGGCTTCCCTGGTGGGTCAGATGGTAAAGAATCTGCCTGCAATGTGGTTTGATCCCTGGGTTGGGACAGTCCCCTGAAGAAGAGCGTGGAAAGCCATTCCACTATTCTCTCCTGGAGAATCCCCATGGACAGAAGAGCCTGGTGAGCTACAGTCCATAAGGTCACAAAGAGTCAGACAGGACTAAGCGACTAACCCTTTCTTTCACTTTAGTTTTAAAACATTTTTAGTCTATAACTTCGCAAATAATTCCATGAAACGAAGTAAAAATTATATAGTTTAACATCAGGTTCCCTTCTCTCCCCCCATTTAAAAACCTATTCAATCTCACTGCCTCCACCAAACCCACCACACACCAGTACAGCACTGTGCTTTGCATATGTTGATAGCTCACGTCTCTTTATAGTGCCTGGTGTGTTGCAGTCACTCAAAGACCTACTGAATGGATAGAGGGATAGATACTAATACCTATTAATTAAGATTAATTAATTAATATTAATACCATCTTAGCCATGAATGATGTCAGCAAAGAACAAGTAATTTGGACAGAGTCACAAAGAAGTTCATAGCAGAGCTGGAATTTTTCGTGTTCCCTCCATCTCAAGCTAAAGTCCTGGCTTATCAAGGTATTTCAACCATATTAGTAATCTTAGAACAGATCCAGCAAATATAATGTTCTCTACTTTGTCACAGTTCCAGCAGTGTTCAATCATCTTAGTACCTTTCTCTTTTCCTATATCGTCTAGGTCCACCTTCAGTCCCTCAACTCATAAAACAATGGTGTCTGTCACTAGTTTAGCAATGATATAGTATTTCGTTGTGACATCACTAATGCTGTTATTTCATTTAGTGTTTCTTGTAACCTCAATTTTAAATTCTCTGAGGGAAGAGGTTTTGTGCTACATTTTTGCATTATCCTCAGCATCTCATGCTGTGTTGCTCACATACTAGTAGATATCATTTTTAGCAAACTGATTACAATGAAAGAACATTTTTGGTGCTACTCTGTGACCGGACATCAGGAGACACTGGGGAGGTTTCCTTAACTCTCCCAGAGATCATCTTAAATCACTATAAGGATCTATGAAAAGTAATCAATGAGCCAGACCTGGTCCATGAGACAGGTCCAAAAAATAGAGAAATCAAGATTTATCAAGATACAGTAGCTTTTAGCCTTTGTTCCTTCTTCTTCCTCAATAAATAACGACATGCATTTGCGTTATAATGAGGTAATTCAAATATTGAATACTTTTTTGGCCCTGCTAGGAATGAGAGATGTTGAGACCTTTAGGACCACATTATACCCAAGTGGGGACTTTCTTTTTTTACAGTTCATATACATTCCTTTGGTATAATCAGAAACCACATATGTGACTATTTCCCACATCTATAACATGATTGGTAGTTTCCACTTTCCTCAAAGGAAAAAGAAAGCATTGGTTATACCCAAGGATGGGCCACATAGCACCTGGGTTTCAATGGCTTAAGCACAAACTGTGATTTACAGAAGTGTCCAGCGACTGTTCTAATTCAGGGAAGTTGATGGGCCATGTTTGTTAAGTGTGTGGGACTTTCATGCACAGGTACTGACAGCTGGTAATAAGATACAGAAATTTTCACTGCATCAGTAGCCCCAGTCCTTCCTGGCTTGGAGCCATCCCAAGATCTGTGCCCTCTGCTACTGTGTTTATGATACACAACACGGCACGGGCTGCTGAACGTGCCCATCCTGCAATGCCAGGGGTGGTCAACCATTCCTTCCACATCTTTATTCAGAAGTGATTTTCCAAATTCTTGGATGCTGGAAATGGCCCAAACATAGCTCACTAAACTAATTTCGCTCAGAATTTTTAAATGCATGTGCATTTGAGCATAAATACTATCCATATGTTTCTGATTCATTTACACTGAACTCATCAAAGGGCTGTGTTGTAAGAGTTGTTTGATGTCCAAGAATACTTGAGGGGGTTTTTTTTTAATGGAATTTTATACTTTCTTTCACCATTTTCCTTAGGAAGCCGAACGATGTTGAGAGTAAACAAACTTGAACCCCCAAAGATCTGGGGTTTATCCTTACAGTTAAAACTCAGGAGGATGGAGCTTGGCAGCTTGGCAAGGAGAGCATCCTTTGGATGTATCATGGCACTATTTCCCAAGGGTAGACAGGGAAATCCTTTCAGGAGACCTTCTTTCATTCAGTGGTTTATTCATTCAATTTCAAAATGCCCTCCCAAATACAACTCTTAGAAACTACTCACAGTCTCTCTCTTGCCGGTTTGAGGAGAAGGCTTCAGAATGTTGGTGCTGCAATTGCCCTTCATTTTTTGGAAGGGGACCAAAGGAGGTTTTTTAGGAAACCAGTATTTGTTCACCTGACTGCATCATGTCCTACATTTATATGCTAAAGAGACAAGACAAGCATCTCTGGCTACAGCTGAGAATTAATTAAAGTTGTTCTTTTACAACATTATGTGGTTCATTCCATTCTTCTTTGATTAAGAACAAAAGAGGAGAGTCATTTATTGCCATGAGTCACTTGAGGTACAATGGAAGGAATTCCAAGACACTGCTGAGACAAAACAAAACTGACATTATGAAAGCCATGTCTAAACACTAATTTAAACTGTCAACTTACTACCAAGGAAGACTCCTGACAGACAGAGAATTAAAGCCTTAAAGACCTTATAAATCACTGAAGAGATTAGCACCAGTGTGAATGAGTTAAAATACATGTCTGCCTTCAGAGTGTTAGAGTGGTTCAAAGCAATCCACTAGGATGTGACGGGAAAATTAGTTGTAATAAGTAGGAAGAGAAAAATTCTCAAATATAGCTTCTTGGGGATCTCAGAGTGCAAGATTCACCCACACAGTTATTTCAGGTTCTTGAGTTACTGAAATATAATATAGATGCTTTCATGATCCAATATATAGTAAAATCAAAATGACTCAAAAAATGTTAGAATTTAAAAACATTATTTACAATCACCAAACAGTTTTCCAGCTCCCCAAACCCACTAAAAAATTGCTAAAGTATCAACCAAAATGTATGACTCAGCAGTAGCTTTAACACTACCTTATTTATCTCCTTTTTCTCATCTGTGCTTGGCAGATGTATTATTCTCCAGCAAGACCCATCACCATGACCCCCATTACATGAAGCATTCCATCTCAGTAGCCAATATCAAGAAGTCTTCAGAGAAAATTTTGTTAGGATTTCCATGAATTTTTATAGTTAAGTATTGCCTCTTCAGATGGTGACTGTGGCCATGAAATTAAAAGGTACTTGCTCCTTGGAAGAAAAGCTATAACAAACCTAGACAGCATACAAAAAAGCAGAGACACTACATTGCCAACAAAGGTCCATCTAGTCAAAGCTGTGGTTTTTCCAGTAGTCAGGTATGGATGTGAGAGTTGGACTACAAAGAAAGCTGAGTGCTGAAGAATTGATGTTTTTGAACTGTGGTGTTGGAGAAGACTCTTGAGAGTCCCTTGGACTGCCAAGAGATCAAACCAGTCCATCCTAAAGGAAATCAGTCCTAATAGTCATTGGAAGGACTGATGCTGAAGTTGAAACTCCAATACTTTGGCCACCTGATGTGAAGAACTGACTTGTTGGAAAAGACCCTCATGCTGGGAAAGATTGAAGGCAGGAGGAGAAGGGGACGACAGAGGATGAGATGGTTGGATGGCATCCCTGACTCGATGGACATGAGTTTGAGCAAGCTCTGGGAGTCGGTGATGGACAGGGAAGCCTGGCCGGCTGCAGTCCATGGGGTTGCAAAGAGTCAGACATAACTGAGCAACTGAACTGAACTGAATTGCCTTTTCAGGGTTTTTGAGTTAAGAATAAAAGAACCCTTTACTCGTGTGTGAGCACCCTCAATCCCGCCTACTGCTGAAAAGGGGGAGAGCATAAAGACCCTCAGCTGTCTGCACACTGAGAGACTGAAATGTCTCCATGAGAAAGAAGCCATTGGGACCGAGCTGTGCAACCCTCCAAAATCTGCACTAACTCTTCTCCACACTCCCAAGCTTTCACTAATCATTCTTCTATGGGTTCTGTCCCAAAGAGCCCATAAAATAAAACTGTTTCCTAAGTCACTTGTGTATTCTAGATGATCTCTTTGATTTGGATCTTATCACATCTCTGTCTGTCCAAAATTACTTTTTGAATCACATGTGATCTGGTCTCTTCCTTCCCTAAATAGGAAACTTTTGCATGCAATGATTTTATCCCATTCTTTGATTGTTTTCTTTTGGCTTAAATCAAAGTGATACAGAAATCCACATGGAGAAGACTGTAATTGCTTCAGTCTTCAGACTGAGTCCATCCTTAGCTAGGATACAGCTGCCGGGTTCTTTCCTCACAGGCTCTTTACTTCTCTCCATCTGCTCCCCTATTAGTGCCACTTGTCAGGAACAGTCAGAAATTGGATTAGGTGGCTAATACAGAACAATAACAGAGCATTTAGGGCAGCATCTCCAGGTGGAACCAGTAGATTCAACAATACACATTTATCTGTGGGACACTTGCTCCCAAGTTCTAAGACGTAAAACCTAGACCTTAAAGGTCTCAGGACCCCTTTAAGGATATGAACGTGAATTGCTCCAGAAGCTTTTTGTCCAGGGTCATATCTTTGTCAGTCTTTTGCCCAATGGGAATCTTAGCTTAACTTTTTAGTGGTGCTATAGAGGTTGAATTATAGTTTTGTTACTCTAAATTCAGTTCTTTAATGCCCAAACTATTGCACTTTATTCATTTTTGGAAGAGAGGCAGGAAGCCTGCAATGTAATCGAGATCCCTCCTCGGGCTTCCCTTCCAGATTCCAAAATAGAACTCAGATTAGAAACTATAGAAGTAGTCTCAATAAAACTGTTGTCAAGGGCATCCTGCTTCTTTGAGGGTACAGTTGATAGCATGCCCATAAATTCCACAGAGCTCTTCAAACTATTGTAAAGTGAAAGATACTTAACTCCATTCCTTACGCCAAGCAAGAAAACCACTTGCTTAGTCTCATGTCGCTTGTCTGCAGACAGGAAGAGAGACTCAACTGTGAAAACTAGCCAAGTACGACACCCTCAGAAAGGAACTGATGGTCAAGATCTACTATCTGCTTCTGAACACTATTGCCTGCTTTTACTGATCACTGGCTCTCAAGCCAGAGCTGCTTCCCCACTAGCCCAGTTCAAATGGCTTGCAGTCATCCCCAGGCTCTTAATTCATCATGAATTCAGAGATGTATTCAGGCTCCTGTGGTTTCTTTTATGCATTAGTCTATAGAAAAGTATACCAGGTATTAGGCAGAAACCCTGGCATCAGGAAGGGGCCAGCTTGCCAGCACTTGAAGTGCAGATGAATGATTTGATTTGGTTACACTATTGAAAGCTCTGAGTGCAGGGAACACCTTGCACAGCCAGAAACCATGCTTTTTGTTTATAGGTCAAATGACTAGCCACTTAGAGGATCGTCGAGATCATATTTGGATTTGGCCATCTCTCGCTGACATTCCTCCTGTGTTTGTAAACATTGCTGACTTTGACCCCGATCTCTCACAAATCCCTGCCCAACACCAAACAGCCACAGAGGAGCTGCAGAACATAATGTGATTCTGTAATGCAAAACAGGATGGCTTGCTAAATGTGCAGATCTGGAGAGAATTCCTGACATAATCCTTCTTACGTCTTTTATGATAATCATTTCCATCTTCAGAACACACGCAAACAGTGCTCCCTTGGACGCTGCATCAGGAGGCTGGACTGTGATCCCTTCTGCCGGGTGAACTGCATATGATGGGGGCACTGAGACAAGGAGTATGTGAATAGGACACACTATTTCCTGCAGATAGAAACAAGCAAGAAAACCTAGAGACTGTGTGGCTGGGGAGATGCTTCTACTGAAGGGAAATATGTAAAACAGCGGCCACTCTCCCAAAACTTGGAAATCAGCTCCAGTCATAACCTACTTATTTGTGTATGTAATGGACATGTATCGAGTGCCTACTCTGTGCCTTAAGTGTGCTGTGTGGGAAAGGACCATTTCTGAGTAAAAGATCATGAGTTAAAATTCATTGGTAATCTCCCATTTCTAATAGTTATGCCGAACAAAGAGAGCCTCACCACACTGAACATAAAAATAGAGTCTTCACAGTGGACAGGAAGTGTTTGTTTAAAATAGAGTTAATGCTTTTAACTAAGAAAAAAATCTATGGAACACTGAGAAGGCTGAAAGAGGGTGGAGCCCAGGCTGATTAAGAAAATAAAGGAGAAAGAGTTGGATCCTGATCTCCACCTAGTCAGTATGGTGTTGAAACGCAGTCTAGAACCAGTCCTTCTCAGCTTTAGTTGTCAGGACACTTGGATGGCTTTTCCTTAGGGAGTCAACTCTGTAAAGCAAATGTATAAAGATTCTAGTACTTTTTATTAAAAATCACAGTTTCATACAGTTGTGAGGAAACAGAGTAAGTGAGCACAAGGTCAAGGTCCTGAGTTATATACCTTGAATCCTATAAAGTCTGATGGACTTTAAGGAAATTTTGCCCTCAGGTTATTTATACAATCTTGCAAAATACCTTGAGGAAAGCAAAGGAGCATAGATCTGATCTAGGACTAGTATAGAATCACAGGAACATTTGTTAATACAATTGTCACCAGTTGTACCTCAAGGATGAGAATATTTCAAATCTTGAAGAACTTATAATCAGTCAAAGAAATAATCATTTCTTGAATTTGTTGGTGAGTCATCATAGCGATAATCGGCTTTCCCGGTGGTGCTAGTGGTAAAGAATCTGCCTGCCAATGCAGGAAACACAAGAGACTCAGGTTTGACCCCTGGGTCAGGTAAATCAGTCGTCTGGAGTATGAAATAGCAACCCACTCCAGTATTCTTGCCTGGAAAATTCCAAGGACAGAGGAATCTGGCGGGCTACAGTCCATGGGGTTGCAAAGAGTCAGACACAGCTGAGTATATACACACCAAATAGCAATCAGTATAGTCCAGAACAATAGAGAGGAGGAAAAAGTGGAGGCTTCAAACCTAACAAAGAATATGATAAAACATGATAATAAATGCCCATTTCTGCAGAACACCCTACTGTATGTAATGGTTTTCTTATCATACATTATTTTACTTTATTCCTTACAGCAATCTCTGAGTTAGACTTTATTAGTTCTTTTGGTAGATGGGAAAGAGATGGATGGAAATCAAACCTTGCCTACAATGCCATACATAGATCCTCCCACTCTTAAAGTCCAGCTTCTGATTCTAAGAGCTGTACCCCTTCCCTCATAATGCATTGCTGAAGGTGGATTTGCAGACGTCACACAATAAAATATGGATATTGATTCGGGGGAATATGCAACACAGAAATAATATTTTTACCTTTTGTTGTTGCTGCTCAGTCACTAAGTCATGTCTGACTCTTTGCGACCCCGTGGACTGCAGCCCACCAGGCTTCCCTGTCCTTTACTATCACCCAGAGTTTGCCCAAATTCATGTCCATTGAGTCAAATGTTGCTGTCCAGCCATCTTATTCTCTGTTGCCCCCTTCTCCTCCTGCCCTCAATTTTTACCTTTACATACCAAATAATTATGTGGCTGATTTGTACAAGGATTTTAAAACACACAGTAAAAACTGCCCAAGGATGGCAGTACATCTGAAAACTTGCATTTTAGCACTCTATTTTGAGATATTTTCCCAGGAGGGAAATCTTACATGAATATATCTGAGTGATTGTGCAACCTGTAGAAAGTTCAGAAAAAAACTCGCTCCCCAGAAAATGGGAAACCTAATCTAATCCAAGATTTAGACTATTGATGCTTTGCTTAAACTTCTTGTCTATAGCTTTGCGCATGTGTATGGAAATGTTAAATATAAAAACTTCACACACTTTACCTTTTTTCATGGTAATTACTATGTCCTGTATGTTAGAAAGAAAAAAATTATGTTGTTGCCTTAGCATAGAAATGCAATCCTAAGACATTCATGATACAAAACCTATCAAACAATGAATCATTAGGCTTGCTTTACAGATGCTCTTTCCACTTCACTGGCAATTTACTGAACGCATTTTACACAAGAAGAAAACAAAAGTCCAAGCAGGATAATGGTTTTAGGTAAGAAATTTGTGACAAAAGTGTTGGCTGAACAAAACTCAGGAGATAAGGTTTTATTATCATTTTATCTTTTCAGAATACTAGATTCAGAAAGTTACATAGCTAAAAAGAAAGGCATACACTTGAGAGTAACTGGCTAATTTGACTTTTTGTTTTCATCAGAGGAAGTCCTAAAATTAAATGTAATGATATTGTGAAAAAGAAAAAGATAAGTATGAGCTGAACTTGATGTAGGAAAACTCCTAGGAAGAGAAGCTTCTTCAATCTTCTTACAAACAATATGTGCCAAGGCTGCTAAAACAGATGATAAAGATTTAGTTCAAGTTGGCAGTTCATAGCCCATAGTAAATAGGGGCCATGTCCAGGAAATTGTGCTAGGTATCAAGTAAGTGGAAGAAATAATACCAAGACGTTTAAAGTTCGTGTACTGCCTTTGAGAAACTTATAATCTATATAAAAGTGACTATCTTCTTTTTGCTATTCTCCTCTCTAGTAAAAGTCAGACACGACTTCACTTTCACTTTCACTTTCTCTAGTAGAAAGATGAAATAACACATAATCATACCAATTTTGATCAGTTTATCTGGCAAAAAAATGGAGGTGAAATTTAATGGGCAAAGTCTGAATAAATGATGTGCTAAACTGGAAATATTGAATTTCTCTCCTGTTACCAGGTAAAAATCAGTTACAAAGGTTAAGGCTTATGTTTAACTAGAATAAACCTTTAAAAATTCTGCTTCCCACTTTCTGTCTTTCAGGCGTTGTAAGTAACATATGCCACATTTTTCCTCACATAAGGAAACAGATAAAATTTTTAAGCTTGTTGTTCAAGTGGAAATTTTAGTCAACAAAATGCAATTTAATAATCAACCAAATAATAATTGCACAATTAAAAGACAGAAGGAAAAGAAGAATGCTATAAGCATCCATCTAATTGATGCATTGCTAAGGATGTCTAGATGATCTAATAGTGGATAAATGGCTCTTTAGTTTGTGATTCAGCTATTTTCAGTTTGTAATTCAGCTATTCAAGATTGATTCCTATTTATATAAAATTATACCATCACACATACTCCATTCAGACTTAGATTTTGTCTTAAAATACTTAGAATTTCACTCTGGTTAAAGAAAAGCAAAATACATAACTGCTCAATTGTTTAATCTGCTACTGGAGATGAGGTGTGGGGTTAAAATTTGAATAAAATCCAACTATAATAGTAACATTGGATCAGAAGCTAAGTTGTAATGACAACAAAGACATGGAAGATTAAAAAGTTCTGAAAAAAATCTATACTCATCCATAGAATTATAGATATATTCAGGAATAAACAGTATGAGGTGGGAGATGTGGGTTAAGCACCAGTTAGAAGCTGTGGGGAATGTCAAAGACTTAGGAGACAAGATTCATCCTCTCAAAGAGTTTACCATCTATTTGAGAACAAAATACACACCTTTGAAACTACCAAAGGACATCAGTGCAGAGTGAAGGGGAGGAAGGAAGGGGAAAAGAAATGGAAAAATACAATCAATCAGTGGCCCCTGTCTTCTCGCTCCTTCAAGAATATCAATGAACTCCCCAAATTGTGGACCAGTGGTGGAGATTTTGAGAAGGAAAAGCGTTCAAAATATGTAAGTATATATGCATTTTCCTGTGGGAACCCTGGGCACATTGTCATAATAGTAAGCACTAAGTGAATATTCAGAGTCAATTTCCTTTAGGACTAACTGGTTTGATCTTGCAATCCAAGGGAGTCTCAAGAGTCTTCAACCCTGAATATTCATTGAAAGGACTGATGCTGGAGCTGAAGCTTCAATACTTTGACTCCTTGATGTGAAGAGCCAACTCACTGGAAAAGACTCTGATGCTGGGAAAGGTTGAAAGAAGGAGAAGGGGGTGACAGAGGACCAGATAGTTGGATGGCATCACCTACTCAAAAGACATGAATTAGAGCAAATTCCGGGAGATAGTGGAGGACAGAGGAGTCTGGCATGGAGTCCAGCTCATGGGGTTGCAAAGATTCATGACTTAGTGACTGAACAATGAAGCACTAAATAAATGGATGTATTTTACTCATAATATAAAAAACACTATTATTATTGTATTAGAAATTGCTTTTTAGGTTGATATATGTTAGTTACAGAAAGTAATTAATCATAGAGCTCCACTAATGCTCCCTAATTTGAAAAAGTAGTTGCTGAAGCTAGTGGGTAAGCCATAGGTGGGGCAACCCACACAGCCTACTGGTTGAGGCAGTCTAGGTTGGCACACATTGTCCCAGCTGAGTTGCAAGTGAGCCCTCTTTAATTCTCATAAGTATCCTGATTTGAATGATAAATAACATGATAAAAGTTTAGTTATAGGACAGATTAAGAAGTCTCCAGTTGGAACCCACTTTATCACTACTAACAAAGATTCAAGGGCAAGGGCAGACTTTCCAGAACACAAACTTCGAGACAAACTCTCCATGAGCCAGGAGTCATGAGTATCCAAACAAAGGCAAATTAGGTCACCTTGTATCAATAAAGGGCATATTTTTCAATAAATATGTTATTAGTTTTAATATGTTAAACAATACACAAGAAAACCATAAAGATAATATACAAATCTGCCTAATTAACAGACTTCTTGATGCATAAAATAGGCAAAAATAAATAAGAATACAAACGATCTGAATTATATAATTTAAAAGCTTTCTTTAGGAATTATTTACCAAACTTAATCTTCCATTAACAGAAAATGCACTTCCTTTTCAAGTGTCCAGATAACATTTACAAAATTCTGATCTTGTAGCATGTGGAAAAGAAAACCTTAATTCCTAAAAGAATAAATTGCATATTGCATTCTCTGACCACAGTGAAATAAAACCAAAATTATTAATGCACAAACAAATAAAAACACCAAATTCCTTCTTTTTAACCCAAATCCTCTAAGTCAAACCATAAGTTACAAATAAGAGCAAAATATAGACATTTTCAGACATATGAAAAGGAAGAAAGATCCCAAGGAGTTATATAGGAACACTGTTCAGAAAGCTGAGAGTTAACATAAGAAGACAGCTTAAAATCCAAGGAGACCAATAAAGAGAGAAATCCAGAATGACTGTTGGACAACAGACCATGAAAGCAATTATTTTAAATTAGAACAGTTGGCTCCAAATAAACAGGAAATTATAAACCCCAAATATTTTGATTCCGTTTTGTTTAAAATTACCAGTGAAACCTTATGTCATGAGGCAAAATAGTATTTAAACTAGAACCATGAAAGCAGAAAAGACTGTTGACACAATCGTTGGTTTTACAGATGAATAAAAAGGTTGAAAATTTTACATAGAGGAACAAAAAGCCGTAACCAAGTAGGTGAAGTTTCTGTATAATTTAATTTATACTTATTTGTATCTTGTCATAAAGGAATTCAGCTTTTATCTAGTCTGTTTACCAAGAGGGAAAAAGAGTTTCCAATCATTTTCAAATAATCATCTCTCATGGACTGCAACCTGTGACCTCCGGACTATGTATTATTATTGGAAACTGCACTTGTTGGAATGTTTTGTCCTTAAAATTTCAACTTGCTCACCAATCTTATGATAGTCAGTCTACCAACTATGTCTTTATGAATTTTGTTATAATTAATCTAACTAGTATAAAAACTGTAGACACTCTTGCAAATTATAAAAACACATTTTAAGATTTTCCAACATTTTGCCAACAAAGTAGATTTTATAGCAGATCCATTTTTAAAATACAAACCAAAATCTTTTATAGCCCCCCAAATTTATTGTCAAGAGGAAAGGAGGAGTGGATTCCAAGCCAAAGACAGAATAACTAAGGATCTGAATAAAATTAGTGCATAGTGATAAAAGCTTTTTTTTTTCTCCCCAAAGGAAAGAAAAAAAAAAAAGGCAGGTAGAAATTCAAGGAGAAGCACAATTGTATAAGAAGCTCTGGTTTAATTATGAAGTAAATTAAAATATGACCTAGCTGTGAACATTCACTACAGTGCAAAAAAAAGTCAAACTTTGGACATAGATATTTGTAATTTGATGAGATGGATATAACTTTGGTCATACAGAGAGGGAAATAAAATACTAGTATACTCCTTGGCTCTATGATGAACAATATTTCCATGGCATAGTATTATATATAAACATATAAACTTTAGGTTCAAATTATAGAAAAAAACTGATATGGAAGTCACTCCAAAGTGTAGTTACAGACCAAATTTAGAATTTAATTTTATTGCAAAATCTAAGATATAACTGATAAAGTAAGGGAAATGAAAAGAAAGATCAGGGACTATCACTGTGCTTATTTCATTTAGGAGCCAGGAAGTATAAATTTAAGTATAGTGTGTATACAAACTGATAAACTAATAAACAGAGAATCAAAAATTGAAATACATACAGGAGAAGAGAAGGAGGAGATGAATTGGGAGATTAAGACTAACATGTATACATTACCATGTGTAAAATAGCTAGCTAGTGGAAAGCTGCCATATAGCACAGGGAGTGCGACTCGGTGCTCTGTGATGACCTAGAGGGGTGGGATGGGCGAGAGGGAGGTGGTGATGGAAAGGAGGTCCAAGAGGGAGAGGATATATTTACACATATAGCTGATTCACTTCACTGTACAGCAGAAACTAACACAACATTGTAAAACAATTAATACTCCAATAAAAGTTTTTAAAAAATGAAAATTGAAATAAAGTCCTCAGTCCAATATTTTGGCCCTCTATCATAATGGCACTGACCTTCCCTAAATCAAAGTAGAGTCTGTTTTGGCTAAGAACCATCCATAGCCACAGAGCTCCCAGACATCCTTTCTAAGCTCATTCATAGGTATACATGGATAATCAAGGCTCACTAGAAGTCTGAGGAAAATCTACATTATCAAAGAGAAAGGCAAGAAGAAGCAGAAATGAACTCTGGACAAATGGAAAAATCTAAATAAATTAGGGAACTCTAATTTCAATCAGATCCTTAGGGTCAAAATAAGATTTCGTAAGTTTACTTTTTAATTGGAGGAAAATTGCTTTAAAATATTGTGTTGGTTTTTGCTGTACAACAACACAAGTCAGCCAAAGTTACACATATGTCCCCCCCATTCCTGATCCTCCCTCCCTTTCCCCCATCCCACCTCTTTGGGTCATCACAGAGTTCCAAATAATATTTCATCCTTAAAATTTTTAAATATGTAAATAATAGCAACCAGAGAAAAAGAGACCTCTTAAAGTTAATAAGGTGAATGCAAAGATAAAATAAAGTTAAAATATAAAGTTGAATAAATCTCCCAAAAGCAGAACTAAAAAATACAAATGCAGAATATGTGGATGAAGGGGTAGAAGGAAGCTAAGGTACATAAAAATTCAATCCAGACACACAGAAAATCAATCCAGAAAAAGAGATGAAGAATCTCAAAGAAGAAGAATTTATAAAGAATTAATATTACTAAACTTCTGAGAGATAAAGAGTAACATTATTAAAATAGGAGGAGTCACCAAGTTCTGAGTAAGATGGAACAAGATAGAACAAGAGATGTATGTGGTGTATGTCATTATGCATTTTCAAAATACCAAGGTTAAAGGCAATATCCAGAAAACTTCCATAGAGAAATACTAAAGATTGTCTACAGAAGGAGAATAAAAACAAAAAACTTGATGCTAGCAATATTCTACTTTGCAAAGCATATCATCATGTCATGACACTGGAAAACCATCAAGAAAAAAATCCAGTCAACCCATAATATTGGCTGTCTGGTAAAACTTAGATACAAATAGCTTATTTGAAAGTTTGGTTTTCAATAAAGCATAGAGGACAATCGTGCTTACAGAGTAGAATGTCGTTATCTGCCTTGATAATGTCTAAGTATAGTGGATACAAGTTGGAAGGTTATTCAGGGCAGGGAAGGGAATCACATCCCCTTCATACAAAATGGGAGTCAAGAGATACTGTCAATAGATGGAACAAGAAACACATATTGAAGCAAAAATTCAAAATAAAGGAATTAAAATTTGTGGCATAGCTATTATCAGAAGAGAGAAGGGGAAGATGAGGTTAAGTATAAAAGAACCAAATTCATATCTACTAGAGCAGAGAGTCAAGAGATCATGTCTAAAGTTGACCAAGTCAAGCAACAGAGATATAAATGTATTCCACAGAAGAACAGAGGTAACCACTGAAAAAAATTAAATAGTGGCTTCTGCAGAGTAGTACAGAAAGCAGGGAACTGTGGTTTAGATAGACTTTTTTTGATCAACAGATAATGTTCTATCTTCATACATAATTATTTAGGTTTGGGGAAATCCTTAAAAGAACAGGCTGAATAACAGAAGTTATTTGCCAAGTATAAGATGGGAAAATAACTACTGGAAGGAAATAGACAGTACCATTCTTGGGGTTCACAAAGAGATGAGAATAATTAGTGAGGAAAGACTATGTCATATCTGAGCATCAAGTGGAATCCTCAGAAAGTTTAATGGGTCTTTATTAGCTCTCCACTTAAGGCTTCTCTGTACCCAACCTAACAATTCCTCAATTAAGGGGTAAATTCAGTTCAGTCGTTCAGTTGTGTCCAACTCTTTGCGACCCCATGGACTGCAGCATGTCAGGCCTCCCTGTCCATCACAAACTCCTGGAGTTTACTCAAACTCAATTCCATTGAGTCGGTGATGCCATCCAACCATCTCATCCTCTGTCATGCCCTTGTCCTTCTGCCTTCAATCTTTCCCAGCATTAGGGTCTTTTCCAATGAGTCATTGGAGTTTCAGCTTCAGCATTAGTCCTTCCAATAAATATTCAGTCCTTCCTGATTTCCTTTTGGATGGATGATGGGATCTCCTTGCTGTCTAAGGAACTTTCAAGAGTCTTCTCCAACACTACAGTCCAAAAGCATCAATTCTGTGCTCCAACTCTCACATCCAGACGTGACTACTGGGAAAATCCTGGCAAAGTAATGTCTCTGCCTTTTAATATGCTGTCTAGGTTGGTCATAACTTTAATTAAGGGGGGAAGAGGGTATAAACTGGGATATAAAGTAAATAACTAATTAGGACTTACCATATAGCCTAGGAAACTCTACTCAATACTCTGTAATGACCTATATGGGAAAAGAATAAAAAATATAGTAGATATGTATAAAATGATTCACTTTGCCCAACAACTGAAACTAACACAACATTATAAGTCAACTATACTCCCCAAAAAATTAATTTGAAAAAAAAGGTTCACAGTGATTCAAGTGATTTTAAGGAATTCATTGAACTTTATGGGCATGTCTGACATGGGTTTTAAAATGTTTTCAAGGGGATATAAAATTACCTTTTCAGATTAACTTGGATCACACCTTAATGAGGTCAATATAATTTCTGTTTTATTTCAGGAATAAAACTGACAAATTTAACATGTTACAAAAGAAACCCACAAAAAATCCTCTCCACATAGGCAAAACAACCTACATGAAAAGCTCTTCCTGAGGTCAGTGAGAGAAAACTGCAGAAATGTTGAGATGTGCAGTTACAAATAGCTTTTTGAAAACATTTACAATATAATCTTATGGCTCTTCTGGAAAGGTAAATATGCCAAGAATGCCTGGGTAAATGATTTCTGCCTCACAGAGCAAGGATGCTATATATTTAAAAAATTTTTCAAAACTCCCTTTGATTTAATATCAGGCCTTGGTTTGGTGGATTTGTATAAGTTTATAGGAATCCTCAGCTAAGTGATCTTGGTTTATAATAGATTCCTGGGAGGCAATACTGACTTATACTGAGCAAGATTCTTCCAAATTCATACTCTTTACAACATGAGATGTAGATAAACTGCACTTACCTAATGGGCTCGCATTTTAAATATTTAGTTTGTGAACTAGATTCCTGCCAGAAGGTCAACTTACATATTTTGGAGGATAGAGAAGGCCTGTTTGAGCAAACCTAGAACGTGTAAATTTGTTTGTCAATATACCCCAAATCTCCTCCAAATAATGGGAGTTTAAGAGCTTATGAATCAACTTGAACAGCTTGCTGATGATCATTTGACAGACTGTGTGGGAAATTGAGTTTACTTCAAATTTATGAACTGATGGAGCTATTCCTTATAATGATTAACAATGAGTCATAGAAGAAACCAAGGGTCATTCGCAGGCACATGTGCCTAATGTCAGGTGTGGAGAGAGTGAGAACAGTTGTAGAAGAGGGAAAGTCTCATGACAGTCTGTTAACTAATTTTCATTTCTAAAGTGAAGACACAGATTGGAAAAATTTGAAGGCAAACTTAGTACCTAAAACATCTCCAAAATGGGTGCTTTGTGAAAAGCCTAAGTCACAATCCCCCAAAGATTATTATTAATATAAGAAAGCAATAACTCAGAGGAAGCTGTAATAATATCACAATATGTTTACTTAATCTAGGGGACTCGGGATACAATATAAGTACAGGGAGCATAGGGTGGCTGTGCACGTTGCTCTGATAATTGATGTTTTTACCTGAAAAACACATCGTATACACATTCCAAGGCCCAGATGTGAGACACTTAGAAAAATATGTGAAAAGTAACTGAAGGAAATGCCACAGTAGACGGTTAAATATAAAAAAGACACAGAATCAATCTTTCACAAATGATTTTGTAATTCAGTCAATGTTAATCATGTTTAAAAGGAGGACTTCATAAAATGAATGATATTTACTCAGAGTTCTTTCAATAATTGTTTGTCCAGCAAATGCTGATTGAACATTGGCCTTGTGCAGAGACTGTGTTAAACACCTTAAAAGCATCTCATTCCAATATCACCAGAATCCTGAGAGAGGTAAGTATTGTTATTGTTCATATCCTATAGATAAAGAAACCAAACAGAGAGAGTGTAAAAATCTGTCTAAGTTCACACAGCATGGCTGGTGGAACTGGGATTCTGTATTGGGACTAAGAACAGAAGGGTTGACTGCTAAGTTGAAAAAAATTCAGGTAAAATTCAGTCTCTTCAATGAAAATAATATTAAAATTTCTATTTTAAAAATTATATATTTTTAAACAAAAAAATCAATTTTTATTTTAAAATTTTCTGTTAATAAACATCCTGGGTTAATTCTACCTATGAATTTTACCTAAGAAGGAGCCAATGTTCCTTCTTCCCTTTATTACAAGGAGGTATACCTAAAAAATATCCATCTGTTCATAGTTATTGTTACTATTTCTGCATTTCTGTACCTATCAAGTGCACAGTATTTAGCCCTAAAATCAGACCCTACAGAGAACAAATAGCTACATAAAAGAAGTCTATAAAATAAAAGAAGACTAATATATATAAAATGAGTAGAAATTACACTGGGAATAATTGTCTAAATGATTCTGTCTAAACAAATGCTGAATGCTCTGGATGTGAACTGCTCTTGTTATGCTCAGTCACTAAGTCGTATCCAAATCTTTGCAGTCCCATGGACTGTAACCCTGCAGGCTCCTATGTCATGGAATTCTCCAGGCAAGAATACTGGAGTGGGATGCCATTTCCTTCTCCAGGGGATCCTCCAAACCTAGAGATCGAACCCAAGTCTCCTGGACTGTTAGGTGGATTCTTTACCTCTGAACCACCTAGAAATTACATTGGGAATAACTATCTAAATGATTCTATTCAAACAAGTGATGAATGCTCTAGATGTGAACTGCTCTTGTTATAAAACAGCAATTCCAAAAGTGTGGTCCAAGAAAACCTGGGGATCCCCAGGACCCTTTCAAGAAGTCCTTAAGATCAAAACCATTTTTATAATAGTGTTTTATCTCATTCTGTCATGAGTGTACATGGGCATTTTCTACTATCGTGTACTCAGAATGTAAACTCTTAACTTTTTTCACCACAGCTACATGGCCTGGAACCACTGCTCAGAATTTCAAAGTTCATGAAAATGTCCCTGTTCAGCTCTGCACATGGACTTTTCAAATCTGAGATGGTACAAGCCCCTACCTTCTACATCAGTGGTGCTCCAATTTGAGCATCCATCAGAATCACCAGGAGGGCTGGTTGAAGCACTCATTGCTGGGTCCACCCCCAAATATCCTAGTTCCGTAGGTTTGGGCTGAGTGCTGAGAATCACTCTTCTCAGCTGTAGATCCTAACCCTGTCCAGTTGACTGGGTTTCTTGGGATAAAATTAGTGTGTGACATATGCCACCCTTTTCAATTGCTTGTTAGTCTGTCTTCATACCTTGCTCTTCAAAGACTTTCTACTTGGGTTAAGTGCTCTCAGGTAAGTACTCATGAAATAGCTTTCTAACGTTTGGCTTTAAAGGTTCTTCCTAGATATTCACACTCAGAAAATATTGATTGAAGGCAGGAATTTTAGTCTCGAAATGGTTCATCAGAACCACAAAGTTATGCAGGTGGAGCCCATGGAGCACAAGAAAGTATCTGGGAGGCTCACATAATACTGTTTCAGTCAGTAAGAGAAGTTAAGTGTTTAAATAAAAATATTATCTGTAATTGCTAAGAATATGCCTTTCAAGACAATCTAAGGCATACGCTACACCCACTAGAATCCCGTGATGCTGGGGGAGTCTTGGAGGTCCTGTTGTCCCAACAGAAAGCTTTCCAGTATCCTGACAGAATTAGGAAGACCGCTTGAGCTGCCCTCCAGACAGGAAGGCACACAAAGAAAGTCTTCATCTGAAATCCTAAGCAAATAAAAGTCAAGTGAGGAAAGTGTAACACTAAATTTTAGAATTGGCAAGTAACAACATTTTGCAACCTTGAAGATATTACTTAAGAAGTGAAATCTACAAAACTGCAAATTTGACAGCTCCCCAAAGGTGAAGATTTTACTTGGAAAAAGATCTAAAATGCAATTATTTAACTCAGGTTAATAGAGCCTACTCACTGGAAAAGACTGATGCTGGGAAAGACTGAAGGCAGGAAGAGAAGGGGATGAAAGAGGACAAGATGGTTGGATGGCATCACAGACTCAATGGACATGAGTTTGAGCAAGCTCCAGGAGATGGTGAAGGACAAGGAAGCCTGGCATGCTGCGGTCCCTGGAGTCACAAAGAGTCAGACACAACTGAGTGACTAAACAACAAAATTCATACATGACCAAGTCCTGTGGGGGGTGGGGGGTGAAAAATAGTCTGTAGAAAAGAGAGATTTATCTTGTTCAAGGGACACTTTAACACTCTTCAAATGGGCTATAGTTAAGAGCCATTTCCCTTGTGTCTTTCCTTAGGTATTTAGCATTTCTATCCAGAGAGCTTCTTTCCCTAAAGAGTATCAGGTTCTATGAAGCTATTAGCATTGAGGCAAATACATTTTATCTGCTTGCTTTATATTTATCTTTTCTCAGACCTGGGATTCTCAACTGTTTCTAAACCAAGAACTGCACAAGGCTTTGAAGGTCACTCATGCTTTGACAATTCAATTTGTACAAACTTTTCTCAGCAGAAGTCAGTAGGGTGCTTATTTCATATAATGTACTGCATTAGATGTTTTGTTGAAAGAGAAAAATGAGTCTGATATGGATTCTGCCCCCAAAGAGTCTTATATATGGCATGGTTGAAGAAATGAAGTTACCTACATTAATTACTATGATATAGAGATGACCGTGATGGCTGCAAAGAAGGGCCGTGCAAGGAGAGTTGAGCAGTGGAGTAGAGGTCGGGAAAGGCTTTGAGGAATAGGCAGAATTTAGACACAAAGATAGGGAGAAGAGCAGCTTTATTACATCTGTCTGCACAACAGTATTCTGTGCATCACAAACTAGTTCACTACCCAGAATCAGCTCTCTGTGAATCAGGTCATCTCACTCACATCGCGATCTCCCCAAAAACATCTTTTGGGAGTTTCAGCAACATCCTTGTCTAGACATATCTTTGGAGTTGTTTTCTCTTCCCTGGATATTCAGTTTCCTAGTGTGCGGCCCAATGCTCCAGAGCATACATACATGTTTGCGCTTTGTCTGGAATGAATTCTTGAAAAGAACCTTGCTGAGATTTATATTATTTGTATACCAGCCGTTCCTTCGAGATTGGAAAGACTCTACAGATGTGGCTGCCTCTAGACTTGTTTTGGAGAATAACAGAGAAAGCATCCCAGTGTAAATTTCATATCCTCAGGTTTGTCTCAGCAATGCATTTCCAGTCGTATGGTTTGAATGTTTCAGTCATAGAGGAAAGCCACCTGAATCAAAAAAAAAAAAAAAGACAGGGCAGATTTCTTTTTTAAAGAGGAAGAAGAAAGGAGAAAAAATCCCAAATGCAACAGAATGTAGGAGGAAGCTATTTGGAAATGGAGGAAATACAAAAGGGGGCAAGGGAGGCAAGGAGAAGGGGAGATAGGGTTGGGTGACAAGGAGTCTTCTTAAAACAGCGCAGCCCCTTCTGCCTGTGGAAAGTGCCATGGAGTTTGCTCCCCATGGGCACACCCATTATCAGGATCCTAAAGCATCTGTATAGTCCACCCTTTGGTATTCCTCTCATTGTGGGACAGAGGAAAGACAGACAGAATGCCTGGACTGGAGGAGGTGATGCATGCCAGAGAGGCCTGTGAGGACGGGAGGAAAGAGGCCACACTGCCCCCAAAGCCAGACACCTGTGTAAACTGCAGGAAGCACAGAGGAGCCCAGCTGAGCGGATGGTGTCTGCACATGCACAGGCTGCAGCGGGTGAAGCCACATGGACACAAAGACAGGCGGGAGTGTGTGTGTGTGTGTGCACGTGCACACACACAGAGTCAGGGAAGTGAACAGAGGCACACTGATCTGGAAAGCAGCAAGGAAAGACTGAGAGGGAAAAAGAAACATTAAGACAAGGAAAATTAGCCTCCAAAAAAGTGGCTAAAGGAATATGACTGACTAGTTCTAAATGCCCTTACGTTGCATTTTCATAACAATTTATTTGCCAAAAAACTATAAATAACAGCTTTCAGTGAGTTGAGTACCCAGTTAATTTAACTTTTTAAGTTGTCAAATATCTAGCTAGGGAGGAGATCACATAACAAAGAACACATAGGTGCTTTGTATAATTCATGTGCCCAGGCCTCATCCCAGCCCTACTGAATCAGAATTTCCAGGCCAGAGGGCTAAACCATAGGGTTATTGATGCCCACTCCTGTCCAAGAGCACTTGAGAGGTGAAGAGTAGCTTGCATTTCACTGAGAGGAACCCAGAGCCTATCTCTGGGAAGCGAAACTGTTTACTTGCTCTGTGTTTTCAACAGAATACCTCCAAAGCACACCTGAACACAGAGAGGGAAACATCGATAAAGATCTTGAAATCTGAATTCTTAGGAAAACAATATACAATAAAAGTTAACACCAAGGACATTCACAAATGTTCTAATCTAATATGAGGGTGTAGTATTTCTTACTTAAGCATAATAATTCTCATATTTTTGGTACCCATAAGTATAGTGAAAGCTAGTGCTTTCCAAACTATGTTCCCAGAATGATAATCCCCTAGAAGACTTTTTGGAGAAAAAAGTTCAAGGAGATTGAGAATTGATACATATTTGTCCCCAGCATCCACACATACACCAACCACTATAATCCAATGAATATCAGGGTTATTTAAAGTCGATTCTAATTTATGTTAAAAATTGTTTTCCAAACTGTGACCACAAAGCCAGTTTTCAATATAATGCCTATGAATATCATGAGAAGCTAGTAATATTTGGTGGACTATAAAGATCATTTGGATTTTTCCATGAGATGTAACAGAAAAACCTGAATGAACTTTTTGGCCAGCCCAATACAAGAATCTACTTTTAAAAATCACTAGAATCTTATATAAATTATCCGGTTATCAATCACAACTTTATTAAAAAAAAAAAGAGGCAAAGCCAATGATTTTCAAAATCATACAGCACAGGAGCAACACAAACTAATGTCAAAAGCACACATACTGGCTGGCATTCAGTATTTCCTAAGTTCCTAAAATACTTTAGGTGAAGACTAAACTATTTTTTGATACACAAAAAAAAATCACAAACAAAAGCCTTTTTGAGGAATTTGGGCTAACCACGGCTCATGGGCCCATCAGACTGGAGAACACTTCTGGCTAATCCATAATCTAGGGAAGTAATAAACTGGATGGGCCTCTTCTTAGCTGGCCAGGATGCCCTGACATTTGGTTGCAATATAGGGTGGGATCTCATCCCATATGCTCCCAACCCCTTCACTCTTCAGCTCATATCAGTCCCTTGCTCAGAGCCAGCACATGAGAAGGATAACCAGAAGTAGATGAAATTAACTATTGGTGAAAACACTAGGCTGATTCATAACTACATAATTCACCAGCTCACACATGTATGTTACATAAGCAAAGCTAGCTTGATCGAAAGGCCTTCAGAGAACCCTGGAAGGTGAGGCAAATCTGGTTTCACAAAGAAACACAGGATGTGAGACAAGAATCTCATGAGGGGAATTGGGAAGATGGAAAGCTAGCAATAAAGGTAAGAATATACAAACTTTAATGTCCTAAACCTAATGAGCCCAGAGAAAGAAAACTTCATATGACATTTCAGAGTGGCATATGTAATTGGTACTATAAAATGAATCAATAAAATAATTTTAAAAGGTGGGCTATTTTTATCATAGAGGATGGCTTTTAGACATGGTTTTGGAGCAAATGGTTGCTAGGAAATAAGACAGAATGAGGAAACAGACTGTAAGTGATATTTGGGGTGTGTGCACGATAGGGTGGGGTGGGCAAGATGATCTAATGTAACTAAATGTAACTAAATACATTCTTGTCTGTGGTTGATTTGGCATCTATTGTAAGTCTTTATTTTGAAATTTCCAAAGCACACCTAACTTGGTTTTAGAATGTGAAACCTGATAGGCATTCTTTTAAAACACACTGTCCACAAGGCAGATGACGGTGGCTAGAGAGAACTCAGCAAGAAAATAATAAAAAATTCCATTTGATGGTTTATCAGGTCAAGATTTTGTTCATTAAGTCTCAATTTCCTTTTTAATAGAAACAGGTGTGGTTTTATTCTAAAGTAAAAATATCAAATCATCTCCTGAGTGACAATGCTATGTACTATTGCTTGTCGATTCCTACTGCCTTCTTTCCCCTAAACCTCTCCCCTGTCTTACCCCTGAATATTTCAACATAGCATGAATCCAATAGCTAGGGGGATCAGAGCAGGCAGCTGGCTCCCCTGGGTGCTAAGAAAAATAGCAACTCCACCACTGCCATCATCTCAGGGACAGAAATGAAATGCTGTTTCTTGAGGCATTCTTCATCCTTTATCAGGGCTTCACTGAGTCTCAGCAGAATCTTTGTTAAAGATAAAAAAGTTATTATTACTTTTGAATTGATTAGGTTACTCTCTCAGAAGAATGAGAGTACATATTAGATAAAGGTATTTATTGATTTGGATATTTATTTGGGATATGTTATTAATTGTAAAAAGCAGATCATAAAGTATAGGATGACCTTGTTTTGTTAAAACAAATATTCTCTTTTATCATGAAAAATGTATTGCAGATAACAGGCTGCTAAAATGATGGTCTCAACATATCAGTTTGATTGAGTCATTAATAGGATAGATTCAGAATGAGTATGAGATAATGGTGGTTTGGTTACAAAGTCATGTCTGACTCTTGCGACCCCGTGGACGATAGCCCTCCAGGTTCCTCTGTCCATGGGATTTCCCAGGCAAGAATACTGGACTGGGCTGCTATTTCCTACTCCAGGGTGAGTATGAGACTGTGCTGTGTGCTGTGCTTAGTCGCTTCAGTCATGTCCAACTCTTTGCAAACCCATGGACTATAGCCTGCCAGGCTCCTCTGTCCATGGGGATTCTCCAGGCAAGAATACTGGAATGGTTGCCATGCCCTCCTCCAGGGGATCTTCCAAACCCAAGGATCGAGTCCAGGTATCCCACATTGCAGGTAGATTACCATCTCAGACACCAGGGAGTATAAGACAGGCCTCTATAATATTTTTTTAAATTTATTTTTAACTGGATGATAACTGCTTTACCTTTACAATGTTGTGTTGGTTTCTGCTGTACAACAACATGAATTGGCCATAAGTATACATAAGGCTCCCTCTTGAGTCTCCTTCCCACCTCACCTCCATCCCACCTCTCTAGGTCATCATAGAGCTGGGTTGAGTTCCCTGTGTTATACAGCCTATAGTTTCTTAATTTAGTTCCAATTTCACAATTCCAGGTCATTTGCTAAAGGACTTTTCAGTCACTTTGAGAACATCATGAGGTCAGGATAGTGAAGGGGGTTTGCAGGAAGAACACCACTGTAAAGAGTAGCTGCTGTGCTCCCCCAGCCCCAAAGCAGAAGAGTGGAAGTGCTCTCTTTTTCTCCTCCAGTCTTATGAGGATGGGCTTCCATGGGATCATTCAGAGAGCTCTGAATATATTATTTATCTTTGGGGAACACAGATGACTAGTAACTAGCACACACTAAGAGTACTAAAACACCCTGTAGCAATGGGATGGAGACAGCGCCTTGGAATCAGCCTGTCATCCTAGAGTTTGTTAGGGGGAAAGATGCATGAGTATTTCTCACAGACCAGAGAGCAGGCTAACAAAGGGTTGCCTTGGGGCCCTTAAAATAAAAGTATCTAGAAGTGCAGAGGAACTCTACCAAGAAACTGAAGACAGATAACAGTTGTATTCTGAGAAGCTGTGAAAGTAGTTGCAAATAACCATCCCAAATAGAATTACTGTGGAAAATTCTTAAAGAGATGGGAATACCAGACCATATGACTTATCTCTTGAGAAACCTGTATGCAAGTCAGGAAGCAACAGTTAGAACTGGACATGGAACAACAGACTGGTTCCAAATTGGAAAACGAGTAAGTAAAGGCTGCATATTGTCACCCTGCTTATTTAACTTATATGCAGAGTACATCATGAGAAACTCTGGGCTGGAAGAAGCACAAGCTGGAATCAAGACTGTCGGGAGAAATATCAATAACCTCACATATGCAGATGACACCACCTTTATGAAAGACAGTGAAGAGGAACTAAAAAGCCTCCTGATGAAAGTGAAAGAGGAGAGTGAAAAAGTTGGCTTAAAGCTCAACATTCAGAAAACTAAGATCATGGCATCTGGTCCCATCATTTCATGGCAAATAGATAGGGAAACAGTGTCAGACTTTATTTTGGGGGTCTCCGAAATCACTGCAGATGGTGATTACAGCCATGAAATTAAAAGACGCTTACTCCTTGGAAGGAAAGTTATGAGCAACCTAGATAGCATATTAAAAAGCAGAGACATTACTTTGCCAACATAGGTCTGTCTAGTCAAGGCTATGGTTTTTCCAGTAGTCATGTATGGATGTGAGAGTTGGACGGTGAAGAAAGCTGAGTGCCAAAGAACTTATGCTTTTGAACTGTGGTGTTGGAGAAGACTCTTGGGAATCCCTTGGACTGCATGAAGATCCAACCAGTCCGTCCTAAAGGAGATCAGTCCTGGGTGTTCATTGGAAGGATTGATGTTGAAGCTGAAACTCCAATACTTTGGCCACCTCATGTGAAGAGTTGACTCATTGGAAAATACCCTAATGCTGGGAAGGACTGGGGACAGGAAGAGAAGGGGACGACAGAGGATGAGATGGATGGATGGCATCACCTACTTGATGGACATGGGTTTGGGTAGACTCCAGGAGTTAGTGATGGACAGGGAGGCCTGGTATGCTGCAATTCATGGGGTCGCAAAGAGTCGTACATGGCTGAGCGACTGATCTTAGATAGAATTATGTGTGGTCTTCAGTGGTGAGAATCTCTAGCAAAACAGCCAAAAAGGAGTCAGATTTACCTAGGATGATCAAACTAGAAAATTTTAGAGAGTGAAAATGGAAGCTATTGATATTTATTGTGGGACAATAAATATAAGCCAACAATGACCCAAGCAAACAGTAAAGGACTGTTACCTTAATTTTTATTATATGCCACTCAGCCTCATACCAATGATAACAGCACTTGCTATTTAAAATCATGCTCTTTCTTCCTTGACTAGACTATGCAGAGAACTCTTATGAGAAAAAGATAAACTATAAGCAAGAAAAGAGAAAGGGACCACATTCCATTTTCCAAGAAATTAGTGTTCCGTTATTTACTTTTGAAATTTAAGTGAGTTTAAGCTAGTCTTTTATTGCTAATTTTTCATTTTACTGCAGTGTATCTCAAGAATACAGTCTATATGATACTGATTTATTGAGGCTTCTCAATGGTTTAATACAATGTTTACTTCTGTAAATGCTGCATGTATGCTTAAAAACAAGTAGTATTCCCCATTTTCTGGGATAGAATTCCATATATATGATATAGTACAGTATAATGTAATATTAGCTCACACTTATTAATTGTATTTTGGGGGGCCTTCAAAACGTTGTGCTTACTTTGTCTGCCTTGATCTATTATTTCCTGAAAAGTATATATTAAAACTTTCAGCTAAAAATACGCATTACTTTCTCTGCAGTTCTTTCATTTGTTGCTTGGTATACTTCGAGACTATATTCTTGGGGCATACACATTAGTGATAGCTCTAGCATACAGAACGTCTTGAAAAGTAACCAGGAAAAAACACCATGTTCTTTCAAAGGAATAGTTAATAGGCTGACAAATAACTTTTAAACAACAAGAATGGAAGTCATAAGTTGAATATATTCAAAATACTAAAAAGTAAAGAACTTAGAATTTTATTTCCAATGAATTTAACTTTCAAGATGAGGAAACAAATGAATAAATAATAAAAGATGAAAACAGAGTTTGATGCCAACATTTCTTAAATAGAGGAAGTTCTAAAGATGTATCTTAAGGGACAGTGCTTCTAGATAGAAGGCTTTAGATGCAAGAAAAAACAAACAGCAAAAACAGTCTTCAATATATGTGTGAACTGAAACAACTATTGGAAATACAAAATAGTAGAAATAGTATCATGTAGGTTATGAAAAAGATGACATTAAAACATTTTATTACAATAGTATTTAATATTTATTATTAGAAGATAAAACATCATCAGGAATAAAATATTACAAGATTCTTGTATTATTCAGAAGGACACCAAAGGGATTGACTAAATTAAGTCTCTTATAAGTTAAAAGTGAAGGTTAGAACTTTTTAGGATAACTAATTAAAGGATAGAAATATAAAATATCTTCTCTAAGCTAGTAAAGAGAAAGGATTGAGAAAAAAAAATAATCATCCAAAAGAAGGCAAAAGAGGTTTGAGGTGAAAAAATTAGAAGAGAAAAGGAAGATAGAGAGAAAAAATAAGAACAGAAATTTGAAATGCATTAAAGTTTAAGAAGGTAGAAATTAGAAGGCTAACAAGAAATCAATAAAATTAAAGAAGAAAAACAATGGTGAAAACAATCAAATCAAAGAGCTGTTTCTTTGAAAAGGTGAAGTTGATAAACTACTGGTAAGACTGACAAAGGAAAAAAAAACAGGGAGAAAGAAGACATTGATAAAGCTCAGAAATGAAACAAGTCATCACTAAAGATGCTGATAAGGAAATACTATGAACAACTCTATAAAAAATTTTAAATAAGATGTGCTAATTGCTAGAAAAGTACCAACTATTATAACTTTCCAATAAGAAATAAACCTATAACTTTTAAAGAAATTGAGTTCATAATTTTAAAACTCCCCCCCAAAATCTCCAGGTCCAGAGTGTTTCACGGGAGAATTCTACTCAATATATAAAGAATAATTAACATCAATTCTACAAAATTTCTTCCAGAAAATAAAAGAGGGTTTCTTCTGAATTTATTCAATGAATTCTGTATTATAATATATTGGTTTCAAAATCAGATGAAGATAGTACAAAAACAAAACTACAGACCAGTATCCCTCCTGAGTATAGATGCCAAAGTTCTTAAAATATTAGTAAGAGAATTGAGCAATGTATGAAAATAATCATACACCAATAATACCAAATGGGCTTCCCAGGTGATGCTAGTGGTAAAGAACCTGCTTCCCAATGCGGGAGACATAGGAGACAGAATTTCGATCCCTGAGTGGGAAAGATCCCCTGGAGAAGGAAACAGCAACCCCACTCCAGTATTCTTGCCTGGAGAATCCCAGGACAGAGGAACCTGGCAGGCTATGGTCCATAGGGTCACAAAGAATCAGACAGAACTGAAGTGACTTCACATGCAGGTAGGCGATACCAAATGGGATTTAGCCAGAATACAAGGCTGGTTCAATGTTTGAATATCAATCAGTATGAACCAGCTAAAGAAGGAAACTCCTATGATAATGTCAATAAAGAAAAAGCATTTGACAAATTCAAATTCACCTATTCACAGTAAAACTTTTCAGAAAAAAAAAAAAGAATAGATGGAACATCTCCAATTTGA
This sequence comes from Antilocapra americana, assembly GCA_007570785.1. Classification (NCBI taxonomy): domain Eukaryota; kingdom Metazoa; phylum Chordata; class Mammalia; order Artiodactyla; family Antilocapridae; genus Antilocapra; species Antilocapra americana. The sequence continues at coordinate 19,241,594 of ML664174.1, read as the reverse complement.
GAAAGAGCATCTACCTGAAACTTACAACTATGTTATACTTAATGGTGCAAGACTGAATGTTTTTCTTTGGAGGAGCTTGTTTTCTTGGCTCATAACTGCGGCTCTTTTGTGGGCAGCAGAAGCCCTGAGGTGGCCAAAGTGGACTAAGACTTGAGCATTGGAAACTAATCAAGCAGACTGTTTACAGATCCTTGGGTGGGAAAGTGCCCATGAAGAGCTGACCACTAAGGCTGCTGGAAAATAGCCCCTTCTGTGGCAGGGCAAGAAAAACGCACTGCGGCAGGTAACTACCAGAAGTCAACTGAGTTGCTGATCTGGAAGCCGCTTTTCTTTTTTATAACGTGCTGCATTTGTACTGAAGTTATTCCATCTTTCACTCGGGACGAATGCGAAAAACATTCACAGACGACAGTGAGCTCGACTCAGGAGCGACAAGTTGCTAACTAACACCAGAACGTTTGGTGCTATTTTTTGCTTCTCATGATGCAGATTTCTCTTTATGTTGACAACTTTTTGGGTGGCTATTAAGGTATCTGAACTGACTAATGTGTACAGGGGCCATTTGCAGTAAAACTGATTATGACTTGAAAAAATACTGAAAAATGATTAGTAAATTATTTCAAAAAGACTTTTACTTTAAAAGGGTAGCATCCAGAGTCAAAAATAAGGAATTATCTTCCTAAAGCTTTCTTTTAAAAAATTTAACCTGTGGGGAAAAATATATGATTGGACTAACTCATTTTTCACTGATGTTTTTTTCTTTATTTCATATTCCCCATATTCTTCTTAGATCTGTGATCAAAGTTCATTTGCAGCTTATAAGCATGTTATCTTAGAGTTTGTCTTCCTCATGACTTAAACAAAACTTTTTATTTTCAAATACTTATAGAGTCACAAGAAATTGTAAAGACAGCACAGAGAAGTCCCCTGTATTGTATAGCACAATATGAAAAACAGGAATTTGGCCCTGCTACATCCAAGTATAGTTCTAGGCATTTTATCACGTGTGCAGATTTGTGCAACCACTGCCACAATCAAGATACAGGACTAATCGATATTACACCATGATAAAGATCTCATCACATCTCTTTCTTCCTCTCCTTCTACCATGCCTAACCCAGGCCCCCATGAATAGCTTTTCCATCTCTATAATTTTATTATTTTTGAGAATGTCGTATAAATAGAACCAAATAACATGTAATCTTTTGAGATCGTCTTTTTTCATTCAGCATAATGACTTTGAGATCATCCATGTTGTTGTGCATATTAGCAGTCTGTTCCTTTTTTGTTGCTGAAGAATACTTACCCAAGTTACATATTCTAGAAGACAGTTATTTTTAGGGGACAAGTTATTGGAGAAAAAGCTTGTGTAGTATACTTCTGTGCACAAAAATGTTATACTTCTATGTTACAAAAATGTAATAAATGTGGTACTTCTGTATATTTATGTATATCAGTTTTAGGACATGCAGACAGTGCCACAAGTGTTCTTTTAAGTGTGACAGACTGAGATTAATGATGAATTCAAATCTGCATCTGCTTTACTTGGCTGCCAAGAGATTTCAGGGTGTCACACAGCAAATTTAATGACTCTGATTGGAGAAATATTTATAGAGTGAATTAATCAGCTGAGAAAAAGATTATGTAATTATCTCTGATACTAAAACAAACATGGTGAAAGCTATGAGTGATTTAAGAAGGAATCCCATAGGATGCTATGTTCTCACCCTTTATTGGTGTCCATTTTTTGGCAGCTTAAGGAAGGACAGTAAAACTAGTCCCTGATATTTCATCTTGACTAAAAGGGGATGGCCCCCGATTTGACTTTAAAAATACTGATTCGTGTAGTAGAAACTTCAGTAGAATTTCAGGAATTGTGATAAGAAATTCAGAAATGTGATATGAAAATTGGTCCTTAAGGTAGAAGATAGTTTCTGTTAGTGTTTGAGTCTTTCGTCGTATTAAATTTTTATATCTTTGTTGGTTCTCCACTTTTCAGCCTAAGAGCATTGTAAACATTTGTCACTTTGAATTGCATGGGGAGAGGTTGGGGGGAGGGTGGTGCATAGTCAGAAGCAATCCTGAGCGAGTGTGTAAACTCTAAATTAATAACAGCCCTTAATCTATTACAGAAAATTGATGTTCTCTAAGGCAGCGTGTTAAAGTGGGGCACATTTACTCAGTCAGAATGGCCTAATGGACAGAAGAATGGCAAGAGATTCTACTTGTCTACAAGTAGGGCCCACCTCTAAACCAGCCATGGGACCATGCATATCATATAACTCCTTTAAACCTCAATTTTTTTTCACCTGTGAAATGAGGTTGCTACATAGTATCAATGAGCCTCATAAACTGCTAAGGGTCATATATTCAAATAATTAAATCGTCAAGGGTTATTATTCAAACTTCTTAAAAAACAATATGGTAGTGGGGATGGGAATAGAAATTTTGAGAGGAATAATGAAAGTCTGTGTTAGCCCCTGTGGAGAAAGAAAGAGTAAGCCAGCCAGCGATGTGTGCCAGGATAGACCTGGGTTGCTTGGGTGCCAGCTGAGTGTGGGATTCTTTGGTCTCCATCTTCATGAAGGTGTGGGTTTCCTGCAGCAGCTCTTGGCAAATAATTTTCTTATATGACATGCCTACTATGTTTTAGTAGCCAAAGAGCCAATTGTAGATGAACAACTGCATGAACAATTGAAAAGATTATTAGATGATGGGGTTGAGAGCTTAGGCTCATTATCTCTCAATTATATTTCAACCTAGGATCCTATAATCCTGTGATACACAAGAATGCAGGTGAAAAGGGTTAATTTCTTTTTACCTGAGACATTAACTTTACATCAGAAGAATCAAAGAGGCTTGACAAAGGCAGGATCTGAGCCTAGATATGTGCATGCCATCTGATGGACTGGTCTGATTGTGTGTATCACAATGCAGAGTCCAAGAAATAATTTCAGAAGCATGACAAGAAATAATTTCAGAAGAATGACAACAAACTCTTGGAGAATAGCATGTAATCTTTACTGTAGGTTTTGTTAGGTGGTGGGGCTGAAAGTTTCACAAAGTTCTTCATAGGTAATCTTCTGAAATTTCTGTTTTAGAAGTTTGACACAGAATTTTCTCTCTAAATCTTCCACTTACAACAGATACGAGAACTTTTCTCCATCTCTCATCTGCATAGTACTCTCTCCACACCACCATCCTCCTGCCCTGCCATCCAGGTGGAGAGGACCTCCACCTCTTCCCTGAAGCTGTGCAGGTCCCTCCATGAGCACCCAGGGACCCAAAGGCCTTCCCTGGGTCCTTAATTTTCCCCACAGGGAAAGTGCACAGAGCCCTTGGGACACAGGCTTTATTTCTCACCCTGACCACTTTCCTCCTAGAATATTCTTGAGAAGAATAGCTGGTGAAAAACACTCTCTATCACAATAAAGTTAAAATCTTTGAAAAGTGTTGTGAAAGTGTTAGTTGATCAGTCGTGTCTGACCCTGAAACTCCATGAACTATAGCCAGCTAGGCTCCTCGATCCATGGGATTTTCCAGGCAAGAATACTGGAGTGGGTTGCCATTCCCTTCTCCAGAGGGTCTTCTCAACCAGGGATCAAACCCTGGTCTCCTACATAGCAGGTGAATTCTTTACCATCTGAGCCATCAGGGAAAAGTGAAAGTGAAAGAAAAGTGAAGTCGCTCAGTCATGTCCAACTTTTTGTGACCCCATGGACTGTAACCTACCAAGCTCCTCGGTCCATGGGATTTTCCAGACAAGAATACTGGAGGAAAATTTTCTCCAGGAAATCAGGGACACAAGAGTCATATAAATGCAGTTGCTTGAAACTAAAATTAAAATGTAAGTTGCATATAGAAATATACATAATCTGTTGGTAATCTGGTAGAGGGGATAGTTGGATAGACTCCTGTAGTTTCCCTTCTCTGCTGGCTCTGAGTCCAGTTTCTCCTAATGTAGTTCAGCAGATGGACTGTCTTGTTCCGAATCTGTTACACACATGCTGTGCCACATCATCCTAGACATGAACATACCACCCTCAGTCTTATCCCTAAACATCTGTGTGCATAGCAAACCTCTCGGAACATTTAAGAATAACAAGAAAGGGCCCACACCACAGATAATTAATACTTAATACTCAGTTCCACTGTTCTCAGAAGTTCCATGACTATTTCCTACAAGTTATCACAGATCCCCTGAGAAGGCAAAAGAGAGCAGAAAGAGAAAATTTTTAAAGGATCAGGAATACAGAATCATTTAGCCTAAAAGATCCTAAGAGCAAGAAGCCAGATGAGGACTGATCTTGAAGATCTTCAATTAAATCAACTGCTTCTCTATCCTTATCCTATACATTTCAAACTGTTTAGAGAAAAAATATAGTGGGAACTTATAGATATTTATTTGAACTATATTATGTACATATAAATCCACTGTTTTCAGTAGCAGAAAATTATCGACTATATGGACTACAGCCCGCCAGACTCCTCTGTCCATGGGATTCTTCAGGCAAGAATACTGGAGTGGGTTGCCATGCCCTCCTCCAGGGCATCTTCCCAACCCCGGGATCAAGCCCACATCTCCTGCATTGGCAGGTGGGTTCTTTACCACTAAGCCAGCTGGGAAGCCCACTTAGCACAAATCCATTGTTTTCAATAGCAAAACCATACTGTGAAATTTAAGGTCATTGGCTTTAATATTGCTTTAGGAAATATGGTGCAAAAAAATAGAGAAATAAAAACTATTTCAAAATATGCATAAAATCTAAAGGTACCTTCATTTTAGATTTTAATATATACCCATCTAATTTTCACTGGTTTTCTTCTTTTCAATCTAAGTAAATATATGTACACACACACACAAATATATATGATATTATTATTGTACAATAAGTACACAGATCAATTACCATTTCAAATAAGCTTCACTCTACCTATGGAGCTTAGGAAGAAACAAGACTGGTGGTACCTATTTTGAGATTATGAAAACTGAAGCACAAAGGGGTTAAATGCCTTTCTCACCACAAGGTCACAGAGAGAATCTATGCCAGGGAAAGAGAGAAGGGGCCTCTCCTTCATTGCATACTGTTTTATATGTTAACCATCAGGCACATGCTAAGTCAATGGATGCTGGCACTTTACATAAATATATGATGATGCAGTGCTATATGTAATAAAAATCTGAAGCATGAAATGTGGAAGCAATTCAAGAAAACAGATCTCACATTTTTGCCTTTGTCAGAGTCAGAATCTGACATGCTCTGATTAAAATTCAACATCTGCAGGCATTTAAAATTAAAATATACAGGTATTCATGTTTTCCTCCTTCCACAGTGTTTTATTGCTGCTTTTTTCATCTTAAATATTAAAAACATTACATTATTTTATTTCATATGTCGAACTTCATGTCTCAGTATATTACACATTGCCCTTTCACCCCTGAGCTCTGGTTCAAATCCAGCTCTTAGCTGGGGAAATAAAAAACATCTGAAATTATTTAGCAGACTCATCTCAGGGCCTAATGGACTACAGTTTACGTTAACTTGACAAACACAACAAACAAACAGATTTGCCACAAATTAAAATGTTTATGTGAAAACATTTGGGAATGAATAGTATAAAAAGGCCTCTCAGACAGACCTGAAAGCCATGCCTTTATTTCACAGAGAATTTGAAACAAAGACAGAGAAAAATCTGGGCTGCACCTGTCCCACCCCAAACAGGTGAATGAAAGACTCAGGTCATAGGAATGCCCCTCCACCATTTTGTAGAGGGCAGGGTGGGAGGTAGGAGAGGTGAGGGGTGGGAATTACAGTTTGGAAGGGCTCAAGGGATGGGAGGATAAGAGAAAACAGCCCTAAACTCAATCGTCAGCTGTATCACATTACTCTTTTGTTCTTGCAAAAATTATTTATCGAGGCATGCACTGCATAAAAACACTTTGCTGGGTACTTTTTCATTGGTGCCTTCTAGCAAGTCAGGAAAATCAAGGTAACTTTGGCCAAAGGCAAATCAAAGAAATAAGTCAATTATTCTCTTGAGGGCCAACTTTTATGAACAAGTTTATATTTCATGATTTAAAGACAAAAGAGACCATAGGCCATTAATGTTAAATCTGCACCACCACCAGCCACCGCCCCCCGACCCACCCCAGCAGTTGATGATAACTGCCTGCAGAGGCAAGGGGTAAGCAGGCTGGGATGGGGCTGCCGGGGGCTGGGGAGGGCACGCCCCACATAAAGCATTCCTACTTTTTAAAATATGAAATACCATGTAGTCCAAATAAAATACATGTGCAGGCCACCAGCAGGGAATCTCTTCCCTAAGCCCCCTCAAAGCCCCACAGTTGATGACCAGAGTCTGTCCCTTTCTCCTCCATCCCCTCTTCCCTCCCCCATTGCCTCATCTTCAGAAGCACAAGAAACAATTGCATCTACAAGGGGAACAGGTAATTCAAGTCCCCAAGTCAGAAGTTCAGAGTGTACCACAGTCCCTCAAAGATTCTGTTAAAATGCATGTTCCTCGGCCCACTCCCAGCGATCCTGATTCTGAAGGTTTGGCATAGGGCCTGGAAGTATGCATTTTTAAGGATTTTCAGATGATGTGGATCACCGGAAAGTCGTTCAAGAGCCATGCTTTGGAGAACACTGTCTACGCTGTAGCAGGGACCTGCCTCCTGTTCTCAGTGGATTTATCAAAGACCAGCACAGTGGAAATGGGCAAAGACCCACCCTGTCATTTTCATTGCTTCCCTTCCAATGTCTTTAAGGGCACTGAGGGCTAGAATTATCCTAGACAGAGGATCTGATACAGCTAGAATAAGACAGAGCATTTCAGATGATATGATGGGGGCCATCCCATGTCTCCCCTAGTGGGTGGCTCACAAGCTCACTCAGTTGTCTTCTTGGTAGCACACACCTCTGTTTTGTGTTTTCTGCTGGCAGAAGGGCCTTCCTCCCAACCCACCTACAGTGTGTAGACCTGAAATTTGGTTTTAATATTTGCTTAAATTTGGCTCATCTTTGCTTTTAATCCTCCACGCAACAGCAACAGAAAGCTTCAGGCACCATTCTTGGACGGTAGAGAACCATTTTCAAGGTGTTAAGTGACACACCAAGAAAGGCCATGGTAAGGGAAATGTTGAATTCAAGTTAGCTCTGAATCAAGACCTTGTAGTAATACTTCATTGATTTGAATTCCAATTTATGATCAGTTTGAAAGGTCTTCCCCAGGTTCTTTCAGCTTCTCAGTAGCACACTCAGAAATATTTTATTCTCTCATACCTTGTAAGTGAAGTTTCTGCCAAGACAGAGCTGCACTCAAGCCTTCAAATTTGGTAGCATTAACTCCAGTAACATAACTGACACTCCACTTAAGAGAAGGGGAAAAAAATTGTAAAAACCTGCTTCACTTAAAATTTGACAGGTCCCTAACAGAGTAACTGGGATGCTGTCTCCAAACGTTTTCAGTCCTGTCTTTGCCATATCTGCCCCTGGAGTGTGTTCTTGAACATCTTGGGGCTTCATAAATCCTTCTCTCTTGACACCCAGCCCCCAACAAGGAATGTGTTGGACAGATGGCATTAATCACTGGGTGCTGATCTGGCTTCTGGGTAGATAAAATACCTTGGTGAGGGGAGAATGGTATGGTTCACTTTGCATCGTCTTCTGCACTGCCTTCACCATAAGATACCTTATAGTCAAGGGTGGTCAGATGAGAAAAAAAAATTCCCCTCTATTTAGGAATTTCATGGGAACAACCCAAATTCAGTTAATGAACTCACCTCGGTCTCACATGATTATAGCTAGACAAGAGTGGAAAAGATGGGTTTCTGTAGTGGAGAGTGAAATGGTGATAACTGTGGGGTTTTGCCCTAGTATGCATTATGGTAGGCACTTTAAAAGCAGAAAATTGGTATTTTTCTCATGTTGGGCATTGCTATATGGGCCAGTTACAATAGGCAGAGGCATTTCACACTTTCTGTGAAGGGTTTTGTTATTAGAAACACCACAGTGGGGTCAAAGGTACACTCTCTTGAAAAGAAGCTTTCAAAAATAAGATAAAAACAATTTTTGATAAAAAGTTAACTCAGATTTACTTACTTAACTGACTAGGCAAACAACAATTATTTATCAAGACTGTTATAGTCACAGGACTATATGCTATATTAATAACAGTATAAGATAAAATAAGACCTTTCCATACTTTCCAAAAGCATAAAATGTTTAAACAGTCAAGACTGACTTAAGATGAGGAAACAATTATAACTCCAATGTCCAGCACTGAGTGTATTTGGCCCACAACAGATATTTAATCTTTTCTTACATGCACAATAAATGAACATTAAAATTTGAGATATAGATTACAAATTCTATAGATCCAATAAGAGATGGTATTTAAGTGTAAGAGACATATTTCAAGCTCCTTTGACCATGGTGTCCAACTCTCAAGAAGCAACTTGGGGATTCATGACCCACAGAACTTGCTTTGGGAACTCTAGCTCAGACACACTTCATGGGAGATGTAGAATTCCTACGGGTGATGCAAAGAGCAAAGGATTAAATGGGTAGAAATAAGGGGAAAATCCAGGCAGACAGAATAACAGGGAAAAAAAAAAAGGCAGAGGTAGAGCTAACCTAGAGCATGGGAGGGTGGGTCAGGGAAGTTTACCTAACTGGTTATAACTTAAATCTCTAGAGAATGAATGAACTGGGTTTTTATAATATCCTGGTTGGCCAAATAGCATTTGTTTTAACCAAAATAGTTGGTGAAAGCCTGAGGTAAACTTGTAACGGGACAATAAGCACTTGGATTTATAATCTCTTAGAAAATGAGCAATCCATTAGACCATATTTGGGACCCCACGTACAGACCACCAAGCCTAATAGCTTCCTGATTCTATCAAAAGCATCAGCAGAGACTGTGTTTAGGAGGGGAGGTGGCAGAGGAATATGAAGGAAAGGGGGCACGTCTTCTTTATATACTTTTCTTCAAAGTAAGAGATAACACAACAACTTTTGTGGATCTAGGTGGTTTTATTTCTTCGCTGATATTTCAACATCTTGTAATACACAATCATTTCTTACATCTCCTTCACTTCTTTTTTTCTAAATGAACCTGCAGGAAAAATTCTGATTGTTACCCTTTCTGTCCTGTCTTGAGCAGGCATTAAGCCATGTCTGTGAAGTGAATCACCTCAACTCTTTATTTCCTCTTTTGCAATAAACGGAGTGAACTCAAAGACGGTCTTTCAAACTCTACTTACCCTTCGTACTATGAGAGCTACTTTGTTTTGTAATTTATTTTGAATTTGGAGTATAATTGTTTTACAATGTTGTATTCGTTTCTGCTGTACAGCAGCGTGGATGGGTCATAAGTATCCAAATATCCCCTCCCTCTTGTGCTTCCCTCCATCCTACCTCCCTCATCCCACCCCTCTAGCTACTTATGATGTTGAAATAAGTCCTGTCAGGTGAAGGAAATCCATATCTACCTAGCCCTCTGCTGAGGACACCGCAACCTGGAGGCAGCCCTTTTTCAGAACTTGTGCCCTATCTACCCAGCACCATCACTACAGCCAATCACTCTATATTCTTCTGACATTTTTAAAGACCTGTCTTTTCTACAAGAATGTGAAATGGTTGATTTAGGGACCAGATGGTTTTCATCTTTGCCTACCTAATCTTATTTCTGAAGGCAACACCCAGAGGCAGTATGGCCTGGTGGTTGAGAACAAAGGCTCGGGCCCTGAGTGAGTTGGAATCCTGGCTCGGCCAAGTTACAGGTTGAATGGCCCTTGGAAATTTGCTTATGTTCTCTCAATGACTCTGTCTTGTTACTTATAAAAACAGGATTAAAATGATAGCTATTACACTTTATGATATGATGTTTGTTGTTGTTCAGATGCAAAGTCATGTCCAACTCTTTGCCACCCTATGGACAGCAGCACATCAGGCTCCTCTGTCCTCTATGATCTCCCAGAGTTTCTCAAATTCACATCCACTGAGTCGGTGATGCTATTTAACCATCTCATCCTCTGCCACCCCTTTATGATAGGATAAATAAGCATAAAATACTTAGAACCATGATTAGGTTATTTTTAAGAACCAACACATACTAAGTGTTTGGCAACTGCTTGATTAAAAGAATGTTTATCAAAATAGGGGGTTATGTGGGAATAGATTGATTATTATTAATAAAATACATATGTAGGATTTGGGGGGGAGACAAAGTTAAATAAGAGAGTCCATGCCAATATGAAAACTAAAGTCTAGAAGGAAAATTAAGCCATGAACACATGCAGTTACAACACCAGACAGAATATGATAAACACTCTGTAAGAAGAAACAAAGTGTAGCAGAAGTTCTGAGGAGAGGAGAGATGATTTCCAACAGAAGGGATCAGTAGAGGCTTCGTGGCCGAGTTGATATATCTTTCAACAGACCAGAGCTGTGTTTACATAGCATCTGTTCCATCATCTCCCCTAGTCTTCTTCCCCCTGGAGATTAGTAGATTAAAAGGGGGAAAATCCTTCTTTACAATACACAGAAATTGAGATTCAGAGAGTCAAATTTGCATCTTGTTTTGGGCTAATCACTTAAATTCCAAGTTCTGTTTTTGAACAACAAGGACAGGGGATGGGTTTTCCCAAAGGGTTGTCTGCTGTTTTGTGCAACCAGAAAACTTTTTCTGCCAAGCACCAGAGGCATACGCATGAGCGTAACACCAGGAGAGCAGCCAAGGCCCCACTTGGGTTGCTTTTATTGTTTGTCTAAAGTGGATGTTTTTCCAAGCAAACTGCATTGTGTTCCAAAAGGAGATCCATCATACTTGTCTTTGTGGTTGCAGAGCAGAAATCAGAATGATGGGCTGATATGTGCCTGGGCCAAAGGAAAAGATGCTCCAGATCAGAGGCCCCTCCCTTTGCCTGGTCCTTTTTAAGAACAAGAAAATCTATGGAATGAAAATGTAGCAACTGACACTGAAGGAACCAATCCCTAGGGTTTGACATTCAGGGAGTTTTGAACACTGGGGAAACCCAACCTAGCCACTGGGAGCCTTCACCCAAACCATATGGAGGGCAGAACCAGTTAACATTTGTCCAGTGAGGTATACTTCTTAAATTCTGGAGTGTTAAGTCACATTTTGAAAGTTTGGATGCTTCTAGGGTTTATAGCCCAGATTTCTGACCCCACCAAATATATGCACTCCTAACTGCATCAAGACTATTGTTAAGTATTTTCTGAACATTAAAACCATAAATTCCTTAATATTTGACAAAAAATATATATCCATCCTTAAAAATTCATGTTTTTGTGGCTCTTCAAAGAAGCCTATATTTGAAATTATACTTCTTGCTTTTCAATGTCTCAACATACTAGACTGGTTTCAAATTACTAAATCTGAGTCAAATGAAGAATTTTAAAACACTAGCCTAGTACAACTCCCTAAAGAATATGTCCAGGATCTTCGTGCACCTATTTTTTTTCATTCTTTACATCTAATCTGCCTACAAGTTTTGTCAAACCTTCTACAGTCTTATTTTCCTTTGTCTCTGTGTTTTTAATCCCCAAACCAAAACCCCAGTAAGTTATTCAAATAACTGGCCAATCTGTCTTCCAGAAAAAGCTTTTCCAGCAAAAGAGCCATTTAAAATCATACATCCAGTAAAAACAAAAATTTTTAGCAACAAATGGGGAACTATTGTTCCCTTCCCCATTTGCTGTGCCTTAGGAATCAGAGGGCTTCCCTGATAGCTTAGTTGGTAAAGAATTCATCTACAATGCAGGAGACCCTGGTTGAATTCCTGGGTTGGGAAGATCCGCTGTAGAAGGGATAGGCTGCCCACTCCAGTACTCTTGGGCTTCCCTTGTGGTTCAGCTGATAAAGCATACATACCTGCAATGTGGGGATTCAATCCCTGCGTTGGGAAGATCCCCTGGAGAAGAGAAAGGCTACCCACTCCAGTATTCGGGCCTAGAGAATTCTATGAACTCTATAGTCCAGGTGGTCACAGAGACTTCGACACAACTAAATGACTTTCATGTTCACATTAGGAATCAGGAGAATGCCTTCTACAGAAAGGCTTAATAGCTAGGGAGGTCAGTTTGCAGAGGCTATCTCAGACTTCCAACAGTACCTCAGGACAAGTCATGATGCCATTCTTTCCCACAGGCATATTCTCCATGAGTTGGCCAACCCCTGCCTCCTGCATATCCATAATGCATATTTATCTCCTGACCTTTCACTGACACCTGCTCCTTTACCATTAGTTCAACACAGATTAGCCTGATACCTCCTCCTGCCAACTCCTCCATACCCAGCCCTCTACCAAACTTGGTCATTGCATCCTGTTGGCTCCTCTTAATCCATAATCCACTTGTTGTTCACTTTTCTCAAGTTGTTTCCTTATCTCATGCTGATTTCCTTAGCTAACGTCATTTCTCCCACAGTTCACTGATGACGCCACTGTTACTTGTTTGGTTCAGTTCAGTTCAGTAGCTCAGTCATGTCCCACTCTGGGACCCATGGACTGCAGCACGCCAGGCTTTCCTGTCCATCACTAACTCCTGGAGTTTACTCAAACTCACATCCATAGAGTCGGTGATGCCATCCAACCATCTCATCCTCTGTCGTCCACTTCTCCTCTTTCTTTTCCAGCATCAGGGTCTTCTCCAATGAGTCAGTTCTTCACATCAGGAGGCCAAAGTATTGGAATTTCAGCTTCAGCATCAGTCTTTCCAATGAATATTCAGGACTGATTTCCTTTAGGATGGACTAGTTGGATCTCCTTGCTGTCCAAGGGACTCTCAAGAGTCTTCTCCAACACCACAGTTCAAAAGCATCAATTCTTTGGTGCTCAGCTTTCTTTGTAGTCCAACTCTCACATCCATACACGACTACTGGAAAAACCATAACTTTGACTAGACATACCTTTGCTGGCAAGATTATATCTGCTTCTACTTGTAGTCTATTCCAGTTCTCTCTACCTCCATGTCTACAGCTTCAGACCATGATTTGATCCCACAATCATACAGCAAACTCTTGCTGAAGTCTATGCTGTCCACTTATACCATCCCCCTCACTAATTTAAGATTTCTCCCCAACTCCAAATAAGCACCTGACTAAGTTTTCTTCTTCACTGTATTCAAGGCCATTGCCCTCGATGACTTTAACACCTACACCCTGGACTTTACTCATTCTTCTTAACCCTTCTGTTACTCGACATAGCTGACTCAAACCTCCTTAAACCAAAGTCCTCCTTTGCTCTCATGGCACTCAAAACATTGCCACTTCTACTCTAGCTTCTTCTCTAGGTTCTCTTTAGTCACTCATTCATGTCCGACTCTTTGCAACCCATGGACGGTAGCCCTCTAGGGTCTTCTGTCCATAGGATTTCCCAGGGAAAAATACTGGAGTGGGTTTGCATTTCTTTCTCCAGGGAGTCTTCCCAACCCAGGGATCAAACCCGGGTCTCCTGCACTGCAGGAAGATGCTTTACTGTTTGAGCCACCAGGGAAGCCCCTCTTTCTTCTCTGTTCCATAAACTGATGTGTCCTCCAAGATTCAGTTTTTTACTTTTTTTATTTTTACACTCTAGAAATCTCATCTGCTGCTTAATTCTACATGGATAAATCTGTAATTCTTACACATTTACAAAGCTTAATGGTCATATTCAACTGCTTAATGGCCCACTCCCATCCAGACGTATTTTTGGCATCTCAGTATGTCATCAAGTCCTTTCTCCCTCCTGATTTCTCTATTTCCATTACTTTTTCAAACATTTTCCCAGTCATACAAGTGTAAAACCTAAGAATCATTGCATTTACTCCTGGCCAAATCTATTAACTACTGTTAGCTGTTTTCTTGTTTCAACTAATCTCTTTTCTTTAATTCATGTCCTTTTAAAGTAAATATCATTATCTCCATTTTATGAATACAAGTTTAGAGGTTAAGTATTTCCCAGTGTTACAAATCAGGTAAGTTTTTGAGATACGGTTAACATTCAGGTCAATCTAAGGCCAGAACCTGGGTTTTTTCCTTTCATCAAACACCCTCTCCCAAAATAGATAACATTGTTAAACAAAATAAGAATAATATAAAATATGTGCAATTAGGAATAAATGGTTCTATACCTCAACATAATAAAAGCCGAATATGATAAACCCACAGCAAACATTATCCTCAATGGCAAAAAATTGAAAGCATTTCCCCTAAAGTGAGGAATAAGATAAAGGTGCCCACTCTCACTACTACTATTCAACATAGTTTCAGAAGTTTTAGCCACAACAGCAGAGACAAAAAAGAAATATAAGGAATCCAGACTGGAAAAGAAGAAACAGAACTTTCATTGTTTGCAGATGACATGATCCTCTACATAGAAAACCCTAAAGATATCACAAGGAAATTACTAGAGCTAATCAATGAATATAGAAAAGTTGCAGGATATAAAATTAATACACAGAAATTCCTGCATTCCTATACATTAACAATGAGAAAACAGAGAAATTAAGGAAACAATCCCATTCACTATTGCAATTAAAAGAATAAAATACTTAGGAATAAATTTACCTAAAGGAACAAAAGACCTATATATAGAAGACTATAAAACACTCATGAAAGAAATTAAAGATGACACAAATTGATGGAGAAACATACCGTGTTCATGGATTAGAAGAATCAATATAGTGAAAATGAGTTTACTACACAAAGCAATCTGTAGATTCAATGCAATCCTTATCAAGTTATAAAGATATTTTTCCAGAACTAGAACAAATAATTTCACAATTTGTATGGAGACACAAAAATCCTTGAATAGCCAAAGCAATCTTCAGAAAGAAAAATGGAACTGGAGGAATCAACCTACCTGACTTAAGACTATACTACAAAGCTATAGTCATCAAGACAATATGCTACTGGCACAAAGACAGAAATATAGGTCAATGGAACAAAATAGAATGCCCAGAGATAAATTCACGCAACTATGGGCACCTTATCTTTGACAAAGGAGGCAAAAATATACAATGGAGAAAAGACAATCTCTTTAACAAGTGGTGCTGGGAAAACTGGTCAACCACCTATTAAAGAATGAAACTAGAACACCTTCAAACACCATACACAAAGATAAACTCAAAACGGATTAAAGATATAAATGTAAGACTAGAAACTATAAAACTCTTTGAGGAAAACATAGAACACATTCTGACATAAATCACAGCAAGGTCCTCTATGACCCACCTCCCAGAATAATAGAAATAAAAGCAACAATAAATAAAGAGGACCTAAAATAAAAAAAGCTTTCGCACAATGAAGGAAACTATAAGCAAGATGAAAAGACAACCTTCAGAGTGGGAGAAAATAATAGCAAACAAAGCAACTGACAAAAAATTAATGGCATTGAAACATGTTAATTTTCATATGTGAAATCAATCTCCAGCCCAGGATGGATGCTCGGGACTGCTGCACCGAGATTTCCCTGGGGGAGGGAGGTGGGAGGGAGGAGGGAGGTGGGTTCTGGAGGGGGAGCATATGTACACCCATGGCGATATCATGTCATTGTATGGCAAAACCAATAAAAAAAAAGTATACAAGCAGCTCATGCAGCTCAATACCAGGAAAATAAATGACCCAAACAAAAAATGGGCCAAAGAACTGAGCAGACATTTCTCCAAAGAAGATATACAGATGGCTAACAAACACATGAAAAGATGCTCAATATCACTCATTATCAGAGAAATGCAAATCAAACCACAATAAGGTACCACCTCACACCGGTCAGAATGGCTGCTATCCAAAAGTCTACAAACAATAAATGCTGGAGAGGGTGTGGAGAAGAGGGAACCCTCTTACACTGTTGGTGGGAATGCAAACTAGTACGGCCACTATGGAGAACAGTGCAGTGATTCCTTAAAAACTGGAAATAGAACTGCCACAGAACCCAGCAATCCCACTGCTGGGCATACACACCAAGGTAACCAGAACTGAAAGAGACACTTGTACCCCAATGTTCATCGTGGCACTGTTTACAATAGCTAGGACATGGAAGCCACTTAGATGCCCATAAGCAGATAAATGGATAAGAAAGTTGTGATACATATACATAATAGACTATTACTCAACTATTAAAAAGAATGTATTTGAATCAGTTCTAATGAAGTGAATGAAATTGGAGCCTAATATACAGTGTGAAGTAAGTCAGAAAGAAAAACACCAGTACAGTATATTGACACAGATATATGGAATTTAGAAATATGGTAATGATGACCCTATATGTGAGATAGCGAAAGAGACACAATTACAAAGAACAGACTTTTGGGCTCTGTGGGAGAAAGCAAGGATGGGATGATATGAGAGAATAACACTGAAACCTGTATATTACCATATGTGAAACAGATGACTAGTCCAAGTTCGATGCATGAAACAAGGCACTCAAAGTCGATGAACTGGGACAACCCAGAGGAATGGGATGTGGAGGGAGGTGGAAGGGAGGTTCAGGATGGGGGGACACATGGCACCTGTGGCTGATTCATGTCAATGTATGGCACAAACCACCACAATATTGTAAAGTAATTAGACTCCAATTTAAAAAAATAAATTAATTTTAAAAAATGGTTCTACATTTTATAGTTTCTTCCTCCTTTGTAAAAGCTCATATTAATTAATTGAGCTCTTTTTTAAAAAAAAATCTTATTTTAAAAGTCAAAAAGTCAACTCATATATCATATATAAATGACAGAAGAAACTCAGATTTGGAGATTGGAGAACATTAGCTTTGGAGTGGACTGGGTTCCATGTCTCAGTTCCACACACTAGTGATATACACTTAGTCAAGTTGCCCAATTTTTCTGTGCCTTGGTTTCTTTATCTTTAATAATAGTGGTCAACTTCTACAGTTGTGAGTCATACTTGAAATCTAATACAGACAAAGTTTTTTGGTATATGTAAGTGCTCAGAATAGATGATGCAACTTGAAGCATACATTCAGCTAAGTTTGGGTGAATGGGATAGGAAGGTGGGCTGCATTCTTCAGAACTTTCATAGATGGAAGATACCTAAGGGGCAGGGAAGCACCCTGGAAGATACACCAATGTGGGAAATTCAAGTGCAGGGAAAAGGAAATTACCTAAACATATTCATCAGCCACATCAATACTTGGCTCCCACATATGATATTTGGTTTGGTTTATTCATGGCATAAGGGCTTCTCCAATGGCACAGACGTAAAGAATCCACCTGCAATGCAGGAGCCACAGGAGATGTGGGTTCAGTCCCTGGGTTGGGAAGGTCCCCTGGAAGAGGAAATGGCAACCAATTCCAATATTCGTGCCTGGATAATCCCATGGACAGAGAAGCCTGACGGGCTACAGGACAGTTCAGTTTGGGTCAGTCATTCAGTCATGTCCGACTCTTAGAGACCCCATGGACCACAGTACACCAGGCCTCCCTGTCCATTACCAACCCCTGGAGTTTACCCAAACTCATGTCCATTGAGTTGGTGATGCCATCCAACCATCTCATCCTCTATCATCCCCTTCTCCCCCTGCCTTCAATCTTTCAAATGAGTAAGCAACAGGGTCTTTTCAAATGAATAAGCTCTTCACATCAGGTGACCAAAGTATTGGGGTTTCAGCTTCAACATCAGTCCCTCCAGTGAACACGCAGGACTCAACTCCTTTAGGATGGACTGTTTGGATCTCCTTGCTGTCCAAGGGACTCTCATTCTCCAACACCACAGTTTAAAAGCATAAACTCTTTGGCGCTCAGCTTTCTTTATAGTCCAAATCTCAGGTCCATATATGACCACTGGAAAAAGCATAGCCTTGACTAGACAGACCTTTATTGGCAAAGCAATGTCTCTGCTTTTAAACATGCTGTCTAGGTTGGTCATAACTTTCCTTCCAAGGAGTAAGCATCTTATAATTTCATTGCTGCAATTACCATCTGCAGTGTTTTTGGAGCCCCCCAAAATAGTCAGCTATTGTTTTGCACTGTTTCCCCATCTATTTCCCATGAAGTGATGGGACCAGATGCCACAATCTTGGTTTTCTGAATGTTGAGCTTTAAGCCAACATTTTCACTCTCCTCTTTCACTTTCATCAAGAGGCTCTTTAGTTCTTCTTCACTTTGTGCCATAAGGGTGGTGTCATCTCCATATCTGAGGGTATTGATATTTCTCCCGACAATCTGGATTTCAGCTTGTGCTTCAACCAGCCCAGCGTTTCTCATGATGTACTCTCAGTTCAGTTGCTCAGTCATGTCCGACTCTTTGCAACCCCATGAATCGCAGCATGCCAGGCCTCCTTGTCCATCACCAACTCCCTGAGTCCACCCAAACCCATGTCCATCGAGTCGTTGATTTCATTCAGCCATCTCATCTCCTGTCATCCCCTTCTCCTGCCCTCAATCTTTCCCAGAATCAGGATCTTTACCAATGAGTCAGTTCTTCACATCAGGTGGCCAAAGTATTGGAGCTTCAGCTTCAACATCAGTCCTTCCAATGAACACCCAGGACTGATCTCCTTTAGGATGGACTGGCTGGATCTTCTTGCAGTCCAAGGGACTCTCAAGAGTCTTCTCCAACACCACAGTTCAAAAGCATCAATTCTTTGGCGCTCAGCTTTCTTCACTGTCCAACTGTCACATCCATACATGACTACTGGAAAAACCATATCATTGACTAGACGAACCTTTGTTGGCAAGGTAATGTCTCTGCTTTTTACTATGCTATCTAGGTTGATCATAACTTTCCTTCCAAGGAGTAAGCATCTTTTAATTTCATTGCTGTAATCACCATCTGCAGTGATTTTGGAGCCCAGAAAAATAAAGTCTGACACTGTTTCCACTGTTTCCCCATCTGTCTGCCATGAAGTGATGGGACTGGATGCCATGATCTTAGTTTTCTGAATGTTGAGCTTTAAGCCAACTTTTTCACTCTCCTCTTTCACTTTCATCAGGAGGCTTTTTAGTTCCTCTTCACTGTCTTTCATAAGGGTGGTGTCATCTCCATATCTGAGGTTATTGATATTTCTCCCGGCAATGTTGATTCCAGCTTGTGCTTCCTCCAGCCCAGCATTTCTCATGATGTACTCTGCATATAAGTTAAATAAGCAGGGTCACAATATACAGCCTTTACATACTCTCTCTTCTATTTGAAACCAATCTGTTGTTCCATGTCCAGTTCTAATTTGCTTCCTGACCTGCATACAGATTTCTCAAGAGGCAGGTCAGGTTGTCTAGCATTCCCATCTCTTTCAGAATTTTCCAGTTTATTGTGATCCACACAGTCAAAGGCATAGCCAATAAAGCAGAAATAGATGTTTTTCTGGAACTCTCTTGCTTTTTCGATGATCCAGCAGATTTTGGCAATTTCATCTCTGGTTCCTCTGCCTTTTCTAAAACCAGCTTGAACATCTGGAAGTTCATGGTTCACGTATTGCTGAAGCCTGGCTTGGAGAATTTTAAGAACTACTTTACAGCATGTGAGATGAGTGCAATTGTGTGGTAGTTTTAGTATTCTTTGGCATTGCCTTTCTTTGGGACTGGAATGAAACTGACCTTTTCCAGTCCTGTGGCCACTGCTGAGTTTTCCATATTTGCTGGCATATTGAGTGTAGCACTTTCACAGCATCATCTTTCAGGATTTGAAATAGCTCAAATGGTGGAATTCCATCACCTCCACTAGCTTTGTTCATAGTGATGCTTCCTAAGGCCCACTTGACTTCACATTCCAAGATGTCTGGCTCTAGGTGAGTGATCACACCATCGTGATTATCTAGGTAGTGAAGATCTTTTTTGTACTGTTCTTCTGTGTATTCTTGTCACCTCCTCTTAATTACTTCTGCTTCTGTTAGGTCCATACCATTTCTATCCTTTATTGAGCCCATCTTTGCATGAAATATTCCCTTGTTATCTCTAATTTTCTTGAAGAGATCTCTAGTCTTTCCCATTCTATTGTTCTCCTCTATTTCTTTGCATTGATTATTGAGGAAGGCTTTCTTATCTCTCCTCACTCTTCTTTGGAATTCTGAATTCAGATGGGTATATCTTTCCTTTTATCCTTTGCTTTTCTCTTCTCTTCTTTTCACAGCTATTTGTAAGGCCTCCTCAGACAGCCATTTTGATTTTTTATGTTTCTTTTTCTTGGGGATGGTCTTGATCCCTGTCTCCTGTACGATATCAGAAAACTCCATCCATAGTTCATCAGGTACTCTATCATATCTAGTCCCTTAAATCTATTTCTAATTTCCACTGTATAATTGTGAGGGCTACTCGTCATCAGGTCACAGAGTCAGACACAACTGAAGTGACTTAGCACATTCATTGTATAGACCCAAGCATACAGTTAGGTTTAATAAGCATTCATTGAATATCCCCTAAGTGCCTTTTGACTAATAAAATGATTAACAGGTGATATCTGACTACATTCTATGACTTGAGCATCTAATCTCCAAAGTATTTTCAAATAAATAGACCCTACATAAATAAACATAGTTACACATGTGTGTGAAAAGTATAACCTAATTTAATAACATAAATATCACTAACATACATATCTTCTATCCTCCTCCCATACCTCATGGAAAAACCTTGGCCTGAATCCTTGACACCCTATCTCATCATCTCTTTCCAAGTTAGATGACTGTTCTCTATTCTGCAGTGACCTTCAGGTCTTTTTTCAGCCCTCACCTTCCATCAGCCATCCTCCTTAACTATCATTATAAATCTACTTCCCCTTCTTTTCTAAGCCAATAAACTTTCCACTTTCTTCTCTGTTCGGTTGAAGTGCCTATCAGCTATCAACCCCAATTTATCAGCTTCTTTCTTCTTCTCCCCACAGCTTCTGCTTTGTGTTAGTCAACCTCCTTGTTGGTCCAACTGAACTCTCCTCTAACCATTCATGCATGCTGCTTCCTTTGGACCTCTTCTACAATAATTTACCCAGTCTCACTTCTCAAATCAAAGGCCAAAAATTCCTCTTCCTCCACAAAGTCCTCCAGAGTTAAATACAAAAGGAGATAATGCTTTTCCCTTGCTCTGATAATCTACTCAAACATTCGTTCACCCAATACCAGGAGCAGTTCATCTAAATATTGGTTTTTTTAGATTAGTAGAGTTACCACTTCATTCTCATGTCATTACTTATTTGTTGTACTCTACATCTGTCCTATTTTGAAATTATCTGAGGAGACTAAAATCTTAGACAGTTGGCATCTGAAGCATCATTTCTTCACCAGTACCTCCTAATTCTATAAGACACAAAGTCATCCTCAGAGATTAATATTTCTTTCTGCCAACTTCTTAGTAGGGACTTGGGGTGTAGATATGATGGTAGACTTTATAGAAAGAAGAGATGGCATGTGGTAATATTTGAATATACTGAATATGCCTGATTATTAGGCAAAATTCCCCCTTAAATCTCTTATAAAAGAATCACCTTATATGGAATACTTGCTAAGTATCATATAATGGGGATGCTTTCTCAATTACTTTATTCTAAACAACAAATGCCACTGGATGGAAACTCATTAGACTGAAACAGGCTCAATCAGTGCTAGCTTTAGAAGTTTGCAGAAGTCATCTGATATGAACAGTACTTTTAAAAGGAAAAATTACCACAGATTTAGTCATTATTCCTGGATGTTTGACAATTCCGCATGTTGGCTGTCATTTTAATGAGACTTTCAAGGTCCACTTAAGTGGTTCTATTGTAGGGACCACAGGGTGATTTTTTAAAAAATCCCAATACTATGCAAATGGGTACATGTGACTGGAATAAAATTTGCGGTACTGTATTTCACATTCAGATTCAAAACATGAAATCAAAATGATGGCAACAGACTCTAGGAAACTATACTAGATGATTTGAAAAAATAGCTCTACTGGTGACAAAGGGTCTGTTACTTCTTGACTGTCGCCAAGGTTCATGTGAAGAATTCAAATAAAAATTATGTCACATGTGAACTCAAAAAGTTGGTTCTCAAATAGTGTATCTTTACATATAAGACGTGATTATAAGTATATGTGTGAGATTAAGATATTAGGTCAAATATCATAAGTAAACATCTAATAAGTAATCAATTAATTAATAAGTACATATCATAAGTAAGAAGACTATCTATTACATGAGTCAAAAAGTTTATTTATTGGGAGATTACATCATGAAAAGAATAGTATCTCATATATTGAGGCTGGCCTTAATCAGATGTCATGGGGTGCATGAGTGTGTATAATGTAGGTGGAGTTAATAGATTTGTATGGACAGACAATTGGCTGAGGGACTGGCTCAGGAAAAAGAAGAATGATATATTTTCTTACCATTTCACAGCAAGGTCACTAGTGTGTCTGGTACTAAGAAAGATTGGGACACTCTGGTCTGGAGGACAAGAATGAATTCAGTTTAGCTCATTGTATTCTATTCCCAGAACTGCCAGTGCTCACGGAATATCATTCATTGGCAGTTAGGAGGTGCCAGGAGGCTATTTACTGCATCACCTTTCTCATTTATTACATAACACAAAAGAATGGAATCTGAAAAAGACAAGAGGTGGAGAGATGTTCAGCCTAAGATAATGGTGTGTGCGCCACCTTTAACCTTCTCTGTAAATTCTGCTAGGTATTTGTTAAAACCCACTGTTGGACTTTTTCTAGCTAAAAGGCCTCCTTTTGTTGAGCAATTTCAATGTATAGTCACATTTTGAATGGTTGCCAGCTAAAATTCTTGCATTAGGCTCCATGGCTGTCTGTTCCACCAAGACAAATAAGAACTGGCCCATCCCCTCATTGGAGCGCATTGTTCATGGTGCTGAGCAGTGATTTTCCATATCAGACTGTCTTTGCATTCACCCCAGGAGGAAGGGTGAGCCTGGTTTATAGAGTTCTCATTTCTCACAAAGCAGCAACATCTGGAGGGCTGAGCAGTTTGTTGGCAGGTCCAGCCCGAAGGAATTCAGCTACGGTTCCGATTGGCTCTTATCAGTAGGTGTCACTAAAGACAGCTTCAGAGACAGAAAAATAAATAGGCCAATTAAACAATGCCAAGAACAGACTATTTTATGGCCATCTCTCCTCTTTTTATTGTTATTCCAACTGCAGAAGTTTCAAGGTTTCAAATTATCCTTTGGTTTCTATTTTTTTTTCCCCTGCTGCTAATGAATATTTTTCCATTTTCCAAGTGCCTTCCTTCAGAGAGTGGGACATTTAATTAATAAATTTAGTTTTTGTGCCTGATGTAGTGGATTAGCAAAATGAAAACAGATGAAGATTAACTCTAACAGTTTATTGCAATGAGGCCGCAGCCGCTGTCTTACTGAACACAGACTAATGAATGCTTCACCAGCTCCTTTCTCTCTGTGATATGAGACACTCAGCACACGGAGAGAGCAAGATAGGTCAGCCCACCCCAAACACGTCTGAGTGTCCCCAAAGGACACAAGCACAGGAACTCTGGTGCAAGACCACACATTTCTGAGCCGGTAAGGAAAGGAACTCCCAGGCCTCTTTCCTGGAGAGGGGCCAGACTTGCTCACAGTGGCCACCGAGCTCACTGGCTTCACTGGTGACTGAGGCTTTCCCACCTGCAAAGAGATAAGCCCAGTGGGGATCTCAAAATTTGATCTCTAAATCCAAGCAACATGATATACATGGAGAGAGAACAGTTTTCTGATATATGAGTTAGCAGATACCTTATATATATTCATCTATAATTAGCTGAGAAAAAGAAGTTGGGTAAAATTGAAATGGATCGATTTTATTTGTAAAATGGACTGTGAACAGTATCAGAGCCAGAAAACTGGCTAGCACATGGGGCTAAGTAGGTACCCAGGAAATGATGGCTAAATGAATTAGCCATCTTCTAACTTAGAACATCAGGAAACTGTTCCAATGGGTCTTATATATGGCTTCTGCCATCCCTATGTACACTAACTTTGCATACACTTTGTGTTCATTCTTTCTGGGTTCCGGAACCTTCCAACTACATAAGGCTGGAAGACCAAACCAGCTGACTTTTAATTCCAAACTACTTACAATAATACTGGAGTGCGTTGTCATGCCCTTCTCTATGTCAAGCTAATAATAATGATAACAGCTGTCACTTACTGAGTATTTTGTGCCAGACTAAGCTCTATATGTTATCCCATGTAATTCCATCATAATCTTGCAAGATAGACATGATTATTATCCCTGTTTCATATGAGAAAACTGGGACCTAATCTCTTTAGGTTACTTGCTTAAGAGGACACAGAAATTTGTAGAATCAAGTTTAAAGCAGGTTCGTCTGACACAAACCTGTTCTTTTAATCAAATACTTCACAGCCCTTTCTTCTAACATGGAATTACTATTACTAAATCTTAATAAAAGGAATGGAGGATATACTTGGGAGAGGGAAAAATGGAGCATTAAGAGAAAATGAGTGAAGGTTAAATCTATACTGTGGGATTTATTACTAGGATGTTGGTGTTTAATATATGCTAGGGAAAAAAAAAAGTATTGCATGTTTCCATGGCTGGGAGTTATTTATGTTCACAGCACTGTCATCTAGTCTCCAAGCTCACCAATGAATGACTAGTAGTCCTAATTTTTACCTTGAACATTCTTCCCTGGCATCTTTCTGCAATTTTAGACTCCCAAGCCCAACTTATATGATGTCATTTTCATTTACTGGGTATAATTATTAATTATACAGTCCATAAATTCACATTTTTGTAGAATGATATCCAAGAAAAATGGTTCTGTGAATTGAAAGTTACTCACCAGAACTAGAACCCACTGGCCCAGGATGCTCCCACATCCACAGTTCATCTGTATAGAACCCACAGTGACCTCTACAACAAGAATGTCAAATCCAACCTTGCACTCTTATTTCAGATTAAAAATTTCAAACCTAAAGGTACATATACTCATCTTTAAAAAACTTACAAAGGTATTACTTACACATTTTAACAGATTTCATTATGTTAACAGAATTCATTATTTTTCATTATGTTCAATTCAGGATCTTCACTCCAGCAGTAGCCATAGAAGCCATGGAAACAAGATAACCTTGCACAGGCAAATGGCAAAGTGCTACAAGATGGTGCCAGAGTGTAGAAGAAAAACATGTAGATGCTTTATGGTCACAGAGATCTGGATTCAAACCCAGAACCCATCTCTCAATAGCTGTGTGAACTTCAAGTCTTTTTGAGAATTAAGTGAGATATGTATGTGAAGCAACTAGCACCATGCCTGCTTACAAAGTAAGTATCAAAAATATGAGTTAACTCGTTTTGTCGCAGCCGGCATGCTTCTGCGGGGGTCTCTTTTGATTACTTTCTATTTTATTTGAAAGTTCGTATTTCCAGAAGCTGACTTTCCAAAATGATAGGTATGCATACTTTAATATCAAAAGGAAAGAAATACTTGTTTATAAAAGAAATTTATAGAAATCAATGACTTTTCAGAAAGGCATGTAATTGTGATCAACTGTTAAGCTAACCATCCAAAAAGGCAGAGCCTCAAATAACTTATGAGAAATGGTGGAGCTAAGGCCTCTACTTCCTAGTAGACTACCTTCTGTCATAATTCTCTATACATGGTAACTAACATAAAATACATCCATTTAAATACCTGCATTTAAAAATGAGTTTTTGAGCAGTCACACAAAAATTATGAATCAAAGTGAAGCTGCAAAGTTGTACCAATCTTCTGTCTTCCCAGTTGCATGGTCTGAACAACATAGATTGTTATTGCTTACCTACTTCAAGTTGTAAGTGGTCCTAAACAGTAGGCAAGTAGCTTCTTTAGTTGATGAGACTTGAAACTCACCTATAAGAGTAATTTGTGCCTATAGTAAAAACCAATAATTTGTAAAAAGAATTATTACTATGTTAGAAATCAAGATGTTCTCAGATGAAAGAAAACCAAAAGAATCTGTTGCCAGGACACCTAACATAATTTAATGACTGAAGAAAGTTTTTTGAGCTGAAAATAAGAACCTTAAAACATTAAGAAGGAAGAAAGAATAGAGTCAGCAAAAATATGGGTAAATATAATAAACTTTTCATCTTGAGTTTTCTAAGTCATGTTCAATAATGATAGCAAAAATCACAACACTGACAGATGTGGTTCTAAATATATGAGGAGTAAATATTTAAGGCAATTATATTATTGATATAAATAGAGTAAAGGGAGGTAATGTCTCTGTACTTTATTCAAACTTGTAGGATGTCAACAGCAGTAGGCTTTGATGATAAGTTATGCATATAACTTATAAACTATATAGCTATAACTTCATAAACCTTAAAACTTTTAGGAAAAAAAATAGGAAAACTCTTCAGAACATAGCCCCAGGCAAAGCATTCCTACACTTGACATTAAAAGCATAACCTGTGAAAGGAAAAATAGATAAATTGGACTTCATCAAAAATAAAAATTTTTGCTCTGCTTGAGACCCTGTTAAGAGAAGGAAAAGATAAGCTATAAACTGGGATAAAATATTTGTAAATCACTTATCCAACAAAGTATGAGTACGGATTAGTGTCTAGAAAATATAAAGAACTCTCAAAACTCAACAGTACAAAAAAGTCCAATTACAAAATGTGCAAATGATATTAACAAAGAGAATATACAGATGGCAAATGAGAAAATAAAAAGATATTCAACTTCATTAGCCATTAGGGAAATACACACCAAAACCACAATGAGATATCACTATACATATATCAGAATAGCTAATACAAGAAATAATGACAACACCTGACACAGGCTGTATAACTCAATGTTACTGCTGACAGGAAAGGACAATGGTATAGCCACTTTGGAAAATAGTCTGGCAGTTCTTATAAAGCTGAACATGCAACTACCATATGACTTGGAAGTTGTACTCCTGAGTATTTATCCCCGAAAAACAAAAACTATGCTCACACACACACCTGTACACAAATGTTCATAGCAGCTTAGTCACAAAAAACTGGAAACAACCCAGATGTCTTTCACCTGGTGAATGACTAAACAAACTATGGTAAATCTATACCATGGAATATTGTTGTTTAGTCACTAAGTTACTAAGTGTTCGACTCTTTTGTGACCCCATGGACTGTAGCCTGCCAGGGTCCTCTGTCCATGTAACTTTCCAGGCAAGAATACTGGAGTGGGTTGCCATTCCCTTCTCCAGAGGATCTTCCCAAACCAGGGATTGAACCCACATCCCCAGCATTGGCAGGCAGATTCTTGATCACTGAGCCACCAAGGAAACCCACCAAAGAATACTACTCATCAATAAAAAAGAACAGACTACTAATGCATCAAAATAACTTGACTCAATGTCCAGAAAATTATGCTCAGTGGGAAAAAAAGCTAATCCCCCCAAATTATGTATTGTGTGTTTATTTATAAAACAGTTTCAAAAGGACAAGATTAGTAGCCTAGGACAGCACAGCAATGGGCAAGGAGCATCCCAATCAGTCCGTCACTCTCCAGTGTCTCCAAGGCCAGATGGTCACTGCAGCCCTTTCTCTGGATGCAAAGCAAAACACAGGCACCTCTGCCTGATACACATTCCTCATATTTCCTGGTATATAAAGTCCCCTGAAGATCCAGGTGGGGCCTTCTGGGCTGCTTAGTTGGAGCAATGACTGAGAGTTCCTATTGCTCCTCATCCTCACCAGCATTTGGTATTATCAGTGTTCTGGACGTTGGCCATTCCTACAGAAGCTTATGGATCAGCCCCTCCTGCCAGGAAGTCTGCACAAACCTCTAGACCAGCCTCACCCACCAGAGGGCAGACACCAGAAGCAAGGAAACGACAGTTCTGCAGGCTGCAGAACTGAGTCTCCAAACACAGGTCAGAAACTATCCTGGGACCAGCTGGTCCCTGGCCATTAGGTGATGAGAGCGGAGTGCACTGCTGGGACACACAAGACATCCCCTACAGCGGGTCACCTCTCCAACGTCGAGAAACATAACTAAGTTACTACATGTAGAAAAGTACAAGTAGAAATTTAAACAATTTGAGACAGCAAAGGAATATGTTCCAGATGAAGGCACAAAATAAAATCTCAGAAGTGAAATGGAGATAGGCAATCAACCTGAGAAATAATTGAGTAATGATCATAAAAAGGATTCAAGAGCTTGGGAAAAGAATGAATGCACACAGCAAGAAGTTATAAGAAGTTTTAGCCAAGAGTTAGAAAACATAAAGAACAACTAAGTAGAGTTGAATAATACAATAGCTGAAATGAAAAATACACTAGAAGGAATCAATAGCAGAATAAATGAGGCAAAAGAATGAACTGGTGGGCTGGAAGACAGAGTGGTGGAAATCATTGCCACAGACCAGAATAAAGAATGAAAAGAAATGAAGACCATTTAAGAGACCTCTGGGACAACATCAAACATACCAACATTCATGGGGGTCATGAAAGAAGAAGAGGGAGAGAAAAGGCCTGAGAAGTTATCTAAATAGACAATACCTGAAAACTTCTCTAACATGGTAAAGAAAGGACTCACTCATCTAGGAAGTACAGAGAGTCCCATACAGAATAAACTCAAGGAGGAACAGACCGAAACACATAGTAATCAAACCGACAAAACTTAAAAACAGAAAAAATACTAAAAGCAACAAGGGAGAAACAACAAATAGCACATAAGGGAATCCCCATAAGACGATCAGCTAATTTTTTCAGCAGAAACTCTGCAAGCCGTAAGGGAGTGGCACAATATATTTAAAGGGATGAAAAGGGAAAACCTACAACCAAGAATATCCTACCCAGAAAGACTCTTGTTCAGATTTGGCAGAGAAATCAAAAGCTTTACAGGCAAGCAAAAGCTAAGAGAATTCTGCACCACCAAACAAGCTTCCCTGGTGACTCAGCTGGTAAAGAACCCACCTGCAATGCAGGAGAATCCCTGGATTGGGAAGATCCCCTGGAGAAGGAAATGGCAACACACTCCAATATTCTTGCCTGGGGAATCTCATGGACAGAGGAGCCTTGACGGTAAAGTCCATGGGGTCTCAAGAGTCAGACACAATGTAGTCTGTAAACCACCAAACAAGTTCAATGATCTTCTCTAAGTGAAAAGGAAAAGGCCACAATTAGAAACAAGAAAAATCACAAATGGAAAAACTCACCAGTAAAAGCAAATGTACAATAAAGGTAGAAAATCATCCACACACAAATATCATATCAAAACAAATAACACAAGAGGACAAGAGGACAAGTGCAGGATATTTGAAATGCATTTGAAATTAAGAGATCAGCAACTGAAAAGAAAAAAAAAAAAACTGTAGAAATCAATTCGTGGTTGCCAGTGGTTAAGGAGGAAGCTGAGATGGGAGGATAGTGGATTATAGGTATAGAAGACAAAATGAGGGATTTTCATAATGTTAGAAATATTCTGTATCTTGACTGTATTAATGTCTAATTCTGGTTATGATAGTGTACTACAATTGTTTTGCAAGATATCTCTATCGGAGAAGTGCACAGGGGCTTTCTCTGCATTATTATTTATAACTACTTGTGACTAAAATTATTTCAAAATAAAAACTTTAATGAAAAAACTAGTCTCAGTTATTCTTCTATATTTAGATGGGATTCAATAGGGAACCACTATATATTAAAGGTTATTGGGAAGAGAGGAGGAGAGAGAAGGAAGGAAGGAACAAAGGGAAGAAGGAAGGATAGGAGGGAAGTAAGGAGGAAGGGAGGGGAGGAGAAAGGAGAGAGGCAGGAGAGAGAAAAGATAAAGAATAGAAATAGACCTTGCAAAAGATCATCCAGCCATTCTTCAGAATAGTTTGGGGAAAACAGGCAGAAAGAACTGCTAAGAAGGTTCTAGAAGATGAAATATGGTATCTTTGATAACAGAAAACGGCTCCCTTCTCAATAAAAGGCATGGTCTTACTCACTGTAAGAATTCCTCTTGGCATGGAGTCCCTGGAGTGTCCAAGAAAAATTGATGGCCCCCAGGCATAATTTTGCAAATTTAGAAGTCAAAATGAAATCTCCTATCTGTTCCAGCACATGCGTGTCCTTGCAACATGATATTGATGATGTGAATTGGGCTGATTAAATCCATTTTAGGGTTCAGGGATTTGCACAATCTAAATATCCTGGTTCTCAGAGAATGAAGAGCTTCATATTTCCTTTGCATATTTAGTCTCACTGACATCAATAGGAAGCTGTTAGTGATAAGGAGAACTTGGCACTGGGGGCATGGAGCTGGGGAGTTTATCTATGGACAGTTCAGCGTCATCTTGAATATGGGACTCCTCAGCCCTGATTTCATGAAGCCTCTTTATAAGCCCCGACCTGGGACTTTCACTCACAGATGGTACATATGAGAAAGTTTGACATGAGATGTTTCCCAAATTTAGTACACACGAAAATGAGGTACGCTTAAGATAGGATAAACCTCATCATGTAATCTGGGGCAAGGCAACATTCCTAAAAAATAAAAGGCAAATAAACGAGTGAATTAGACTTGATGCTGAAACCTAAGATTAACCCATAACCAAACTTTACGAAGTAACATACAATAGAAAAAAATATCATCCTTCTATAAATTCAGTTCTGGTAGACCCTATATCACATAATGGCAAGAACCTAGCACTCAAAAAACAAAACAAATAGATGTTTTAAAAAGAAAAGTCCATGCAGTACATTATCTTCACTCTGAGCAACTCCCATCGGACTGGTTTTGAATACTCTACAGACCTAGCAAATCTTTGGGTAAGAACTCTCCAACGAAATTGGACTTGTCAGACTGCTTACTCTTTATTAATATCAGACTGGAATTACAGTATCAGGCCAAACAATGATGTAAAATCTGAAAGGAGGAATGCTGCTAATTGCCAAATTTGTTATGGAATTATCACATTTTCTGTTTCAGTGCTAAGCTCTGGGAGATTCACTGAATGAAGGCTCTAATGAAACTGTAGATCAATGTCAGACACAAAGGTTGATGTAGAAAATATTCAGAAAGCAAACCTGTAAAGTTGGCTATTAGACCCTTCAAAATAGACATCTTGGAGGGTGACAATCAATATAAACATGTTGGGCACAATATTAAACCAATTTCTGTATGTAAACTCAAAGGTGTAACAGATATAATGATGGAAAAAAATCTGGTTCTTCTCCGAAGATTAAGGCAAGTCATTTATTAAGATTCATTTCCATCTTGACCTTCAACCTGTCACTGCTTCCTTTCTGCCTTTCATGTTCTCTCACCTTGATGCAAGTCAAAATATTCTCTTGCTACATTGCTGACATTTTATTTTAGGTAATTGTATAGTTTAACTTTGCTCACCACCATGCTTAACATATGGAAGCAATTAATTCATTTTCTTTGCCATCATTAGGAGAAGAATCCTAGATATTTTAAATGTAACTTCATCATAGATTTCCCTTAACTAATTACATAATATCTAACCCATTTTCTTGAAAATAAAACTTGCTAGTTAAGAAATAAAGAACAGCATTGCTCAGAATAAACTCTGCATGCCACACTGTAATTTAAACTGTACTGTTATGTATGGTGAAGGACTGAAAGTTTAGAGTTACTCCCCTTGGCAAACATTTTTTTTAAGGATTGCTTAAATAAGCAGTACAGAAACCAGATGTCATTTGGTAAGAGTATCTGAATGACCAAAAATTTGCTGTCTGGGTATTTTTTTCCTTTATAAAAACAAGAAAAATTCTTTGGATTTATATCATATTTAGCAGCTGTGAAACAGTGCAAACATCTGTTTGTACCTATGGGGAGCTGACCCGTGGGGTCTTCATCTCTTAATCACCAAGCATCAGGCCAGTCTCACATGAACAGTTTACTGTTTTCTTTGCCATTGCCTCCCGTACTTCAAAGTTTTCTTATGCTCGTGTTCTATTGGCAGAATGGAGGAACTAATCCATTCATTATAAGACCAGATGATTAGAATTTTTTGAGACATGATCACAGCATTCCCTCCACCCGGCCTGTGCCCAGAAACACATGCACATTTGCCTTGAAATTCATTTTGGAGTGTCTACACTTACTCCAAATAATGCAAGATTTATGAACCTCAAGCAAGATTATAGTAGCACATATACTAGCCTGCACCAGGCCTGCAGTCACCATTTGGGGTCACGATTTTTAACAAGTCATTTAAAAATCATTTTTTCCCTTTTTTATAAGCATAAAAACATTATATTAGCTTTTATTTGGAGATTTTTCTCTTAGAACATTGCTACATTTTTAAAAAGAGTGATAATAATAATAACAACAGAAAAAAAAAAAAAGCCTTACCACACTTGCTCACCCAGGGAATATCAGTTTCTAAAGGCCAACATTTTTACTGCACTTTATAAATAGGGAAAGTACGCAGAATTGGAATCGACGCTTGCCAGGTCAAATCAGCTGCTTTATTTATATATTCTTTTTTTATATGTAAAGTCTGCCAAATAAAGCATTCCTATTGAAAAAGAAGAAGGAATCAGCCTCGTTTTTATATATTAAAAAATATTAATTAAAGCAGTCTCATTACAACAGCTTTCAGTACACAAAAGATGTATTCCATACAACAGTGTTATTTTCGAGAATGACCCATCCAAAAAAAAGGTCTATTATTAGTAGGGCGATAATAAATGCTCTGTAACTGCCTCTTGATCAATGAATGCCTCTGGAGGCTGCGATTCCTGTAGCTAACATTCTCTACACTGTGGGCTCTTTGCAATGCACTTTGGAAACAAAAGAGGAGGCCATGTTATAGCTTTCCTCTCGCCATGTGGAAATTATACTTTGTTGATTTCTCTTTTGCAAACATTCCAACTGTCCCCACAGGGTGTGGTGGGAGGAGGATGTACCCAACAACTTAAAGCTGTAGGAATATCCATGAACTTCAAGAAAGACACTAAGGTAAAAACCACATGCACAATCCCTTCCTTTATATCCTGCTGGGTTCAAAGCACTTCTGGTAACTCAATGACATGCTAAAGAAAGACTAGACCTTGAATTTGTCTCATCTTTATAAGCAGTATGGTCTAATGTACATATTCTGAATCTGGGATCCATAAAACAGACTAATTCCCAAGGTACCAATAGGTGTTCCTGGGAAAAGAGGTTCCATGGTCAATTTAATTTGGGAAATACTCATAGAATGCCCCCTTTTTTGGATAAAGGCAAGGCCTATTAGCAAATTAAAGACTCTGAGAACTACTACAGTAAAGGCATCTTATATTGTTATTTGTAAAAACATAAGGGCATAAGGGAAAAATGAAGACATAAAAAAGTGAAAGAATAACAAAACAAATTTATGCACTCACCTAGAAGTTTAGGAAAGAAATATTACAAATATAATGGAAACCTCTATGTGTCTTTCCCCATATCATACCCCTTCCATCTCTCAGAAATAACAAAATTTCAAATGTAGATAGCTTCTATGCATTTATCAACATCTTTATTTTATTTCTATATATTGAGTATACAGAAATAAATGGGTAGTTCTGTTTTTCATACCACTTCTCTAAAAGTGTCATATTTCTTCCCAGGTGGCTCAGCTATAAAGAATCCTCCTGCAGTGCAGGAGACATCGGTTCAATCCCTGGGTTGAGAAGATCCCCAGGAGAAGGAAATGGCAACCCACTTCAGTATTCTTGCCTGGGAATCCCATGGACAGAGGAGCCTGGCTGACTACAGTCCATAGGATTACAAAAGAGTTGGACATGACAGAGCGACTAAAACAGCAATAAAAGCAGTATAATATTCTAGGCATTATTCTTTTGGGAGAGAGTTACATTATTTTATGAGATTTTAACACATGGAACTCTAATTTATTTTTACTGCTAAATAATATTTAATTATGAATATATACAATTATTCATCCTGTTGAACATTTAGACCATTTCTTTTTTTTCCCCTGCAATCACAAATAGTATTTGTATTGCTGTATGAATAGGCAGAATAACCAAGTAAACAAAACAGAGGCCAGAAACAGATTCACATATACGTAGAAATTTCACATATGATGGAGGTAATTCCTGAAGATCAGTTTTCAAGTGGTGCAGAAATAATTATTCACTCATCTGGAAAAAAATTAAATCCTTATCTCACACCATATTCCCAGTTCCAGATATATTACCTGTTCTAGGTATATTACAGACAAAAACATTGAAAAAAAACCCTCTGAATTTCTAGCAGAAAATATATGAGGATATATTAGAGTAGGAAAAAAAATCCCTAAAACCAAACCTTAAAAGCTAAAATGATGAAAAAATACTAATATTAATCTACAGTTTAATTTAAAACTTATGTTCATCAAAAAATATTGTAACAAAGTAAAAAGATAAGGCCCAAATTGAGAAGATAGTTATAAAACATATAATCAATAAAGAATTAGGACCCAAAATGCATGAATAAAATACTCTAAATTTTATTGAAATCAGCATTAAAAAAAAATCATTTGACCTTTACTTCATTTCAATTCAGTTGCTCAGTCATGTCCAACTCTGTGCGACCCCATAGATGGCAGCCCACCAGGCTCCCTTGAACCCTGGGATTCTCCAGGCAAGAACACTGGAGTAGGTTGCCATTTTCTCCTCCAATGCATGAAAGTGAAAAGGGAAAGTGAAGTCTCTCAGTCGTGTCCGACTCTTACCGACCCCGTGGGGCAGCCTACCAGGCTCCAATACCCATGGGATTTTCCAGGCAAGAGTACTGGAGTGGGTCGCCAATGCCTTCTCCATAGAAGAATACATATTGACATTTATAAACTCCAATAAAAAATTTTTAAAAAAAAGATTCCTGGGTACAATTTGGGAAAAATTTATATTTTGGCAATAGCCTCAAACTTGGAAAAGACCTTAGCTGAGGTCTCTACTCAGTTCTTTATTCCTTATCAATGTGATACTAAACAAAAAATTTACTACTCTGGGCCTTGGTCTTTTATCTATAATGTGGAAATTAGCTCTATCCTTAATGCACAAAACTAAATATCATATAAATCTGGAAAGTGAACTGTTACAGCTTGAGTGACCTGTAAGTACCTTTCAATGACCTCTTGGAAATCATTTAACCTCACCAACAGTGGTAAGGAATACTTTGCGGGGTTGAGTAGAAAAATAATCAATTCTGATAAATTCTGTCTGAAAGATTTTCTATTCTTATATAAATGTATCCTTGTGGTACTTATTCTCTGTCTCACTACCAAATACTACCATTGCAGACAGCAAATAAAAGGATAAACCACCCCTCAGGCTGGAACTTAACAAGATTATGTCTCACATTTTAACTGTTCAGTTATTGCCTGACATCTGTATGTGGGCAACATACATATGATCACAACAAAAAAGCTCATGAGAAATAAGCTGCATGAGAATTTGAAACATACAAAAAAAAAGTAAAAACAATTTTAGCAACATTTTCAAGTCAAAAGTACCCCCAATTAACTGGGGGAAAAATAATTTCAAATGAGAGATTAATCTAATACAGTTATATTCTTGATGATTAACCCCACCATACCTGGAGACACCATTCTCTCTTAACCAGGATCTGCAGTTATTCCTCTTCAAGAAAGAGATTACAAATGCTTATGTGGAGAATTATTTTTGTATAAAACATAAAAAAATGAATCTTTCTTTGCATAGTAAATTATTTTTAAAATGGAAAGCTATTATATGCTGTGACACCAAAGTAGAAAAGGAAATATGAAGAAACTGCTTATAGTTCAGATATTGGAGACCAATTAAAGAATTACAGTAAGAAACAAGCTTATTATAAGTAGTTGGCTTATATTAAGTTCTATAAATTAACTTTGAAAGCTTAATTTCCAACAATATCACACACTAGGAATCTGAGATTTTTTTTTAAATGGTGAATAAAATATAGTAAACATTTCACCAGGAAAAAAAAGTAAAGAAGTTGCAAAGGTTAAAATAAAATAGGAATTTTCTGAGGTCAGCTAGCACTAATAGCTTTTATTCTAAGGATAGCTACAAAAATCTGACCTTCCATTTTTGAAGACTTTAGGGAGATAATGTCCCACAGGTCTCTCTTGTTTCTACATGTGTTGTGAGGAAGACACTAGCTGTTCTTTTTTCTAAACTATCTTTTCAAAAATGTTTGTTTACTGAGCATCCTTGAAAGATAGAGATAGGGTCTCCCTGCAGAGCAAAAGAATAAGCATGATTAAATGCCTGTTATAAAAGAACTGGATTCCCTAACCTCTGAGTTCCTGTCTAATAATACAACCCATTGCAATATAGATGTCATATGATACCTCTTCAAGCCATCCCATGGAAATGGAGGCTTAGGGAACCGATGCAAAAGGTTGATATTCTAGTTACTCCTATTACTAATACATTTTTTTCCTCCGTCTTTAATTCAAGAGTCTCAAGTCTTGTGCCAGAATCCATGAACCTTGATTGCTTGAAAGTTAGCTAAAAGCAGGATAAACATCTTAGGCCCTTCATAGTTCTTAAGAAAAGAAGAAAACACACACACGAAGCCTAGGGTGGTATGGAAAGTCTAAGACTCCAAAGGATTCTGCTGGTGCTGCTAAGTCACTTCAGTCATGTCCGACTCTGTGCGACCCCACAGATGGCAGCCCACTAGGCTCGCCATCCCTGGGATTCTCCAGGCAAGAACACTGGAGTGGGTTGCCATTTCCTTCTCCAAGGCATGAAAGTGAAAAGTGAAAGTGAAGTCACTCAGTTGTGTCCGACTCTTAGCGACCCCGTGGACTGCAGCCTACCAGGCTCCTCCATCCATGGGATTTTCCCGGCAAGAGTACTAGAGTGGGTTGCCATTTCCTTCTCCCCAACGGATTACAATCTATTAGAAATAAACCCATAGTGTAGAAGGGATATCAAGGAAACTAGATTCTAGATGAAGAGAGAAAAATCACCCATAAGAAATCATAACCATAAGGGCTCCCTCACAGGGGTTTCCAGACCAGTTTTACTACATATATGGTATAAAAAATGAGTTTCCCAGTGGCTCATGGTAAAGAATCCACCTGCAATGCAGGAGACACAGGAGACATTTATATTCTTTAAATATAAAGAAATATGAAAATGAGAGCCCAGAGAAGGAACATGTAAAAGAAAATTCAGAAGAAAATGAAGGATAATATGAAAAAAAGCTAATATGTGTTTAATTTCCAGAAAGATAACATAGAATGGGGAAGAAACAACTTTAAAGAAACAACAGCTGAGAATTTCCAAAAACTGTTGAATGTTACCAATTCTAGGGCTCAAAAAGCCCAACAAATCACAAACAAGAAAAATAAAAAGAAATATGCTCCTATACACATAATAGCAATAATTAGTAGAAAAGACCAAAAAATTTTTCCAAATGAGCCAGAGTGAAAAGACATATTATTCAAAAGTGAATAACAATTAAACCAATAGCTCTTTCTTCTCAATAGCTGCAAAATCACCAAACAGTGAAATGATTTATCCAGTGTCCTAAAATAACTCTCATCTAGAATTCAATACCCAATAAATTATCTTTTTATAACAACAACAAAAAAAGGCTTTTCTCAGATTTACCAAAAGCAAAACCAGATTTGTTACCTTTTGTCATTTGAACTTCACTAAAGTAAATTCTAAATTATCATTACAAGCAGAAAGAAAATGGTGAAAGGCGTGAGATACACAGAATGTTGAGAAAAGATATTGTTAAATAGGTGGGTGTATCTAAATCAATGGTTCTTAACCAAGAGCAATCCTGCCCACTGCTAGGGGATATTCTTTTTATTTGCTTCATTAATTTTAATAAAAGAACAATTGTAAGTACATTTTAAATTTCCATTGTCAAAAAACAGAAAAAAATTTCCATTGTCCACCATTCCCATTCCACTCTTCATTATTATGAATTTGATATTAGTTCTATCGGTTCTTATTTTATATTTCCACATATATATGTGCATCAATGAATAAAATACAATTTGTAGTAATTTCAAAAATTTTATAAAAGAGGCATAGTATTCAAGCACTCTGCTATTGGCTTTTGTGTGTGACTTTTGTTTTCATTTTTTTATTTTAAATTTATTTATTTTTTAATAGATGGATAATTGTTTTACAGAATTATGTTGGTTTCTGATTGTTGGTCAAACATCAACATGACAGCCAAAAAATATGGAACACTTCACAAACTTACATGTCATCCATGTGCAGAGGCCATGCTAATCTTCTCTGTATTATTCCAATTTTAGTATATGTGCTGCTGAAACGAACACCACCAGGGGATATTTGACAATGTTTGAAGACGTTTTTGTCTGAGACATCTAGGGGAGGTAATGATGCTACTGACATTCAGTGTATAGAGACCAGCATGACAGTGAGCGCATGCGTGTATGCTCAAACGTGTCCGAGTCTTTGCAACCCATGGACTGTAAGTAAGCCTGCCAGGTTCCTCTGTTTATGGGATTTCTAGGCAAGAATACTGGAACAGGTTGCCATTCCCTTCTCCAGGTGATCTTCCCAATACAGGGATAGAACCTGCATTTCCTGAGACTCCTGCATTGGCAGGCAGAATTTTTACCACTGAGCCACTAGCGATGCTGCTAAACATCCTACAATGTACAGGACAGCTTCTTACAACAAAGATTTATCTGGCCCAAAATGTCAAAGGTGCTGCAGTTAAGAAATACTGATCTAAATTATCACTATGTACAGCCGTGCTAATAATTTCATTTGAGTGTTAGAACTAAAGTATACTGAAAAAACAGAATATAAATAGGGAAGGTAGTGATTAAAGTATTCTAAGGTCTTTGTATAATTTTTGTGGCAGAGAAGGAAACTGAGTAACTATAGGCTTTGACAAGTTAGGTGATCAACCATATTAAAACATAAAGGGTGACTAGTAAATGTGTATACTTCAGAAGTTAAGTTCTCTAACCTAGTAGAAGGAAGATATGGAGTGGAAATAACAACGATACAGAGAAGGGAGCAGGAAAAGAGACAGAAAACTAAAAGGTGGGGAAAAGAAAGTAGGAAATATAATAGGAACAAATACATCATAAATCAAATAACTATAAATAGACTAAAACTCTCCTGTTCAGAGAAAAATCTTGTCAGTCTAGACACATTAAGAATTTCAGCTAAATACTGTTTATAAGACATATGTACAAACATTAGGACACAGGAGTGTTTAGACACTTCTATCTTGTATAGAAGACATACAAGATGAACACTTACATAAAAAAAAGAATTCTAAAGCTATTGATATTAGACAAAATAGACTTAAGGCAAAAAGCACTAGTAATGATTAAAAGGTAATTGAATAATACTTAAATGTTCAACACAATATCAAATTACCAATGGCTTGGACTGCAAGGAGATTCAACTAGTCCATCCTAAAGGAGATCAGTCCTGGGTGTTCATTGGAAGGACTGATGTTGAAGATGAAACTCCAATACTCTGGCCACCTGATGCAAAGAGCTGACTCACTGGAAAAGACCCTGATGCTGGGAAAGATTGAGGGCAGGAAGAGAAGGGGACGACAGAGGATGAGAAGGCTGGATAGCCTCATCAACTCCATGGCCATGGGTTTGGGTGGACTCTGGCAGTTGGTGATGGACAGGGAGGCCTGGTGTGCTGCTGTTCACAGGGTCACAAAGAGTCAACATGACTAAGCAACTGAACTAAACTGAACTGAATGGCATTTTTCACAGAACTAGAAAAAAATCCAAAATTTTGTACTGAGACACAAAAGGCCCTGAATAGTCAACTGGAGGAGTCAGGCTCTCTGACTTCAGACTATACTACAAAGCTATAGTAATCCAAACAGTATAGTACTGGCACAAAAACAGAAAGACAGATCATTGGAATGGGATAGAAACCCCAGAAATAAACCTATACACCTATGGTTAATTAAATTACAACAAAGGAGGTAATACTATATAGTGAAGGAAAGACAGTCTCTTCAATAAATGCTGCTGGGAAAACTGGACAGCTATATGTAAAAAAATGAAATTAGAAAATTCTTTAACACCATACACAAAAATAAACTCAAAATGGATTAAAGACCTAAATGTAAGGCAAGAAACTATAAAACTCTTGGAGGAAACATAAGTGAAACACTCTGACAAAATCACAGCAATATCTTTACAGAGCTGTCTCCTATAGTAATGGAAATAAGAACAAAAATAAATATGACCTAATTAAACTCAAAAGCTTTAGCACAATAAATGAAACCATAGACAAAACAAAAAGACAACCCACAGAATGTAAGAAAATATTTGCAAACAATGCAACCTACAAGGGATTAGTCTCCAAAATTTACAGTTTGTGTGACTCAATATCAAAAAAAAATCATCAAAAAGTGAACAGAAGAACCAAATAATCATTTCTCCGGAGAAGACATACAAATGGCCAAGAGACACAGGAAAAGATGATCAACTTTTTGCTAATTATTATAGTAATGCAAATCAAAACTACAATGAGCTATCACCTCACACCAATCAGAATGACCATCATCAAAAAATCTATAAACAATAAATGCTGAAGAGGGTTTGCAGAAGAGGGAACTCTCCTACACTGTTGGTAGTAATGTAAATTGCTCCATGCAATTATGTTATAATGGAGGTTCTTTAAGAATCTAAAGTAGAGCTATCATGTGATCCAGCATTCATACTCCTGTGCATATATCTGGAGAAGAACACAGTTTAAAAGGAAGCATGCACCCAAATTTTCATTGCAGCACTGTTTACAATAACCAAGACATGGAAGCAACCTAAATGTTCATTGACACAGGAATGGATAAAGAAGATGTGGTATACACACACACACAAACACACACACACACACACACACACACACACACACACACACACAATGGAATATTACTCAGTCATTAAAAAGAAAGAAATAATGCCATTTGCAGCAATATGTATGGACCTGGAGATTATCATACTAAATGATGTACGTCTGAAAGAGAAAGACAAATATCATTTGACATCCCTCATATGTGGAGGCTGCTGCTGCTACGTCGCTTCAGTCATGCCCGACCCAGTGCAACCCCATAGACAGCAGCCCACCAGGCTCCACCATCCCTGGGGTTCTCCAGGCAAGAACACTGGAGTGGGTTGCCATTTCCTTCTCCAATGCATGAAAGGGAAAAGTGAAAGTGAAGTTGTTCAGTCATGTCCAACTCTTCACAACCCCATGGACTGTAGCCTACCAGGTTCTTCCATCCATGGGATTCTCCAGGCAAGAGTACTGGAGTGGGTTGCCATTGCCTTCTCCACTTATATGTGGAAACTTTACCAAAAGGAGATATAAATAAACTTTTACAAAACAGAAATAGACATAAAGAATGAACTTATGATTACCAGGAGAACAGGGTAGAGGGAAGGATAGATTGGGAATTTGGAATTGACATGTACACACTGTTATATTTAAAATAGATAACCAACAAGGACCTAT
This sequence comes from Antilocapra americana, assembly GCA_007570785.1. Lineage (NCBI taxonomy): Eukaryota > Metazoa > Chordata > Mammalia > Artiodactyla > Antilocapridae > Antilocapra > Antilocapra americana. Next base: position 19,200,219 of record ML664174.1, on the reverse strand, counting down.
GGTACAGCACAGGGAGCATGGCTCAATACTCTGTAAAAAACTAAATTGGAAAAGAATTTGAAAAAGAATAGATATATGTATATGTACAACTGAATCATTTTGCTGTAGCCCTGAAACTAAAATAGTATTATTAATCACTTATGCTCCAATATAATATAAAAATTAAAAAATTAATTCTATTAATAAACTGAATTGTACCTACTAACATAGCCTTAAAATATTTTTAAAACATACTTAAAACTACAAGGAATTTTAATAAATCCATCAATATAATAGATAATTTCTTGCTTATAATTGATACATGATGGGGAAACTAAATCAGTAAAGATTTGAAACCAGTTTCATAGATTAATAAACCCATTTTTCTCCTTTTAAGGATAATATTGGCTTTCACTTTTTGGCATACAGTTCTTCAGGAAAATTATAAAATAAATGAAGAAATTTATACCAAAAAATTTAAAACCAATAAAATTAATAAGTTACTAAGAAAACACAAATCACAAAAATCAACCTGTGAGGAAATAGAAAAATAGATAGTATTATAAAAATTGAAGAAATTGAATTACTAAATCAATATCCCCCAAAATGAAAACAACAGGCTTTTTACAGGAAAGGTTTTTCCAACATCCAAAGGACAGATCATTATAAACATAGACAAATTCGTTTAAGAGTGACAAAACAGGAAAATCTCACCAACTCATTGTCTGAGCAATACTTCATTATATTAACTACATTTGTGATGTGAAAATAAATAAGGAAAGTATAAAAACAGAATCTCACAGGCTAATCTAAGTAACATGCAAAACTATAAAAATTCTAGGCAAAACATTAGCATCAAATATAGCAATGTATAAAAAACAATAAAAATGTAAAAATAAATGCAAAAAATGTAAAAAAAACCTTAATGACCCAGATAACCACAATGGTGTGATCACTCACCTAGAGCCAGACATCCTGGGGTGTAAAGTGAAGTAGGCCTTAGGAAGCATCACTATGAACAAAGCTCATGGAGGTAATAGAATTCCAGCTGAGCTATTTCAAATCCTAAAAGATGATGCTGTTAAAGTGCTGCACTCATTGTGCCAGCAAATTTGGAAAACTCAGTAGTGGCCACAGAACTGGAAAAAGTCAATTTTAATTCCAATCCCAAAGAAAGGCAATGCCAAAGAATGTTCAAACTACCGCACAATTACACTCATCTCACATACTAGTAAAGAAATGCTCAAAATTCTCCAAACTAGGCTTCAGCCATATGTGAACCAAGAAATTCCAGATGTTCAAGCTGAATTTAGAAAAGGCAGAGGAACCAGAGATCAAATTGCCAATATCTGCTGGGTCATAGAAAAAGCAAGAGAATTCCAGAAAAACATCTACTTCTGCTTTATGGACTACGCTAAAGCCTGTTACTGTGTGGATCACAACAAACTGTGGAAAATTGTTAAACAGACGGGAATACCAGACCACCTGACCTGCCTCCTGAGAAATCTGTATGTATTTCAAGAAGCAACAGTTAGAACCGGACATGGAACAACGAACTGGTTCCAAATTTGAAAAGGAGTACGTCAAGGCTGTATATTGTCACCCTGCTTATTTAACTTATATGCAGAGTACATGATGCGAAATGCCGGACTGGATGAAGCACAAACTGAAATCAAGATTGCAGGAAGAAATATCAATAACCTCAGATATGCAGATGACACCACCCTTATGGCAGAAAGGGAAGAGAAACTAAAGAGCCTCTTGATGAAAGTGAAAGAGGAGAGTGAAAAAGCTGGCTAAAACTGAGCTTTCAAAGAACTAAGATCATGGGATCTGGTCTCATCACTTCATGACAAATAGATGGGGAAATAATGAAAACAATGAGAGATTTTATTTTCTTGGGCTCCAAAAATCACTGCAGATGGTGACTGCAGCCATGAAATTAAAAGACGCTTGCTCCTTGGAAGAAAAGTTATGACCAACATAGACAACATATTAAAAAGCAGAGACATTACTTTGCCAACAAAAGTCCATCTAGTCAAAGCTATGGTTTTTCCAGGAGTCATGTATGGATGTGAGAGTTGGACCATAAAGATGGCTGAATGCTGAAGAATTGATGCTTTTGAATTGTGGTGTTGGAGAAGACTCCTGAGAGTTGCTTGGATTGCAAAGAGATCAAGCCAATCAATCCTAAAGGAAATCAATCCTGAATATTCATTGGAAAGACTGATGCTGAAGCTGAAACTCCAGTACTTTGGCCACCTGACTCATTGGAGAATACTGTGATGCTGGGAAAGAAAGAGGAGAAGTGGACGACAGAGGATGAGATGGTTGCATGGCATCACCAAGTTGATGGACATGAATCTGAGTAAGCTCCAGGAGTTTGTGATGGACAGGGAAGCCTGGTGTGCTGCAGTTCATGGGATTGCAGAGTCGGACACAACTGAGCAACTGAACTGAACTGATAAAAAGCAAAATATTTCATAAGTAGGGTTTATTCCAGACATGAAAAGTATGTTCAATATTCAAAAACATATTAATAGAATTTACCATATAGGTAGCTTAGAAGAGGAAAAACATATGATCAAATCAATAGATGCAAAACTTTATGTGATATAAGTTAGCATAGATTGGAGAAGGAAATGGCAACCCACTCCAGTACTCTTGCCTGGAAAATCCCATGGACAGAGGAGCCTGGTAGGCTATAGTCCACGGGGTAACAAAGAGTCAGACATGACTGAATGACTTCACTTTCACTTTTCACTCTCCTACATTGGAGAAGGAACTGGCAACCCACTCCAGTATTCTTGCCAGGAGAATCCCAGGGACAGAGGAGCCTAGTGGGCTGCTGTCTATGGGGTCGCACTGGGTTGGGCACGACTGAAGTGATTTAGCAGCAGCAGTAGCAGCAGCAACAGCATAGATTTTCATAATTCAAAAAAAAGTTATAGAATAAAATACCCTGTAACTGATAAAGAACATCTGCAACAAATTACATACTTAATTGTGGACATCAAATCTTGCAAAACCAATGCAAGTATACTCAGTTTCATGTCATAAACTCAGCGATTCAGTGGAAAACCTAGACAGTATAACATGACAAGAAAAAAGAATAAAGGAATGGAATTGGAAAGAAATAAAAAGAAAAAAGGCCAGTATTATTTGTAGATGACATGATAGTGTACTTGGAAAATCCAAAAGTAATCCATGTAACTTATGAAAATTGATTATAAAGTTTAGTAGATTTTCTAATTATGAAATCAACATCATCTATGTATTTCTAGACATCAGCAACAAGTTGAGAAAAAGTATGTAATTTTCTAAAATGTGATTTACTGTAGGAACAAAAATAATAAATTCTGCATAAGAATAAATCAACCAAATTATATTCAAGAACTTTATGGAGAAAACCATAAAATATTTTGAAATATATTAAATGAATTCTATATGAATTAAAAGACATTTTACTTTCATGATATGAAATACCTTCTATCAACAGATCTGCTCTCTTCTTCCCCCATGGAAGCACACATCAGCAGATTTCAGTCATAGGCTAGAAGGAGAGAAAGCCATAGATAGAATGGCTTCCTTTACTTTTTTGGGACAGCAGAAGTTTTGATAGAAGTTCTCATTTCATGGGCCAAGGAACTTAGTGGGGTGAAAAATTTTCCCTCTGCCGATAATATTCTGATTGACCCATCTAGAACTTAATTATTTGTTTTTCTTTCTCTCCATCATGGTTAATTTCCTAATTTAACATGGATCTATTCAAAGTGTGGGTCACAGACCAGAAGCATCATCAATACCTTAAATCTTGTTAGAAATACAAAATCCTGGACCTACCCCAGAATCCTAGACTTAGTGGATCAAAATATTTAATCAGATCCCCGGGTGAATTATACGCATATTAAAGTTTGAGAAGCATTCTCTAGGAAATAGTTAGATCAGGCCAGTTTACTTGGCATGATGTTCCCAATCCTTCTCATCAGTGAGGATCCTATACTGTCCAATACAGAAGCCTCTAACCAACTGTAGCTAACTAAAACATTTGAAATGTGCAGTCAGTATAAAACACACAATAGGGGAGTTTCATGGAAGTCCAATGGTCAAGACTCTGCTTTCACTGCCATGACCCTGGGTTGAATGCCTGGGTAGGGAACTCAGATTCCGCAAGCTGCCATATGGCATGGCCAAAAATAAAAAAGTAAATAACACAAATGCAAAACAGACTTCAAAAACAATACACAAAAGCAAATTTAAAGTATATTATCCTTCATATCAACTATATGTTGAAATGATAATATTCTAGAGATACTGGGTTAAATATTGTTATTAAAATTGTTTCTCCTTAACTGTTTTTATTATGGCTACCAGAAATTTTTAATTCCACATGTGACTTTTATCATGGTTTAACATCATATTTTTACTGGTCAGCACTGCCCTAGACCCTGTCTTCTGCCTCCCCAGTTGAAATTGCATGACACATACACTCATCCCCATGCTAATTAGCATCCCAGCTAGAATTTCATGATAGTCACTTTGATATAACTAATCATCCTCTAGTCTAAGAATGTGATGCTGTAGAAGACTCTTAAGAGTCCCTTGGACAGCGAGGACAACAAACCATCGAATCCTAAAGGAAATCAACCCTGAATAGTCATTGGAAGGACTAATGCTGAAGCTGAAGTTCCAGTACTTTGGCCACCTGATGCAAAAAGTCAACTCATTTGAAAAGATACTGATGCTGGGAAAGATTGAGGGCAGGAGGAGAAGGGGATAACAAAGGATAAGATGGTTGGGTGGCATCACTGACTCAAAGGGTATGAGTTTGAGCAAACTCCAGGAGATGATCAAGGACAGGGAAGCCTGGTGTGCTTCAGTCCATGAAGTCACAAAGAGCTGGATGCAACTTAGTGACTCAACAACAACAATAACTAGTCTAACAAGCCTACATTTTACCTTATTCTTAGTTATTTTCAGCTTTATTGGGGTATAATCAACAAATAAAATTGTAAAATATTTAAAGTATATAATGATGATTAGATATACATATATGTTGCAAAAGGAGTCCCCCCAAATTAACACATTCATCACCTCACATATTAACTTTTTTAGTGAGAACATTTAAGGTCTACTCTCTTAGCAAATTTTATTAATTTCAATTATATAATACAGTGTTTTCAACTACAGTCACCATGCTATACATTAGGCATTTTATTTTAGAGTTTTATTTCTGACTCCTGGTGCTATGTCTGAATTTTGAGGATCTCAACGGTTGTGTCCAATAAGGACTTTGATGCCAAAGGACAGACCAAGCTTTATTAAAAAAAAACCTTGGGCTTCTATAAAAAAATAGTAGAGACATAATCCATAAGCATCTGTGCTTTGAGGTAAATGCTGCCTGCATATTTGTATGCAAACATTTGTTTTTAAAAATTTGGCCCTCTGACTGTAACCTGAGGAATCCTGGTTAAACATTTCTTTATGCAAAACAAAGAATGCGGAGTAGTTAAATATTTTACCTCTGAGGCTAAAATGAGGTTATTCTTTCCTCCCCCTTGAATGTTTAAGGTGGAAAACCAAGTGTAAATATTCAAAAGATTTTGTCATGAAAATCTCATCATCTGTGAAAGAATAGTGGTCACTAACACCTTTGAATGCTTAATTAACTCAATAAACATATATTATGAATCTTCTATTATGTTTAAATGAGTCACCATTCTTTGCTGAGAGTGTATGAAGAGATTTCAGGTAATATAGAGGCAATGGAAGACCAGTCCCTCTCTTTTCTTAAGCATCTTACAACTTAGCTCAGGAAAATGCATCATACAAATGGAAGCAGACTAAATGGAAATTTACACAACAGAAAAGTAACCAATAAACGCTGAGCTCCTGTTACATGTAGAACACACACCAGATAATTCATATGAACGTGCTGAACACACGTACTCTCAACATAAATTCAGGTGCTGCTGCTGCTGTTAAGTCACTTCAGTAGTGTCTGACTCTCTGTGACCCCATAGGCGGCAGTCCACCAGGCTCCCCCGTCCCTGGGATTCTCCAGGCAAGAATACTGGAGTGGGGCGCCATTGCCTTCTCCAAAATTCAAGTGCTAGTGGCTCAAAAAAGTGAGAGCGAAGTCACTCAGTCGTGTCTGACTCTTTGCAACCCCGTAGACTATAACCTACCAGGCTCCTCCGTCAATGGGATTTTCTAGGCAAGAGTACTGGAGTGGGGTGCCATTTCCTCATCCAGAGAATTTTCCCAACCCAGGGATCAAACTCAGGTCTCCCGCATTGTAGGCAGACGCTTTACCATCTGAGCCACCGGGATCAGAGGGTTAAGGAATTGTTTACAAAAGCAGGAAGCCAGGAGAGGACAACCATGTGCCTGGCAGCAGGATAGATGCCAGAACCTTCAGGTAGCACTGTAGTCCTCTCCTTCCACTGGAGAAGGTAGGAGAGGTGAGAAAGCACAGGAAGGGAATCAGTCATCTCAAGTCCGCCTGTAGACTTATGGTTTGTGGACTACCTGTGGGACAAGCACCTGGAGAATGTGTGATAAATGCTTATTTCTCTGACCTTCTCCAGAGTCATCACTTCAGAACCTTTGAGGGTAACTTCAGAAATGTGTACTTTGTGCACTGCAGGGGAGTTTCATGCATACTGAAGTTTCTGGACCACTCACTGGAGGAAAACAAGGGTGTCAGACTGATTCTGACCTGAGTTCCAGGACTGTCTCCACAACTTTGTGATGCTGCCCTCTTCTTGTGCACAACTTAAGCCTCAGTTTCCCTATCTGTCAAATGGAAACAATAAATGTCCACCTATAGTCTTGTTGTGAGGTTCAAATGATTAACAATCAAAGATGCTCAGGCATATAGTGAGCACTCAATAAATGCAACAGAAATTATAAAAAACTAATGAAGAATTCACCTATAGTCTTAACTAAAATTTTGTCACGAGGGTAAATCTCACAATAAGTGTTCTTTCCATAAGAAAAGAAATTCACCAAATGTGAACAGATGAAGGAGAAGCAAAGAAGAAATGAAACAGAGAAAAATTCCAAAAGAGCGAAGTCAGCAGTCCAAGCAGGAAGCTGGTCCTAAGGATGTGTTTTTAACACTTACTGACAACTGTCTATATGTCCAGCCACTCCACTTTCACACTAACTTAAAAGACCCTTATGATTGCCCTTTGAAGTTGGCAACCAACAGCACTTGAACTGAATGTCCACAAGGTTACAGATCCCAGGTCCCAGGCAAAGCCACACAGCTAGTAAGTCACACAATACAAATCAGGCGATAAATTTGTGATAGTCACATGGGCAGAATCCAATCTATGAGGCACCCAGCATGCCTTCCATGGACAGAGATGATCCAGAACAGTATAAGGTATGCCCTGGAGTAAGCCAAGTTCTGAGACCAAAGGGTACACATGGATATCTGGGCTCATGAATGTGGGGTCAGCAATGAAGTCCTACCACCTATTCTCCTAAGACTCTTTCCTATTATCCCAAGCTATTATTAGTAACCATAGAGTCAGAGAAATAGTAGATATTTCCTGCCAAGTCTGTAAATATGGGAAAATCTAAATCATTGTTCTGTTACTCTGCAGTTACGATTTGCTGTCAGTGTTAAATGAAAACACCATCTTCTACAGTGTTCTTGATACAGGTGAGTTGGATTAAAAATCCAAGTATAGAAAACAGAGCTCTGAAAGGATCATAGTCTGCCTGGAAAGGAGATCAGAATAGATATGTATATCCATTTATTCTTCCATACAAGCACCCAATTTTCATTTGGGTACCACTTTTCCCCCACTTAAACCCTTGTGTTTCTGATAGGGTTGACCCCTATTCCCAGGTTCCAAGAATTGACGCATGACCTATGCTTGCCAAATTAGGATATTCAATGGCTGTGGTGACAATTATTGGCTCAAGGGTAGCAAGTTATCTGAATTAGTCCAATCAAGACCGGGCACACCTCATGGAGGAAGTTAGCTGCATTGTTTGCACCTCTGGATCCTGTCTAGTGGTAAAGAACCTGCCTGCCAATGCAGGAGACATAAAAGACGTGGGTTCAATTCTTGGGTCAAAAAGATCCCCTGGAGGAGGGCATGGCAACCCACTTCAGTATTCTTCCCTGGAGAACTGCCATGGATAGGGGAACCTGGTGGGCTATAGGCCATGAGGTCACAAAGAGTCGGACATGACTGAAGTGACAGAGCACTGGATCTGGCCAGGCCAAAATCTCCAGCTCTACCTGCTCTTTTCAGGTATATGAGTCAATGATTTTTTTTTTTTTTATTGGCCTGAGCTCTTTTAAATTAGGATTTTCATCACTTCAGAAGAGTCGTATTTAACTCAAAGGCCATCAATCTTGTCAGCAGCTTACATTTAAACGTGAACTAATTGTGTGAGTACACATAGATTGTGTGAATTGGGGTGAAAGGAAGAAGATTGGTCTTTAATCCACAGGTAGGACTAATGATATTAAGGATAAAGAGCCCGAAGAACAACAACTAAGTGACACAATACAGGTGAGATTCCTTAGGAGAAAAACTGAAACATGCATCCCTACTCTCTGAAAAATAGAAAAAAATTTAAATATGCGATCAGAAGCTTATTTCCTAAGTGGTGGGGGAAGGAGACGTTGGAGGAGTGACATTCTTAAAAGAGACAAGGAGACTAAACAGAAAAGGACAAAGCATTTCATTGTAGGGCATATTTGGGACAATTTTATTTTATTTATTTTATTATTATTATTTTTTAAATTTTCTTTACTTTATTGTGTTGGTTTTGCCATACATTGACATGAATCCGCCATGGGTATACATATGCTCCCCCTCCAGATTCCCTCCCCCTGGGTCATCCCGGTGCACCAGCCCTGAGCATCAAACCTGGGCTGGCAATTGATTTCACATATGATAATTAACATGTTTCAATGCCATTCTCCCATATCATCCCACCCTTGCCCTCTTCCACAGAGTCCACGAGACTGTTCTATACATCTGCGTTTCTTTTGCTGTTTCGCATACAGGGTTCTTGTTACCATCTTTCTAAATTCCATATATATGCATTAGTATACTGTATTTTGGGAGTTTTTTTGTATTTATTTATTTATTTTTTATATTGTAACAAATTCAGGAAAGACTTTTTTCTTTACATTATTGTGTTGGTTTTGCCATACATTGACATGAATCCACCATGAGTATACATGTGTTCCCCTTCCATAACCCCCCTCCCACCTCCCTCATGATTCCATCCCTCTGGGTCATCGTGGTGCACCAGCCCTGATCACCCTGTATCATGCATCAAACCTGGGTTGGTGATTCATTTCACATATGATAGGTTACATGTTTCAGTGCCGTTCTCCCATATCATCCCACCCTCATCCTCTCTCATAGGGTCCAAAAGACTGTTCTATACATCTGTGTCTCTTTTGCTGTCTCGCATACAAGGTTATTGTTACTATCTTTCTAAATTAAATATATATGCATTAGTTTACTGTATTGTTGTTTTTCCTTCTTTCTTACTTTACTCTATATAATAGGCTCCAGTTTCATCCACCTCATTAGAACTAATTCAAATGTATTCTTTTTAATGGCTGAGAAATATTCCATTGTATATATGTACCACAGCTTCCTTATCCATTTGTCTGCTGATGGACATCTAGGCTGCTTCCATGTCCTGGCCATTGTAAACAGTGCGACAATGAACATTGGGGTACACGCGTCTCTTTCAATTCTGGTTTCCTTGGTGTGTATGCCCAGCAGTGGGATTGCTGGGTCATATGGCAGTTCTATTTCCAGTGTTTAAGGAATCGCCACACTGTTCTCCATAATGGCTGTACTAGTTTGCATTCCCACCAACAGTGTAATAGGGTTCCCTTTTCTCCACATCCTCTCCAGCATTTATTGCTTGTAGACTTTTGGATGGCAGCCATTCTGACTGGTGTGAAATGGTAACTTATTGTGGTTTGATTTGCATTTCTCTGATAATGAGTGATGTTGAGCATCTTTTCATGTGTGTGTTAACCATTTTTATGTCTTGTTTGGAGAAATGTCTGTTTAGTTCTTTGGCCCACTTTTTGATTGGGTCGTTTATCTTTCTGGAATTGAGCTACAGGAGTTGCTTATATATTTTTGAGATTAATTAATTGTTTGTCCATTGCTTCATTTGCTCTTATTTTCTCCCATTCTGAAGGCTGCCTTTTCACCTTGCTTTTAGTTTCCTTTGTTGTGCAAAAGCTTTTAATTTTAATTAGTTCTCATTTGTTTATTTTTGCTTTTATTTCCAATATTCTGGGAGGAGACAATTTTAAACAGGAAGAGGCATTAAAATCTATAGTTTTGCCTCAATAGTTGAGTTAGGAAATTAATTCAGTTATTTGTCAGACAAGTTCAGGAAATCTATCTGTACTTATATTATCAGCAAACATTTCACTTGTATTAGGAGAGTTGGGAAAATAGCCAACACAAAATTCATAGTGCTTGAATTCATAATCAAGACTCCATGTTGAAAGACAAAAGCATAAATGATTTAAGCATATAATTACATTTTAATACAAAAAACTAAATTTTTTCCCCTAAAACTCCTCAGGAAAAGAAGTTGTCTCTGTCCCCCTAGCTCAGTTCAGTTCACTTGCTCAGTCGTGTCTGATTCTTGGCAACCCCATGAACCGCAGCAAGCCAGGCTTCCCTGTCCATCACCAACTCCAAGAGTCCACCCAAACCCATTTCCATTGAGTCGGTGATGCCATCCAACCATCTCATCCTCTGACATCCCCTTCTCCTCCTGCCCTCAATCTTTCCCAGCATCAGGGTCTTTTCAAATGAGTCAGCTCTTTGCATCAGGTGGCCAAAGTATTGGAGTTTCAGCTTCAACATCAGTCCTTCCAATGAACACCCAGGACTGATCTCCTTTACGATGGACTGGTTGGATCTTCTTTCAGTCCAAGTGACTCTCAAGAGTCTTTTCCAACACCACAGTTCAAAAGCATCAATTCTTCGGCACTCAGCTTTCTTTATAGTCCAACTCTCATATCTATAGATGACTACTGGAAAAACCGTAGACTTGACTAGATGGACCTTTGTTGTGAAGTAATGTCTCTGCTTTTTAATATGCTATCTAGGTTGGTCATAACTTTCCTTCAAAGGAGTAAGCATCTTTCAATTTCATGGCTGCAATCACCATCTACAGTGATTTTGAAGCCCCCAAAAATAAAGTCTGACACTGTTTCCACTGCTTCCCCATCTATTTGCCATGAAGTTATGGAACCGGATGCCATGATCTTAGTTTTCTGAATGTTGACCTTTAAGCCAACTTTTTTCACTCTCCTCTCTCACTTTCATCAAGAGGCTCTTTATAAGTGGATTTTATAATTTTACTTGATGCAGTACTACCTTCTTTTAATTTTCTTCATGAGAAGCAATTAACAGATTATATAATTCCATGCACTTCTGTAGATATCACACAATTAAATAAAAACTGATAAAATATGGGAAGAGTGAGAGGCACAAGCCATTTTTTAAGTTAATCCTTCCCAACCACGAGTCATATTCAAGGCCTAATTATAGCTGGATGACTTGAAATTACTTATTTGGATCTGAAGGACAAGGACTTAACTACAACAGAATACACATAGGAAAATATGTTGAAATGAGACAATATAAAGAACTGAGATAACTAGGATGGCAAATGGAAAATTAGCACAGTGGCAAAATTTTATTATATCTCATTCAAATCCTTAAACTCCAGGTATATTTACCTTGTAAATTTAGGAATGACTTTACACAACATAAGTTCCATGTATAATCATTCTAAGTGACTGTATTAGCTACTGTGGTGTTATTTACACAAACTAAAAACTGGGTATCAGTATGGTGTTTCCCACTGGCTAATGTAGGGTAGACCACATGTGTTTTCCTCTCTGGTCATTTCCTCTGGTCTTTGATTTCAGCGCATTTTGTCTGTGCCCCTTAAAGCCTTGTACATACTGTCTTAAGGTCAGTTATTTACACTTTCAATGCTTCCTTGGACTGTAAATCCTCCCAGAACTGAAATCACCTCTCGTTCATTACTGCTTATGCTGCTCTAGTTCAATGCTAAACTAAAGGTGCTTTGGCAGAATTAGACTAATGTCTCCCTTTTAATTCGTGATAAAGTTTGGTAGTTTTTGCCAATGAGTTAAAGCAAGAAGTTTAAAACTAGGCTAGCAATGAAGTTTTGGTACACTAACATTTAGGAATATACCTATGAATCATTTTTATATACAATTACTAAAACTCAAGATAGGATGAAAAGATTCTCTTCAGAAATGAATAAAACCAGGATTAGATAAAGAAATGTTGATATTATGTAAGAATTTGTTTGGAATCCATATGCATTTTGCTTTATTTTATATATGCTTTTTAAATGATAATTAGTAATTATAGTATTTTGATACTCTTTTACTACTACTATTATTACAGTATTTAGTACTGTCTCAACAATAGTAGTAATTTAAGTTTTTAAAATTTTTAATAAAATAAGTGAAATGGTATTGTGATTCCAATACATCTGGTCACAAGGAAATCTATGGAAGACCAGGAGACTTAAAACCATGTACTACAACACAGAGAGACATTTATCTGAATTGAAAGCATAAACAGAAACAACATCCTCCTCAAATCTTCTGGTATAAAACGGACCAAAAAAGTGATGAAAAATCATCAGTTTCAGCCTACATGACACGAGTACACCTGCATATTCAATCCCAACCTTAATTCTATATTTCAGGTTTTAAATCCAACTAATCCAAGACATCCCGCATGGATGCTCCATAATAAACTGACTCCATCACATGGGGTAGCAGACTCAGGAGCCAGACTGCTTGAGTTCAACCAGCAAGCTGCCTAAGCTTCACGTGCCTCAACTTTGCCATCTGGCAACTGTGATTAATAAAATGTTTTACCTCACAGAACTGATGTGAAGGTTAAAGTAGTGTCAGGCACACATGCAATGCCATGTAAGTGCTTAGTAAACATACACTCTTTGGGGAAGCCATCTGTAATTCATTCCTACCTATCTCCCCGTGGCTCACCACCCTCCTGCTTTCATTTTCTTCCAAATGCCAGGCTCTTTCTTGCTTTAGTTCTTTCATCTCCTTCTTAGTTGTTCTGTCATTTCCATCTATTTTTATCCCCAGAGGCCACCAGAGACTTCCTGGAGTGATAACATTTTGTATAACATCCAAGTTTTTCCTACAATGGCTTCTATCTTAGAGTTTAAGAAGAGAGCAGGAGGCTATCAACAAGGCACGTGCTATCCTTGAATATCATTAATCTAAATGTCATAAGAAAGGCAAGAGTCACAGAAACCATACAGTCTTGGATCTCCACTCATTGCCCAAGATATATCGGGATAATCTCTTAACCTCCCACACAGCATTATTCTCTCTAAGACATGGGTAAAAGATCATACCTATCATCTAAAGTTCTTAAAAGAATTTCATGAGGCTATGAATGTAGAGGGGTCCTATATGATAAAAAAAGAGTTTATAGTTGTGTGTTATTATCAATACTTTATTATTAATTGCTATTATTCTGTCCACAGGATGAGGATTAGAGTTCAAGTACATCATCTTTCAGTTAAATGTAGGTCTTCATCTAGATAAGCATGGTTCACTCTGGTTGTCATAGTAAATTAGTTCACTTACAGTCCTGTGTGAAACAATGAAAAATTACACCAGCTGAAAAGACGGTTTCTAGGTGCTATGCTGTCATAGAGCTGGACTCTGTCACCCTAGACAGCTTAATAAAGGCGGTCACTTGGTAATACAATTGGAATGTGTCAGATATGTTTTCTTTTCTTAAAAACTTCCTCATATCTGATAGACAAAAAAAAAAAAAAAAAAATACCCCAAGAAAAACAATAATGCAACAAGGGAAGCAAAAAATATCTGAAGGCTTACTGTGTGCCAGACACTAAAGGAAAAAAAAAAAGTCCTGCACAGCTTTCATAACCCAAGAGCCAGGATCAGAGGTATGTGGCAGAACCTTCCTAAGGTCAACACAAAGTTACCCATTTTAAATGGGTGGCCCATTTTAAATGTTTTAGGTTTAACAAATCAATGTCTTTATGAGGAAAAAAAAAAATCCAATGTATTATAATCATACTAGGCACAAGATAATTCTTTTTTAGTATCAACTCAAAGTGCATCCCAGGGCATGTGGTCTGATTGTAGGTCACAAGGATAAAGGTGTGCAATGAAAATCTGCTTTCAATCCAGCATGTCCTGGTGACTGTAGGTACAACCTCACTTGGAGATGACATCAAAGGCCTAATTTGCATGTGTGAGACCTGAGCCAGCAGCACTCAGCCCCACCTCAGGATGGGCTGATTCAAAGGGGGGCATTTGTACCCAACACTTTGATGCAGTCATCTGATGTCAGACCACCTTGTTAACATGTAAAATCATCATCCTTTCAGAAACATAAAAGCAATATTCCTACTAGCACTGGATTCAGGTATTATTGGGCCTATGTCTTACATCTGAAGGTAAAAGAATACATGTATTATGAAAATTAGTGTTGTGTAGAATGAGTTAAAAACATATAGCAAATTACAAATTTGGGAAAGCTGCAAAGGCACAAATTAAAATAAAAGCAGAAAAATAACAGTTTTTTCTTAACTACCTCACAGACCTCTATGGAACTCCTTCCTATCTTTTTTCAACTGTGTACTTCTTGATCATCCCTTCATATGCCAATGACTTAGCAATATCAGTCCTTAGAGAGAATAGCTTCCCAGGTAGCACCAGTGGTAAAGAACCCCCCTGCCAATGCAGAAGACACAAAAGATAAGAGTTCGATCTCTGGGTTGGGAAGATCGCCTGGAGGAGGAAATGGCAACCCACTCCATTATTCTTGCCTGGAAAATCCTATAGACAGAGGAGTCTGGTGGGTTACAGTCCATGGGGTTGCAAAGAGTCAGACACAACTGAGTTGCACACACAAAGAGAACAGAAAAATAATTCTTTCAGCATCATTGATCTAAATATGTTTTTAATTTTTGACTCTTAAAAAAGTTGCTGATAGTTTAGCATCACAGTTTGTTACTAGAAAATACACATACATTCTTAGGTTTGTTGTCAAATATAGGAAAACTTCCACCAAGTTTCTTTCATATATGAGTGTAAAATTTCATCTTAAGGTTTTTAATGCAGTGAACAATCTTAAAAGCGCTTTGAATGACCAGAACTTAATAACTCTTCAATGAAACTTGTTGTAATGATACATTATAATAATGTAAGTGTTGCTTATGTCAGTATTTCATTTTAAGTAAGTTAGAAATGTAAATATTTCCCCAACATATCCATGTAATTCAGTGATATGTCGAGGTACCCAAAACACGTAATTTCACAAGGATATACAGCACTACAAAGTTTGTGTACCACTACATATGTGTGTCCTACAAATACAGTAATTCTGATAAAAATTGCCTTTTGAGAGATTTTCAAAATATTTCTAAATGTTTCAAATATATCACTGGCAGGAAAGAACTTCTGTTCTGATGAAGCTTTGATGAAAACTGAATGATTCACTTTCAGTTCTGCATGCTGGATGACTGGAAGACTTTTCCACAAACTGGCTACTGCTTCCATACATCTCAAACCATGTCTCCTCTCCACCACCCACACCCTTTCAGCGGCAGGAGCTACAGCTCGTTCCCCTGTTCCCATGCGAACTCTGGCCTTACACTTTGGTGTCACGATGTCGGTCACTCAAAGCAACGGGTGAATGGGTGATAGGAGTGAGCCTAGAAGTAACTTCTACACCGAATCAGCTAGCTGAACAGCTCTACACGGATATAACTGCAAACAATGTAAATGCAGCTCTCTGACCTAAACACAAAAGGATCCCCAACTCAACTTTTCTTTAGCCTATTCTCCAAAAGGCCTGTGACAACTCCAACATGAGGAAAAAAGGAGGTAGGACGAAAAAGAATGCAGCGTTCATTAGTTCAGTTCAGTTCAGTTCACTTGCTCAGTTGTGTCCGACTCTTTGCGACCCCGTGGACTGCAGCACGCCAGGCCTCCCTGTCCATCACCACCTTCTGGACTTACTCAAACTCTTGTCCATCGAGTCAGTGATGCCAGCCAACCATCTCCTCCTCTGTCGTCCCCTTCTCCTCCCGCCTTCAATCTTTCCCAGCATCAGGGTCTTTCATTAACTGAAGTTAAAATAAAATGACTATATCTACATATTATAAGTGCCCTCCCAGAGCTTGAGATTTATACTTCAACATTGTTTTTCAAGGAATTTGCCTTGACCCTGGCTTATACTCCACCCCTAACCTTAAACTTGATCGTGGAGAATTTTCCTCTTTATGTATTATTTAAATATAGAATATATTATTCTTCATGAAAAAACTTTAATTTTGAAGCCAGAAGACCAGCATGGATTTTTTTTAATCTACTAGAATTGATCAAGTTAGACTCTTAAGACTCATCACTTTTTCCCCACCTCCGTTTTGAAAGAGCTTAATAATTAGTAAGAAACCTATAAATAATGTACTGAGAAAACTATTAGAAATTTAGCTGGTTGTTTTCTATGAAAACTGGAGAATATGCAATCTTACTGTGCTACAAAGTATTCTCTTCATATTCCCACCTCTACCTTGCCCATGCATGCAGGCTAGTTGCTTCAGTCATGTCCGACTCTTTGCAATCCTATGGACTATAGCCTGCTGGACTTCTCTGTCATGGGATTCTGCAGACAAGAATACTGGAGTGGGTTGCCATGCCTCCTTCAGGGGATCCTGCTGACCCAGGGATCGAATCCATGTCTCTTACATCTCTTGCATTGGCAGATGGGCTCTTTACCACCAGTGCCAGCTGGAAAGCCCCCCACCTTGCCCAGTGGATAGCAAATGTCTACTGAAATAGTGTTATAGAATTAAGAAGTCAACCTAAACCTGCTCATGTTATAGATTTTTAAAATGAAAAGATAGGAGTACCTCAATTAAATGAACACATCTATTTATTGATTAAAACCAAATGATAATGAAAACCAGGATATTAAAATGAATTCTCTAAGTGAATTCTCAAAAATGAGCAGCCTCTTGACTTAGAAGGATGGGTGGCCCTTTCTGAAACTAGCAGGTGCAGTAAGACTGTGAGTGATTTTCTATGTAGTTTCTCAGCAATTAGGAACCATATTTCCATATTATCCCTCTCCCAACCTTGATGCTAAACCATCTCTGATTGTATCTTATCCCTAATTCCTACCCCAGGTAGTATAGGTTGGAGATGAAGTCTAGTTCAAAGATAAATTTGATTAATGTATTATTCACAATTAAAATAGATATAATTTTAGGGTTTACTTTTTAGAATGCATCAAAGTATTTCCAGCTCAATATCATTGAATCAAATGGCTACATGCAAACATGGAAAACCTTAGTGAATTAAATTATAAAGCAAAAGTCACAGAGGATTATATCAATTTTGGTTACATTCTTATGGAATAAATTGACATTCACATTGCACAATATTTCTAGGTAGAATACCGTATCATGTTTTATAACTTTACCATCTCTCTTTAGGACAGAAAGTTTACCCATTGGAGAAAAGGAGTCGAAAAATGCCAGAGGAACGTCTCCTGACTAGAAAATGCTAATGAAATCCCTGACTGCACCAAGGTGTGTGGCTAGGCTTTCACGTATCACATACCAGCATCTCAGGGTCCTTTGAGATGCACAGTGACATCTGGTTGAATGGATCCACAAACCTTACATTGACATCTATATCCTTAATCTGAGCTTTATTTCAATGGATGTCTCTAAGACCAGTCATTCATTCATTCATCCATCCATCAAAGAATGATGACTTTCTTTGTGCTAGAAAACTAAAAGACTGCATTGAATGAAACTTGAATGATGATGGAATGAAGGGCTTCCCAGGTGATGCAATGATAAAAATTCTACCTGCCGATGCAGGAGACACAAGAGACATGGGTTCAATCCCTGTGTCGGGAAGATACCCTGGAGTTGGAAATGGAAATCCACTCCAGTATTCTTGCCTGGAAAATTCCATGGACAGGGGAGCCTGGCAAGCTACAGTCCATGGGGTCACAGAGAGTCAGACATGACTGAGCAACTGAGCACCTTGAATGAAACAGGCATGCATTTGCCCTCATGGAACTAACAGTTGAACAGTAAAGTTACTTATTATTCAAGTAAGTCATTAATCATAGAGAGGATTTCCCCTGCTGCTAGGAGTATTGGATCTGAGGCTGAATTGGAGAGAAGGAAGTATGTTTGCCAAGACATTAACACTGTACTGCCCAGGCACAGGTATGGTTTGGATGTCATCCAGATGTTTCAACTGTGAAGTCAGGTTAGAGAATCCCTGAATTAGGTGGAGAGACTTACCAAGGTAGAAAACACCTGGCAGGGAGGAAGTTTGAGGGGGAAACTCATGAGTTTCCATCCTACCTGAGTTTTGACAGAGGAGTCCAAGTGTGATATATCAAGTTCAGAGTTGGACATCTGTGTCTGGATGATAGTGGAAAGATCTAAATTGAAGACAGGTGAAACTGACTGACATTTACACTGTAACAGAAGTCATGGCACAATATGGAATTACCTGTGGGGAGAGCATAGTGAGAAAATGGGAAAAAATATTTCATTGAAGAGAGAGGATGACGGGTCAGTAAAGGAAGCTAGGAAGGAGTGCTGGTAAGTTAGAGGGGAGGCAGGCAAATGAGATGCTGTCAAAGTCAATGCAAGGGAATGTTTCAAGAAGAGAGGACATAAGTGAGTTGAAAGCTGTATTTAATTTTGGTAAGGCCTGGGACTCCTTCTTTGGGCCTTTCCCATGGTAAGGCTCTACTTTGGCAAGATAGCTATTAGCAAGAAATTATTATTTAAAGTCAAATATAGGAGACTCAAAAGTTTAGTTTTTTAGGATTTAGAAAATAATTAACATCTCAATTCTGATCCTGAACATAAATGATAACACTCCCTGTTTACATGCACTCATGACTTCTAGCTCTTAGACATATATTATATTCACCAGTTTGTGGGTTTAAACTTGGCAAGTATCACCACTCTTTTAGGGTTCGTAGCATTCTTCCTGTTGCTAAGCCTACCCAGGGCAAAACAAACAGAGGCGTCTTTCAAGACACGTCCTACTTGGGCCCCTGCTATAATGTATAAAGAGTTTGGTCACTAGCACAGTGTCTCTACCAATTTGTTCTATTTATTTACATGTGCGTCTCCTCCTGACTACCTTGAGGGCAGGTAATAGTCTCCTATGAGCTTGTCCCCCCAGTACCCATCACAATGCTCACCACTTGGTATGTACTGAATAAATGTTTGCTGAATGAATAGAAAGTGGCATAATTTTTCTGTGAGTTCATGAATAGCCAATCTGGAAATTCCATCTCTAAGTATTCTTTCATCATAGACTATAAAATATTATTTAAATAAAGGATGTGGTTTATCCATGTTTAAATTTTAGGTCAATTGTCTATGGAGTTAGTAAAATCTCATTCCAATACAAATTATTTAATCCCTTGGTGCCTTGGGTTTTCTGCCTATAAAATAAGAATAGCCATGCTGATTTCCTTGGGAGCTGTAATGAAGGTTGTCAAACTCAGAGCTCTACTTCCCTATAAGAGGTACTCCTTAAATTTGAAGACCAATTGATAATCATGTCTGTCTTGTTCTCTAAGTGGTTATGTCAGAGACTGAGGGAGCAACACATAAGTTCTCCAGGTCTGTTTACACTGGCTCCTGCAGCAGCTGTTAAAGGCTCAATCTTGTGACGAGTAGAAGACTCCTGGCGCTAAGAGCTGGGTTGATCATGGCCCTCTGTGCCACGGGGGTGATATTTTGAAGGGATCTAACCCTCCCTGGTCTGGACCCTGAGCAAATGTAGTATTGGTGGCCCTAAGGCAGACCTAGAGTAGCTGCAGCAGAGGTAGTCAGCCCTGCCTTTAAGGTCATATTAGACTTGGGTTCATTTGTTCTGAATTAATCTTCACTACAGTTCAAGTCTGCTGTTTGTTTGATTTAAGGGGGTCTTGGTGAAAAATCTATCAGATGAGAAATTAGCTTAACCAGGGGCAATCATTCAGACTGCAATTTAAATAAGAAAATGTATTTTCATTTATTATAGGTCCACTTGGTCTTCCCTGGTGGTTCTATGGTAAGGAATCCACCTGCTGACACAGGAGATGCGAGTTTGATCCCTGGGTCAGGAAGATTCCCTGGAGAAGAAAATGGCAACCCACTCCATTCTTGCCTGGGAAATCCTGTGGACAGAGGAGCCTAGCAGGTTCCATGGGGTCTCAAAAGAATCAGACATGACTTAATGACTAAATGACAATACAATAGATTCATTTCTTACATAATACCCCCATTAATTGAGTTCAGCTCATATGCCAAGCTTCTGAAGTGACTTGCAGCATTATACATTCATGTGGGTCTTATACTATCTCCATTTTCTGCATGGAGTGAGGCTCAGAGACATTAAACAATCTGAGCATTACACAACTGGCAACAGGCAGGAACCAGATGAAATTCTCCTCTCCTTAACTCTCAGCTCAGCCTCTCTCCTACTGTTCAGTATTGTATCCTAGACACTCATCTCTCTGCAGCCTTCTCATATGCTTTTGCTTTAAAGTTAAAAATGTATCCTCAATTGGCTGAATATTTGCAATCCCACTTCAAAGGACATAGATATAGGTTTTCTTGTCATTTAAAATTATTTTGAGGCAAAAACAAACCATGTTCCTATGACATTTCTGCAAGTGCAGGGGGCAAAGGGATTATGCCCAGTTAGTAAGGAGGGTCATCAGATCTGGCAAAATTTAGTCTGCTGCAAACTTAAGGGGCAGCATAGTTGATGCCCCTTAAGTAGGGAGCTTAAATGAGTACATTCCAGTAAAGAAGTATAGAGGGATCATGCAGAGAGGGCCAATGTTTGGTATATGTGCTGATCACAGCAGGAAAATTGGTGTCCAGGTGTCACGGATCCTTGTATGTACAAGCTTCTCTTCTGATGACCCTAAGCAGGACTTCACATGGGCCTTAGGGCACTGCATGATGCTTGTTATTGGTGCTCCTTTTGCTGTGGACAGCTTCTGCTATTACACTGTCTATCTGATAGTTTGCATTACTGTCTTGAAATATTCACCATGTCATGGGAGAAAACGGGTGGGTATTAAATTGCAACTCACAAAGACACACAAGAGGTACAATCAGAGGCAGTGAACCTACCTCTGTCTGGGAGGGCCAGGAAAGACTCCCAGAGGAGACAGTAGAGCCAATTTCCTGAACAGAAAACCATGAGGAGCCTCGTCATAGAGAAAAGGATAGATGGAGGCATAAAAGCAATAGTACAATCAGCCAACTGCAACTAGTTCAGGGTCTCTGGAGCACAGACTGAGAGAGGAGTAGGTAGATGGTCAAAAAGTCACTGAGGGTTTTGAAGCAGAGATGCAGCATGAACATCTTTGTTGTTTAGTGTTGTTGGCAGCTATAAAGGCAGATTGGAAGCGAGAGATTCTGGTTAGGAAGTTACTGCAGTTGTCCAGGTGAAAAATGATGACTGTAGGCATATTCAAGGAATACTAGGAATTAAAACTATCAAGACTTAAAGACTGATGGGTGAGGGGAAAAGTCAAGGAGAGGAAGAAAAGAGACCAACTGATTCCCAGGTTCTGGCTGGAGAAGATACTAGGACCATTAATGGATTGGAGAGACAGGAAGAGAGGTGGATGTTGGTTTATACCAGGAGCTAAATCAAGTTGACCATGACCAGGTGAGAGCATGAGCTTTGAACAGAGACTACAATTCAAGTCCACTGCCTTCCCTCCCATTCAGTAGCCACACAATGCTGAACAAGTTAGTTAGCCTCTCTGAGCCTCAACTCCCTAACAATAAAACTGAGATGATAATAGTATGCAGCTCGTAAGGCTGACAATGAGATTAAAGGACAGGATACATATATGGATTTATATATACTTAGTACAGCTCCTGGTACATAGTAAGAACTCAATAATCCTAGCCATTTTTGAATCAGTAACTTTTTATACAATATGCAATAGGATAAAAATGAATTTTATTCTCCTGGTCAAATAAAGTTTTCTTGCTAGTTTACCAGCTTAATCTGAATTTCTGCTAAGGCATTTATGATATAACACATTAAAAATGATCTTGAATTAACCTACAATCTGAGGACTTATCACTGGCTTCTTGATCACAAAGTTGACATAGCTTCCTGGGAAACTGACCCCTTGGAGTCCACAAATAAGAGAAGGTTAGGCTGACCCCACTTGAATGGTGCTAGGATCAGTCCCAATTCAATAAATGCCATAATCTGACTTCATATTTCCCTTTACGTGCATCTCAAGTCACTTCAGATGTGTCCAACTCTTTGAGATCCCATGGACTGTAGCCTGTCAGGCTCCTCTGTCCATATTTCTCTTTACACAGCTCTTATAAGCTCTCCCTAACATTGTGAGCAATGGACAAAATCATTAAGCCCATGATCGTTAAGCTACCCACCAGGTAGCTGGTGGTATCTATAATAACCAAAATAAGTCTTGGTACATAGCAGGGACTGAGTAAGTTTTGGTTGAATAACGGGTGCATTCCTTATACCTCCACTTCAGTACAGCCTCAGGAAGCTACACCTTACCATGCTGATCTCTAAATACTTCTTCCTTCCATGCCCCAAGCAGCAATACTTTGAGCATTAATTGTTCTTTATAGACCTTTTAAAGCATGCAAATAAAGTGTTTGATCTGTCAACCATAAAGTAAAGGCCATAAAATAAATATGGATTGAGGCCAATATTGATATGTATAAATTGCTGCAAGTATATACACTGATAAACTAAAATGGTTTTGCTTGCAATGATTCAGTAGTTTGACCAAGTCTCTCTGTCCAAACATGAATGTGTTCTCCCAGACAACTCAGGACAGTATGAATTAGTTGAACTTATGGGTGCCTGTGTTTTTCAAACCCATTGGAAAGAACCTAATTAAGGGATCAGTGATTTAATGAGCCTTTCAAAGCTGAAAATATATCCCACTGAGATTTAAAACAGAAAATAGATTTAGATAGAAAAAATAAAACAAAGCTAGTTTTGTGTTTCACGGACAGAGGAAGGTGCTAGAATTATTTACTGCTTTCTGGACTTTGCATTATGACTAAATTGATATTTTCCAGGTTTTTCATTAACTTAAAATGTTCTGAGGTAAACACATCATTTGCCATGATTAAATCCAAGGTGTTTCTTCAGCTTCCTTCTGAGCAGCTAAACATGAGGCTGGAAGGCAAGAATTCTGATCAACCACTTTGTGAAAGTAGCACTGGAGAAAATATATAGATTTCAACCAGAGGCTGGATTGAAATTTTAACAGCTATGCCAAGTAGAGGTTCTACAACAGAATCACATGGCAAAACCTTCTAGTCCCGAACTTCCCTACCCCTAAAACCAGAATTCGTTCCACCTTGTCTTAAAAATTATCATAGCTTCCCCAAATTGTAAAATAACATAGAATTGACCTGCCCGCTCTCACACCTTCTGCATCAGTCCTTCAAAAAATCTCTGCAAGGACAGAAACTTCTACTACCTCTCTTAATGGTTCTAGGCAAGTCCAAGTTGTATAATAGATATACAACTTTCCAAAGTCACTAGAATTTCAAATTTCCTTCCCAAACTGAATGAGACTGATTGTTAGTTTTCATTAATAGCAGGTCTTTTACAACAGGTGGAGGATTAAAGATGAACAGAAAAGTCAGTTCAGTATAGCCTTTCCTTTCCCCTCCCTCCATTCTACCCCCTCAGTCTTAGAGACAGGGATACTTCTAGGGTGAGACCCCACCGGCCCCTAAAATAAATCTGATGGCAAACAGAGAATGTCCTAAAATTGGCCCGCACTTGCCACCTATGCTAGATGCCCAGGTGATCACCCAGCAGGGCCCTGGGTAAATTATCTGGGGGTGCTCATGAAGAACACTCCGCAGAAGTCCCCAGACATTTAGGAGATTTTTTTCTTGGGTCCTGGCCACCTGATTTGGCAAGCAGTCAAATTTTGAATGCTTACTTCTTGATTCACAAGCAGAGGTAGCACATGATCCGCTTATTTTATATCCACATCCTTCACATCTTACATTCACCTAAGACAAAGCTAGGCCTTTGAAATTCTTGTCCAGAATGGAACATGGTCCTGAAATTCCAATACGTTAGTAAACAGTTCTGTAAACTGAGTTGAATTACCTTCTCCATGATTTTCAACTTCTGTCCGTTCTCTGGAACAAATCATGGGACCCTTCCATACACAGTGACATTTTTCTAAGAAAGTTTTAATTCCTTGCTTGGCAATGGTGGTTGCTCACTTTAAAGGAAAGATGAAAATTTTAAAGTATTTAGCAAACAATCAATTAATCAGAAACCTTATCTACCAGTGTCAAGTATCGCAATCAATATTATGGATGTGGCTTGTCTTTGGCTTTCAGTAGCTTAGTCCTACTCTTCCCACCAGGCTCCTCTGTCCATGGAATTTTCCAGGCAAAAATACTGGAGTAGATTGCCATTTACTACTTCAGAGGATGTTCCTGACCCAGGGATCAAAACTGTGTCTCTTGCATCTCCTGAATTGGCAGATGGATTCTTTACCACTAGTGCTACCTGGGAAGCCCTAGGTAGTAATTAATCAGCTTATTCTTATGGGATTGTTTTGTCTGGTTCTGTTTTTCTTGTTTTATAATGCCTCCTCTGAAGAAAAAATCAATTAAGAACTAAATAATGGGGGGAAGGCATCAAAACAATGTAGTATGTGCTAGTTGCAAATATAACCTGCAGGACAAGTGGGAGTGGGCATAAGGCACACAGCAGTCATGCATGGCTTAGAGCAACTCCAGCCCTTTAGTATTTTATATCATTCTCATAACAACTCTGTAAGGTGGGTTTTTAACTCTCAATTTACCAAAAAAGAAACTGAGGTTTTAAGAGGTTATTTAAGTTGCCCAACATGATTTACTTGCTGTGGTAGAGACAGGATCTACACCCAAATCTAATTCCAGAGTGTACACTCATTGAAGTGGGTGATACTCATCACCTCACAAAGAAACCTTCCCCCTTCCTGTTGGCTCAGATGGTAGAGTCCACCTGCAGGGCAGGAGACTCAGGTTCAATCCCTGGGACAGGAAGATCCCCTGGAGAAGGAAATAGCTACCCATTCCA
This sequence comes from Antilocapra americana, assembly GCA_007570785.1. NCBI lineage: Eukaryota > Metazoa > Chordata > Mammalia > Artiodactyla > Antilocapridae > Antilocapra > Antilocapra americana. The sequence continues at coordinate 19,174,997 of ML664174.1, read as the reverse complement.
GTATTCTAGAGAATTCCATGGACTGGGCAGCCTGGTGGGCTATAGTCCATGGCTTCACAAAGAGATGGAGATATCTGAGCAACACACTACAAAGAAATCAGCACAAAAGCATTACTACTTGTCTTGGGATTCGATACTATATGTGGACCACTAACACTGTGCCCCTTTCTGCTCTTTGTTTCATGTGCAGATCAACCAAAGAATATAATTTTTTTAGCTTTAGAACATTCTTAAGTCACTGAATTGCAATTTAATTGTGTATAATTTGCAATGCCATAAATCTTTTTGTTGGGTGTTTCCAAATTGGCATGTCACCAAACTCTTATAGAATGATAATTAATAACAAAAATGTAAAAGAGAACATGCCCTAGCAGAGAACTTTGGGGAGAGAAAAATCCTTTGGTCATTTATTTTCCAGAATATTTTAAAGCTATTAAAATCAATGAGGCTGGGGGAGGGGTGAGAGTAAACGTGGAGAGGAGCAAGTTTCCTCTGCAAACCCCATTAGGAATGGTGGGATGCTCTCACAGTAAACTGGCAGCTAAGGGAATCCTGGTGGTTCTCATTTGGGTCATTCACTTCAACTCTGACCAGTATTCTGCTTGACCACCCTGTTTGTTTGCTAGCTGGCCACCTCTCAGCAGGAAATGGCTTAAATCATGTTACTCTACCACCCATTTTTCAGGCATATCCATTTCTGCCACATTCTAGAAACAACCACAGTGGGACTTCCTTGGTGGTCCAGTGGTTAAGACTTCATCTTCCAATGCAAGGAAGTGTGGGTTCAATCCCTGGTAGGGTAGCTAAGATCCCACATGCCTCTAGGCCAAAAAAACCAAATAATAAAGCAGAAGCAATACTGTAACAAACTCAATGAAGACTTTAAAAACTTTGTTGTTTGGTTCACAAAAAAAAAAAAATCTTAAAAAGAAAAACAACATAGTATTCAGGAGGTGTGTTCAAGACACTCCTCCCATTTCCCAGTGATGGGAGACAGATCTAGTCAGCTGTAGACAAGACACTTGAGTTTTCACCTAAAAGAATAGATGACAGAGAAATAGCATCTTCCTTGGCATGTCATGCCAGTTGTGACATTTGCCACACAGAGCCACACCTTCCTCATAAAGGACAAGGCTGCTCACCATTTTCTGATTCCAAAATTATTTCCAGTATGGGTGCCTGCAATTAACCTCAGTTATTGACTTTTCACGTGGGAGGTGTAGAGAAAGATTCAGTGGTTCTCTCAACTGCACTTTCTGCAGCTAGCAAACAGCCAAGAGGCTGGTGTATGTGTGTTTTCAACTTCCCTACAAGGGTAGAAAACTTGAATGCATCCTTTGTGTTTGAATCTATCTTAAAGTTTTTAAAAGTTGAATATGAAACTAAAGGAAAAGAGTTAAACTTGCAAATCTTTGCATCCAACCATGCACCACATCTATCTCATTTTATCTTGGCTTGAGGTCATGTTAAGAAGTATCATATATATAGAACAGTCTTTTGGACTCTATGGGAGAGGATGAGGGTGGGATGATATGGGAGAACAGCACTGAAACATGTAAACTATCATATGTGAAATGAATCGCCAGCCCAGGTTTGGTGCACTGGGCTGGTGCACCGGGATGACCCAGAGGGATGGAATCGGGAGGGAGGTTATGGAAGGGGAACACATGTATACTCATGGCGGATTCATGGCAATGTATGGCAAAACCAACATGATAATGTAAAGAAAAAAGTCTTTCCTGAATTTGTTACAATAAATAAATAAATTTTTTTAAAAAAGAAGTATCATGAGCAAAACCAAAAGGGACCTCATACTAGTGTTACATGTGAGGCATAGTCCTATATCCCTACACGTTCTGGCCTCGAATGATTCTGAAAGCAATGCTATGAAATAGTATAGCCCGACTTCTCTGGTCTCTCACTGCATAGTGCTAGCATCCTCACTGAAAAAATAAAAAATTATTGCTCTAGGAAACTTTGTGTTGAAGCAGTCATTCTCAGGGTCTATGCCTTCTTACTTCCCTGATTCAATCTAAGTTTGCTACAACAAAAGGCGTAGTTCTTTTCTTGCCCAGAAAACAGCTGTATCAGCTTGATACAGTACACTGGATATATGGTCACCGCTGGTAACAAAGGACGCCTCTGTGTATACTGGGGGTGAAAGTGGAGGTGACGGTGTTGATTCACCTCAGAATCTTAACACGTTTCTGCTGCCATTAGGGCTCAAGTGTAAGAGGAGACTGTGGAACACCATCAAAAAGAAGAAGCTCCTCAGGGACTTCATTAGCAGCCCAGTGGTTAGGACTCTGCAGGGGCATGGGTTTGATCCCTGGTTAGGGAACTAAGAGCCCTCATACCATGAGGCACAGCCAAAAATATTTTTTTAGACAAAAAAGTTACTCAGTAATTATCTATTATGAAGTGAAAGTCGCTCAGTCATGTCTGACTGTTAGCAACCGCATGTACTATAAAGTCCATGGAATTCCCCAGGCCAGAATACTGGAGTGGGTAGCCTTTCCCTTCTCCAGGGGATCTTGCAACCAGGGATCAAACCCAGGTCTCATGCATTGCAGGTGGATTCTTTACCAGCTGAGCCACAAGGGAAGCCCATTCTATTATATATGATTTGCAAATCATTTTCATATATCATGCATTAATCAGCATTGCTTTTGGTTGTAACAGAAACCAACTCAAGCTAAATAAAGCAGATAATAATAATAATTGATTATGTAGATACCAGAGTATCTTACTGAGCTCAAGGCAGGAATGCAACTGGGCCCCAAGAATGAGGAAGTGGGAAGCTCTAGTCCAGAAAACCCCCCAAATACTCTCTTTTGTCTGTATTCTAATTGCAACACTGCTTTCTCTATGATTCAACTGCGTGGTTGAAAAAAAAAGTCACCAACTAAACCTTCTGAGTTTGTCACTTCTTTGTTTAAAAGAATGACCAGATGAAACTAGAATTTTGTGGTCTTTATTGCAAGTGTTTAAAGGGCCTCCTTGGTCAGGGGCCCAGGCATCCTTTGTCAATCACCTCGGGTAGGGAGACTGTGTCATGTTACTCAAATGTGGCTTATAAGAGCCCAGCCATTACAATCATGCAGACAGAAGTGGGCTTCCCTGATAGCTCAGCTCATAAATAATTCACCTGTAATGCAGGAGACTCCAGTTTGATTCCTGGGTTGGGAAGACCCCCTGGAGGAGGGTACGGCAACCCACTCCATACCCATTCTTGCTTGGCGAATCCCCATGGACAGAGGGGCCTGGCGAACTACAGTCCATGGGGTTCCAAAGAGTTGGACACAACAGAGCGACTAAGCACAGATAGAAAAGGGCAGGCAGTGGACACTCACTCACACCCAAAAGCAAGTGTCCAGGAAAGGCAACCCAATGGATTGTTGTTGCTGTTGTTATTTAGTCCCTAAGTCATGTCTGACTCTGTGACCCCATGGACTGTAGCCCACCAGGCTCCTCTGTACACGGGATTTCCCAGGCAAGAATACTGGAGTGGGTTGCCATTTCTTTGTCCAGGGGAATCTTCTCAACCTAGGGATTGAACCCTTGCCTCTTGCATTGGCAGGTGGATTCTTCACCATCTGAGCCACCAGGGAAACCCCAGGAAAACTGACATTTATTATTATTATTACTATTATTTCCACTTTACAAAAGATAACATTGAATTTCAGAGAGGTTATATAGGTAGTCAAGTTAAAACTGAAAGTGGAATCAAGGTCTTCTCATTCCCTTCATCAGCCTTTATGAGATAAATAACTTTAAGAGAAACTTAAAAAAAAAACAAAAAGCACACAAGCACCCCATCCTCTACCTGCAGAAGACTTTAAATTTAACTGGAGATACAAGACAGACTTTCACAAAAATAGTTAAATAACATTTTAAAAACAGCATATACTATACAAAGCAATATGTCAATATTTCAAACTACAGGAAAAAATTAAACCTTGGATTCTTATTTGGAAGGAACTTAGAAAAGAGTGTGGGGAGGACACTTCAGGCCTAAGAAATGGAAGAAGTCACACATTACCAGCAGTAATTCTCATATTAATACTGAAAATTTGACTCACTCATCACCCTACTATTTTCAAGAAGGCAAGATCTATATTTTCAAAGAAACAGGAGGTGAAAGTATAACTACAGAGAGCCCAAGATTTCCAAACAGGCACAGAACCCAGCCCCCAGGCTCCCATTCTCCTCCCCAAATAGAGCCAATTTCTTAGAACTATGTTTTCAGAGGCAGTCACCACAAAAAGTGTTATCTTAATCTCTCATTCAATAGGATTGAGGCAGAAATCTTCTCACATCACCCTCTGAATAGGATTTCATTTGTTTTCGCATCACTGCTCTCAAATCTAAGACTTACTTCTACTAAGAATTAGTTCTTCTTGAATTTCTATAATCCACATCCAATGTCATTTTTTGTATCCCAATGTCAGAAATGACATCCAGATCCAAACAAGACAAAGTGCCCAGTTAGAGTGGAGCTCAGCTGAACAACACTTTGGTCAGCTACCTCATTGCATATTATGGCTCTACAACCCCACTCAAACCCCTTGAGTTGGGAAGTCAGGGATGCTGGCTCTAGATTCAGACTTTCAACAAGCTTGTTTAGTGACTGAACCTTCTGAAACTTTTGGCTCCTTCACTCAGTTATCAACAAATATCTTTTGAGTTTCAATTATGTGTCAGGTCCTATTCTAGGCTCAGGAGGTACAGCAGAAACTAAGCAAAAAATAAAATAAAATGATTCCCCGTCCACATGGAGCTTACAATCTATTGACCAGAAATAGAAAGTAAATTATATAAAATATTAGAGGAATATTTTGAAAACAATAAAGCAAAAGGGAATGGGGAGTAAAAGAGGGTGGTTATAATTTAAAATAACATGGTAAGCTTAGGTCTACATGACCAAGTGACAACAATTGAAGGCAATAAGAGAAATGCAAATGCCTAGAGGAACAACATTTCAGACTGAGGAACAGTCAGTACAAAGGTTCTTAAGTGAGTGCAAGCCCGACATGATTGAAAAACAGCAAAAAGATTGCTGGAGGGAGAGGCAGGGGAAGAGAGCAACAGGAATTATTGTTGGAGGGCGATGAAAGAACTTTAGAAGGATGTTGCCTTTTATTTTGAGGGAAATGAAGCCCAGTGGAGGAGTTAGGAGAATATGATCTGGTCTAAAGTTGGATTTGGACAGGGACACCCTAGCTGATATATGAGTATTAGACTTCAAGGTAGCAAGGGTAGAGGCAGGAGAATGTGTTAAGGAAGAAGGAGACTGTACCTCCTATTTGCCCACAGCAGTCTCGGGCTATGTGTTGTAATACTATTATTCATGAACCTCCCCTCTGGGTCTTCAAAGTGTCCTAGTTTGGATGATAAATTATATTGTGCCCCCCCCCGCCTCAATTCAGAGTCCAAACTATTTCAAAATCCAGATGAAAAATAATGATGGTATGAGACAAGTTAATAGCAATGAAGGAGTGATCTGATTCAAATATATTTTGAAAGTGGATATCCCAGGATTTCTGGATGGATTAGATGTGGACAATTAGGGAACGAACAGATCACTCTTAAGATATGGGGATAGAGCAACTGAAAGGACAGAGCTGCCATTAAATAAGAGCAGGAGGGACTTGGAGTCATTTGGAGCATGTTAATTTTGAGCTGTTGGATGTTCAAGAAAGGTGTCAAGTAGGCAGCTGGAAATATGTCTGGAGCTTAAGAGAGAGGCCTGGGCTGGAGATATAAATTTGGGCATCAATGGCATATAGATGGAGTTGAAAGTCATGAGGTTGAAAAGAATCATCATAAATGTGACTGTAGAAAGAAGAAAGGTCCAAGAACACGGTCTGGAAGAGTCCCAGAGGTAGAAAAAGAGGAAGAGCCAGTGAAGAAGACAGAGAAGAAGTCAGTGAGATAGGAAGAAACCAGGCATTTCTTCATCTTTACAATGAATTTGGTATATTACACCAGTGAGTTTAAAGAAAATAAACTATAACCAAGAGATACCTCAGTTCAGTTCAGTTCAGTTCAGTTCAGTCACTCAGTCATGTCCGACTCTTTGTGACCCCATGAATTGCAGCAAGCCAGGCCTCCCTACCCATCACCAACTCCCGGAGTCTACCCAATCCCATGTCCATCGGGTCAGTGATGTCATCCAACCATCTCATCCTCTGCCGTCCCCTTCTCCTCCTGCCCTGAATCCTTCCCAACATTAGGGTCTTTTCCAATGAATCAGCTCTTTGCATCAGGTGGCCAAAGTATTGGAGTTTCAGCTTCAACATCAGTCCTTCCAATGAACACCCAGGACTGATCTCCTTTAGGATGGACTGGTTGGATCTTCTTGCAGTCCAAGGGACTCTCAAGAGTTTTCTCCAATATCCCAGTTCAAAAGTATCAATTGTTTGGCGCTCAGCCTTCTTCACCGTCCAGCTCTCACATCCATACATGACCACTGGAAAAACCATAGCCTTGACAAGATGGACCTTTGTTGACAAAGTAATGTCTCTGTTTTTAAATATACTATCTAAGTTGGTCATAACTTTCCTTCCAAGGATTAAGGGTGTTTTAATTTCATGGCTGCAATCACCATCTGCAGTGATTTTGGAGCCCAAAATTGACTATGCCAAAGCCCTTGACTGTGTGGATCACAAAAAAACTGTGGAAAATTCTTAAAGAGATGGGAATACCAGACCATCTGACCTGTCTCTTGAGAAACCTGTATGCAAGTCAGGAAGCAACAGTTAGAACTGGACATGGAACAACAGACTGGTTCCAAATAGGAAAAGGAGTATGTCAAAGCTGTATATTGTCACCCTGATTATTTAACTTATATGCAGAGTACATCATGAAAAACGCTGGGCTGGAAAAAGCACAAGCTGGAATCAAGATTACCGGGAGAAATATCAATAACCTCAGATATGCAGACAACACCACCCTTATGGTGGAAAGTGAAGAGGAACTAAAAAGCCTCTTGATGAAGTTGAAAGAGGAGAGTGAAAAAGTTGGCTTAAAGCTCAACATTCAGAAAACTAAAATCATGGCACCTGGTCCCATCACTTCATGGCAAATAGATGGGGAAACAGTGGAAACAGTGTCAGAGATACCTCAGGGACAGCTATATTCAAAGGTGAACTGCAAAGGGCAGATAGAGAGGGAGACCTCTAGCCACTTCAAATATAGCCAGTCTGTGTTCTCTTGCTCCAAATCATAGGCTGGTGCATATGATTTCACTTATAAAAAGGGAAGCATGGGGTGGAAGGAGGTAGATTCCCACTACTTAAAAAAAAATTACCTTTGGTAATCTTTAAGGTCTATGATTCCTCCTGGCTCTAAAATGTATTTGATTCTACCCAGTTCTAACAGAGAAAGAATTTTCTAATGTCCAAAGCTACTTGCCACAGTCAAAGAGAAGATGGGGCATCTGAATAATTTCTCTTGCTTAAGAGTTTCCATTTGTTATAGGAATTAAGTCACTTGAAAAAAGAAAGAGAAAAATAACAATTGGCCTGGAGGAGTAGGAAGTCGGTGAGGTTTAAAATATGAAACCAGGAAATGTTTTATTAAACAGCTAAGGCATTACTGGCTTAGACTAGAGAATAAGCCTGATGTAAATCCCACTAACCTCACGAGTATTCCATTTATCTAAGAAAGCCACGGAAGCACATTCCAAGAGAGTTTCTTGCTGTACTCCGCTGACAGAGCAAAAGAAACACGGGCTCTTCCCCACAAGTATTAATAATAAAAAAAATAATACTCACTGTTTATCAAGCATTAAATGTGTGCCAGGAACTCTGTGATGCTCTTTGGAAGTATTCATCCATTTAACCCTCAGGGCAACCTCAAGGTAGGTATTCTCAGATACTCAGTGTTTCTGGAAAGAAAATCATGACTTAGACTGATACTGGTTAACTTGCCCAAGATTACCTATCAGGGTTAGCAGTGGATCTGGGATGCATCCCAGGGCTCTCTGACTCCAAGGCAGGAATTCTGAATCATGAGAGGTACTTGGACATATTCCCTGGGTCTTCATAGTGAATGAAGTGGACGCCAGAGTGTGCCCCACCCACCTCCCGCCTCATTCCCCTAGCTGCCAGGATCATAGCTACTGATGGCTCACAGCAGAGTCTCCCCTTGGACGTCCCCTCTGCCAAAGGGATCTGCCCCACCAATGGTGGCTTCTCCGCCTCAGGGATGCCTTAACCAGTAACCGATGCAAGCCAGGACAAGAAAGCCCAGTCCTCAGTTTAGGGTCCCTGTGAAAGACCAGCCTCCTCCCGAGTTCCCAGATCCACCTCTCACTCTGTCCAATCCTGTCTTCCTCATTTCCCCATGAGACCAGTTCCCATTAAACCTCCCTACACAAACCCCATCTCAGGGCCTGAGTCCCAGGAATCCACTGAAGACACTGTCATCTGCAGAAATCTGCTTCAGTCACTCACTCTACTCATTTAATATCCCACAAACATTTATAGAGATCCAGGAATCTCAATAAATGTGTGAGATTCTTGCTGTCGAGTATTGCCAGTTCACAACATTTGTGCATTTTTTATTGAGTTGTCTTGTTTTAAAGTTTACAGGAGTTCTTTGACATTCTGGATGCTAAGTTCATAGCAGTCATGTGCATTGCATGTCCATTGTTCCTATGTGTGTCTTTTTTTAAATGTTTATCTATTTATTTTCTTTATATTATCGTGTTGATTTTGCCATACATTGACATGAATCCTCCATGGGTATACATGTGTTCCCCTTCCAGAACCCCCCTCACACTTCCCTCCCGATTCCATCCCTCTGGGTCATCCCGGTGCACCAGCCCTGAGCACCCTGTATCATGCATCAAGCCTCAGCTGGCGATTCATTTCACATATGATAATTTACATGTTTCAAGGCCGTTCTCCCATATCATCCCGCTCTTGTCTTTTAACTCTATGGTCTCTTTTGTTAGACAGAGGTCTTTATTTTTAGACTGTATGGATATATGTATCTTTCATGGATCTACCATGCTTATACTAATAACAAAGTCTTCTTTACTGAAAATCAGAGAAATGCAATTTAAAGCAATGAGATCCAATCCACAAACTCTATTCTTGAAATTTAAAGTCTAGTGATCACAATTGCAAGCAGGACTATGGAGAAGCAAGAACCCCCGAGCCCCCCCCCCACACACACACCTGTGGGAAAGTATTAGTAAGTGGGTGCAATTCACAAGGCACTTTAGTAAGTAAAGATAGGCACATTGGTAACCCTGAAAGTCCACTTTTAGGTATAAACCCTAGAGAACTTCTCACACTTAGGTGTGAGGAGGCACACACAACAAGGCATGTACTATTTATAAGAGCAAAGGATTGGAAACAATATAAGTAAATGCCCATCAAAGGGAAACAGATCAATAAATCATGGAACATTCATATAGTAGAATAATTTATAGTCATTAAATGAAATAAATATTAATAAGGCTCCAAAACAATAGAGAAAATAATAGCTAAATTATAATTTTTATATTAAGTTTACAAACCATAAAAGTAATATAATATAGTTTTGAATATAGAAGTATGTAGTACAAACATATGTATGGTAGTAATAAAGACTAACTTCACAATAGTGATTGTCTCTGGTAGAGAAAGAGGAGAAGAAGATGGATTTGGGAAACCTGGGAACCTTTACAATATCAGTGAAGTTTTATTTCTTAAATTAAAAAAAAACTGAAACAAATATAGCATAATGTTGAGATGTGATAATGCTAAATAGTAGGTACATGCTGTTCATCATATTATTCTCAGTTCTTGTCTGTTCTGAAATATTATACAATAAAAAATGCATTGAGAAGAGAAAAAATATCTAATACAATTGAGAATTTAAAATAGATTTCCTGATACTATTTTAAGAAGATGTTAATAGACTACAATGATTTGATAGGAGTGTAAGTGATAGTCACCCAGTCGTGTCCAGCTCTTTGCAACCCTATGGACTGTATGTAGCCTGCTAGGCTCCTTTTTCCATGGAATTCTCCAGGAAGAATACTGGAGTGGGTTGCCATTTCCTTCTCCAACTGATATATATATAAGAATTCAATAACTGGCTAAGGAGTTCTTACTAAATTTGATCAACAAACAGAAGTTTTTAAGGCTCTTAAGCAGAGAAGTAATATGAGAGCAGTCAGGCCAGGAGGTGTAGGCTGGGTGGGACAGAGAGCAGGAGGAGGTGAGGAGCTGGAAAGCTCCTTCTGATGAGCAGCTATGAAACTCTAGGATTGTGCGGCAATGAGACAGGAAGCGAACTAAAAAGGCTTTGCACAGTCGTGTTCCACCTCACATTGAGAATTAATTAGCTAATTAATTTTGAATCAATTAAAGGAGGACAGTGGTCTTCCCAGGTGGCACTAGTGGTAAAGAACCCACCTCCCAATGCAGGAGACATAAGAGACACAGGTTCAATCCCTGGGTCGAGAAGGTCCCTTGAAGGAGAACATGGCAACCTACTCTAGTATTCTTACCTGGAGAATCTCATGAACAGAGGAACCTGGTGGATTACTGCCCATAGAGTTACACAGAGTCAGACACAACTGAATGACTTAGCATGCACACAAAGGAGGTCAGTAGAGGAGAGCAGGAAGTCAAAACTGGTTCTGAATACAACTTCTAGAATAATGATGGAATCTGGTGTGATTAGACAAAGTGGAGATCTCAAAACCTGGAGCTGACTGTGGGAGATTGTGATTTTGATTTTGGTTTTAAACATGCTGCATTCAAGGTGCTGATGGGACCTCTAGGAAGAGAAAACAAGAAGGCAACTGAAGGTGGGATCCTAGAGGTTAAAAGAATGGTTTGGGAAGTCAACTGCAGCAAGGGGAGATGTCATGGGAAAATGTTAAGAGACCTAAAAGGAGGTAAAGGGAGGAAGGAAAAAAACTTGGGGAGCACCATGAAGGCTTTGAAGCTCCATTTTCCCTTTTGCCCTGCACAGTGGGCCTACCCCTAACATCTCCCAGCCATGACAAAAAAATAAATGGAGGCCTCACTTATTCACCTGCCCCTTTGTTGCCATCAGCAGCTCCATCCTGCACTGGGAGGGCCTGGGGTGCCTATGTGGACACCACATCCCTCAGGTCCAAATTCTCTTCCAGCTCATATATAAATCTAGCACCCCTCAGGAAAATGGTTGAGGAACAAGGCCTTCTGAGGCCTGGGGAGAAGTCCTCAGGTCATCTGGACAAGATCTCTTTGGTCCTGGGTACCCAGATTATGGAGGAGTAAGGCATGAGCTCTGGGTGGATACTCTTCCCAGGTTACCATCCCCCATTGGTGAGGGGCAAAGCAAAGAAGGGTCTGAGCAGCATCCTCCAAAGCAGGGGTTCTGGAATAGGCATCATGTTGCCCAGGTCTCAGGGTATCACCCCATGGCTGATGCAGTACCAAATTCAGAGGCTATTCTGGAGTAACATTTCCTATTGTTTTCAACATTTCCATTCCCACCTGTGTGTGTTAGTCACTCAGTCATGTCCATCTCTTTGCAACCCCATGGACTGTATAGCCTACCAGGCTCCTCAGTCCATGCAATTCTCCAGGCAAGAATACTGGAGTAGGTTACCGTTCCCTTCTCCAGGGAATCTTCCCAACCAGGGATTGAAGCCAGATCTCCTTCATTGCAGGCAGATTCTTTACTTTCTGAGCCACCACATGGGGTGGAGCCCAGGTGGGAGAGCAGAAAAAGAGTAGAGGTTCCAGGGCACCAGTAACTCATTAACTCTCTCTGCTTTTCTATCAGCAAAGGAGAATGAATATCTGTTGATCATTCACTCAACAACTATCTAGACTTGCAAAGCAAGGAGAGTCACCTTCTCCTGGGACCAGTGCTAGACCCAGGGTCAATTGTCCCCAAGCACCCAGTCTTTCACAGGAAGTTTTAATCTATCCCAAATCAGCAACTTCTTGGACTTTGACACAAACCTGCAGCATTCAAAGCACAAGCTAGAAGGCTTAGCGACAGCCAGGTGAATATGAGCAACAAAAGCAACAACAGTATTTTGCTAATTAAAAACCTGAGATGAGTCCTGTTAAACAATAATACTTATTGTTGGTTGAATACTATATTTAGCCTGTAGCAAGAGAAATTACACCTTAAACATAGAAAAATGTTTTCTACCCTATCACATCTTCCTAAAAGAATCAAACTACTAACCTCAAAACTATATGTAAAGAAATAATATACTAACTTCTTCCCAAGAATTTTTTGGGGCTCAAGATACTAAAATTCCAATTTTTATGTGCTGATGAAATGGAATGCTTTCTCCTATCATCATTCAAGTTTATACTGCAATAGTAAGATACAGTATCTTACATTCTGAAGCTATGAGAAATGTGTTGTCAAAGACTCTTTGATGCAGATTATTCCACAACATAAATCAGGGCTAGTTAAACACACAAGAAACAGAGATGGCAATTCAAGTAATTCTACAATTTGCTATACACAGTAGTAAGAAAAACAGGAAGTAGGTGTTTATTAGCAGTTCCAAATATACCAGCCAAAATACAACTCCCCATGGAGTCTGAGTTATTCAAAATATAGCAAAGAACAGAATTCCTAAGATTATAAAAGGGTAATTAATCACAAGCAGTGTTCACAGACCAGTGATTTGGAAACTACCTTCTTATTGAAGATCTGGATCAAGAACAAACTTCAAAGCAAAATTAATTGATCTCAGATTCCCTGCATCTGGTCAATAAACCCTCCCCGAAAATGTCACTTTAAGCCCACTCAAAAGTCTATCATTTTATTTAACAATTTTTTATACAGTGCATTAAACAGTCATTTTTCACTTAACTTGGTTAGTTTATCACTGCCTTCCCACATAAGCTATTTGCACTAAGAACACTACATCTTACTGATACTCTATAAATATTGCATTCAATGGTCAGGCATGTTGTTTAGGCTTATTTCATAGCAACATGGGCTCATTATGAAGCTAGATTCACCAACCAAGAGGACCTACTTGCTCAGACATCTAATGTGACCTGTGGCTTTCAAAATCTTGTCTTTGAGTGAACTTTTAAAATACACGTAACAACCATTCCTGAATTTTGACAAAAGACCTGTAATTTTAGTGGCAATGATTCAAAAACATTTTTAAAATACATGAAACACAAATATACATTAATTTTTGCAGAAGTTATGCAGGCATTTCAGTGCAAATTCTGACTTAATTTGGGGGATTCGGTGATTCTTAGGCCTTAGGAATATCTGGCAATAATGATTTTACTTCTGGGAGTGACCATGGACAAATCTAAATTCTTCTATGACTCCATTTCTCCCCTATAAATGAAGGAAGTGTGATGTTTGGCTCAGCTACCTCGAAAACTCATCTGGATGAATGGGAAAGGCTTAAATATTTGTGAACCACCATTAGGTCCTTTGATGGAAGCCACTTTGAAAAGTGCAAAGAATCGACAAGTTGAACAATTTATCTTAGTCTTGGAAATGGAAGAGATTGATGAGGGAACTTAGGTGTATACATATTTATATGGAATGGTCTACACACACCTTCTATCAATCAGTCTGTGTTCTGGTGAGTTTAGACTTAATAAAGAAAAGGAAGAGTTCTTTGAAAAAATTCCTAACAAGTTAGAAACTGACAATAAGCTAATTAGAGACAAATTAGTTCTTGTGCTCCAGTCTGAATGAGACCACTATGCTTCTTCCTTGATTTTGCAAGTCCAGCTTCATGGAAAGCCAGGCTACCATCCTGTTATCAGTTGGGTTTCACTGATTTGGGGTTGGCCAGTTACAATCAGCATGAGAGAGGGAAAGAAAGGGAAGGGAAAAGGTACTTTTGGTATAACTTCCTCCTCTGCTCAGATGATCAACGTGCTGTTTGTCAGGATGACTCTCTGTTCACAAATAGTGTCTTCTCCTCCAGGGGAAACAGGATGGTAAACAGTTTCCCCTGTGACTAAGTTCTAGACAACAAAATATGATGGGAGCAAAGATTGCCATTCTTAGGCCTGGCTCTAAAACAGACCAATCCATTCTCTCTCTTTGTTTATCCCAAAAGAGGACCTCAAGGCAAGCCTAGGGTGCCAGAGGCCCTAAAGGGATGGAAACGGATCCCAGAATCTGTGCCTGGAAGACAGTTCCACAGAAGCTACCCTTTGAGCATCAGTGAACTTTGCCTAAGCAAAAATAAATATTTATTGTGTTAAGACATGAGGTTTTGGGGTTTATTTGTTATAGCATCAGGTAGCCTACCACATCTAATACAGACTAGTAAAGATAAACTCATTAAAATCACTTCCCTTTGGCCAATCAGCTCTAGCTTCAGAAGCAGCTGGATAAGTTGGAAACATGCCTCTCTTGTTCCCTCCCTTGTTTTTCTGGCAGGCCAGGCTTCCTGCTGACCAGCTCAACCGGTGGTGGTAGCCAGAGCCACAGCTTGAGCCTCCTCTTGGAACTTCTGAAATAAAGAAGGTCGCAGATGTTCTCTGCAGGTCACACCCTGGAAATTCTCTTTGTCCTGACTGGGGTAAAAAGTCCATTTTCTCTTATGCCCGGAGTGCTATCAGGCCTCTGTTCTCCACCCTTCCCCACAATGTATAATTAAATATATCTGGGTCAGGTACTGTTGTTTACTGTGATTGCTCTCGGAGCATGGCCTAGCTGGTACCTCTAGTGATAGCCACCTAGAAAGACTCACACAAAAACTATTTTAAGCTCTTTTCATTAATTTGGATGAATTAAGCACAAGCAGTAACCCTGAGAAGATATCTGAGCTAATGAGAGAACTCCAGGTACCTACTCTGAGAAGGCGGCAGAAGGCCGGAGAGGATCCCTAACAATGACAGAGTTAGAGGGTACCCAGCAAGTTTGCCTAGTCCCTCACAGCCTCTAGCATAGGCTCTGTGATATAAACCAAAAGAGTTAATGACTACGGACCGAAAACAACTCTTGCAAAGTTATTGTTCTCATTGACTTGTCTCCCCTAATAGGGTCCTCTTTATTTTCATCTATGCTAGAGCTATAAATGAGCAAATTTGGGCTGCATCTGGCCCACAGATATGTTTGTTTGATCCTCTCAGTGTTTTAAAAATAGTGATAGCCACATTTTTTAAATGAGATTTTTTTTTAATGAGATTTCACACAGAAGTCTAGATTTCTGGCTCCTCTTGAAGGAGGATTGAGCAATACTGGACCCATGTTCTCCTCACGGCAAGACTCCATGGGAACTAGGCTGCTGCTGCCAGAGAAGGGGGGCCATGCTACCCACTTGGCCTTCATGTGAACACCTCTCACCACGCTGGCCACTCTGTTCTTTGTGTACTTGTCCTGGAAGGCACTGGGCTAACTCCTTGGACCATATTTTCATAAATTTGTGCAACACACTTTTTTTCATGACTGGCTATGCCTGGAGCCCTGCTTGCAGGTGCATCTGGAAGAATGGCAGGAGAGGACTTCTGTCATCATAGGTGGCCCCTGCCATCCTTTCTGCTGCACATAGACCAAGGAAAGGGAGGCAAGCAGGAGGTCCCTCACAGCCCAAGATGGCTAGGCTTAGTTTCACCAGCAGAAGGGTTTCACCTCAGGAAGGTGTACTGAATATTTGGCCTGAACTTGCCCTTGCAAAAAATGGGAGTGCCCTTCTATGCTTTCTCTGAGGCTGCCACAATCCCCAGTTACCTCAGCAGGTATTCGTGTTGGGAGGGAACTCCCCGAATGGGCAAACATCTGCAGCCTGACCCAAGACTTGGCTCTCCTACTCTTTCCCCCTCTGTGCATGTGCTTGCATGCTAAGTCACTATAGCCGTGTGTGATTCTTCGTGACTCTATGGACTGTAGCCCACCAGGTTCCTCTGTCCATGGGACTCTCCAGGCAGGAATACTGGAGTGGGTCACCATGCCCTCCTCTAGGGGATCTTCCCAATCCAGGGATCAGTACTGCATCTCTTGCATTTCCTGCTTTGGCAGGCAGGTTCTTTACTCACTGAGCCACCAGGGAAGCCCCAACAAATAGTATGCAATGGGACATCTAAAGGTGATTGGGGGGATTCCTGGGTCAGGGCTGACTTTCAGCTACTGATTAACACAGTGCCTGGACTTCTTTTTGGTTTGTTCTTGGTTTATGCTTTATATTGTTTCATTTTCTTCTCCTCCTCCTTCTCTGCTTTTTCTTTTCTTCCTCCTTATTAGTATTATTCATTCATATTTTTACTAATTCAGCTTCTGAATATAGTATTTCAGAATGTGAGAGCTGTTATGTGGCTTGATAATTATTTCAACACTAAACATAGAAACACCAGAAAGGCAGGAATCAAGTCCACCTGAGCCTGGCCTAGTCGATGATACATGCCAAGTAAGTATCTTTTATATACATGAATGGAAAACATGAAGACCTAGTGGCATACTGTCATGGGAAGGTATACTCCTCATCAATATTTGAGGACATATGAGGGCATTTCCTTTTTTCACTGTAAATTCTGAAATATAAGCACTCAGATTTCACTAGTTCTAGGATAATTTCATGAGGCTGAAAATTTATGGTCTCTATTTGCCCATACCATTACCAAAATGTCAGTATAAATTCACCTAGAATCTACTGCTATATCTGAGCTTCAGCATTTATCACAAAACAGAAATTACCTTGTGCAAGTGGGGACAGGCCCTCCCTCCCCACAACCATCTGGAAGGCCAAAATCCTTTTTCTGTTAATTTCATCCAAGAAAAGAAGGGATTTGCAGAAGACTGGTCTATGTCTAAGCATAACTTACTCATTTGGAGGAAATCGAACAATGTCCTCTCTCCCCGCTTCTTACCTCAAACTATGGTTTTTATTAAGTATGAACCTCTAAAGAAATACTAGACTTCCTTGCCTTTATTTCAGTGGTTTACATAATGCCAGGCTAGAGACAGGGAGGTGAACTAATTTGACCCTAGGCATCACATGACAGATGTTACTTTGGTTCAATTGTTGTCTGAGAGGGACTGGGGGTTGGGTGTGACAAAATAATATTAGCAAAAACAATGGCCATTTAGTTTATATAGAGTTTTTCTTCCTGTAATTTCAAAGCAAATTTCAGGCCTAATATAACTGACATCAAAAAGAAACAAGCCAAAGACTTGGCAACAGCAGCCCACAGGATAATTCACTCATCCATCCATTGAACAGACATCCACCAGCCCAGGGAGGTGGTGGTGGACAAGATGGTCACAACGCTCCCCTTCTCAGAGCCTCTCATTCTGTGTTCTTTCTGGTGATATTAACTTCCCCTACAATGGGTTCAAATATTAGGAGTTGGGTACACATGAAATAGCCACATACATTCTTCAGCATGTACAGTTTCCTCTTCAACAAGGTTTGTCAGAAGTCTGGGTCTCAACTCAATGATAAAATGGCTTTTTGGTCTTTAAAAAAATAGCTCAAAAAAAAATCTCCCAGAAGAAAATCGTCATTTATTCAATAATACTTACAGGGGATGAGAGGGCCCCACAAGAAGTGGTTAAATATTTACGATGCCTTTTCTATCATAAGGCACCAAGCCAGGAATTGGAAGATTCACTTTCCTTAACCCTAAAAGCCCACTGTGAGCAGGACCTTCCGGCCGGACCCACCCTCTGTCCAGTGTGATTACCTCACTTCCCTAGAATGTCTGCTCATTTTCTTTTCCCAGCATCCTTTCTATATGAGCACTTTCCAGCCAAGTCAATTAAAAAAAAAAAAAACTCACTTCCCATCTTTGAATGAATCCTGAGAAACATCCAACGCTAATGTTAAACACAGTGGAGCAGCAACCGTTTCAAGGGGGAAGATCGGGAAACAAGGAAGTAAGGGTTATCCATTAAGAGTAGATTCAGAAGTGGGAGGGACACGGCTACTGTGAGATGAAGCTCATTTACACAAACCAACATAAAAATCTGCTAAATGCATCTGGGAAGAAAATAAGATGTGAAAGGCAGAGGACATGGAAAACAATAAAGGAGGCCTTGGCAGGAGGGGGTGGCTTTTGGCCTTTTCTCTTAGTTGTAAAGAGTATAAGAACATATAAATGTGTGACCCAAAGACCCAAACAGTTTGTTATATTTAAGTTCAAGGGTTCCTTCTACAAATTTTGCAGATTGTCTAAGGATTTATGCCTGTGCTCCACAGGGAACAAAAGTTTTAATCCTGCTATATGAACAAATGAAATATTTGTTCAGTTTTTTCCTCCTTGTGTGGACACCTTCCTTACTCCCATCCTCACCTTTGCCCCAACACTCCATGTAGAAACATGGAATTTCTTTGGAATTCTGCAAACAACATCAAGAGCCTCATCAGAGATCTGAGGGAAGCCTCCCCTCTGGTCTGTAAGTGGTCAGATAGAGTAAACCTGAAGGAGACAGTAATCACTTTTCAGACTTTCTTCAAGTTTTTAACCTAGTATATTTGAAAAGTAGGGGAAAGAAAAAACAATTCCAATAGCTCTTGAGATCCAAGTATTTTTCCTTCACTCCTAATGATTTTTTTTTACCTGTTTTACTCAAAGATGAGTACTAACAATCACAGAAACCCATCACTTCCGTAAATACCAAAAATTCTTTTTCAATCCCCAACCTTCATTGTGACATAACCTATATAAAAGGCAGGCAACTCAAAGACATTCCAGACAAAATGTTAGTTAGCCCTGCACTTTTAATTATCTTCCGGTATTTCCTTTTTTCCTTAAAAGGCTTAAATAAACTCAATGGTGTTTAATTTTTCTAGTCATTCCCAAAATCATTGCTACAGCTTTTTTAAATTGGGTAACGATTTCTGTTCCCAGTTAACTAATATTCTTCACTGTGTCATCCAAATTCAACAAGGAAAAAATAGTGTTGCTCTGAACAAAATCTTTTACAATGGATTGAATTTCATCTAAAAGCATGTAATTCTGCACAGCCAAAGGCAGTTTCTAATCTTTATATATAGAAACTTACAAGGCAAAGAATTCAAAGCCATCAGATTAAGTGAAAAAAGTGAATGAAGAACTACAAACCCCTGCTCAGCTGACACAAGAAAAGCTCTATAATGTTTCCTAAGTTAACCATTGCTGTGGGTGGGAAAGTTTGTGGAATATGCCTAATAAGTCTTGTAGGTCATTATTTACTGAAACACTACCCTGAATGGCTATTTCTTTTTAAATACTAATAACCTAGAAAGCTTGGCCTCATTCAACAAGAGGGTCAGTACAGAGGCATCTGATTAGTGTCAAAAATGACTGCCTCTCTTTAGTAAAGGAATTTCCTAAAGGAAACATAACTCACAATGACAAATGTCGGCATTTTTAGAATTACAAACACTACCTACAATTTGAATTCAGGTTATGAACTCACTGGACAAAGTTCAGTGTTTGTTTAGTAGCTAGTGGGTGAGTCCCAGTTTAAAAAAATAGAAGACATATATATAGAGAGAGAGACAGAGAAACGCAACCAAAGTCTCATACTCTGAAAGACTGACAATAGTCACGATAAGACTGCTTTCCTAGCACAAACTGAAGTTGCCTATCAGTATATTTGTAACCAGGCTCTTTCAGTTAAAAGTTCTCAAATTTAAAGGAAGCTGTTAGTAGAAATGTCTGCTAGGAAAAGATCTGATACTGGCAAATAAAAAATTTCCAGCCCAATTCCTCCTTTTTTAAGCATGTGAAATCAATTCCTTGGCTGCTTTTGAGAAACATAAAAGTATCAGTGTCCATTCAAAAATGATAAACTTTCCATTAATATCGTTATATGACTGGGTTGGGCTTGCTACTTAACATTTTCTACTTAAACAAAGACAAAAAAGTTTAAAAATTGCCCATAAACTACTAGGTCTATGTTCATAATTATCTTATTAGTAGATCTTCACGACAGAGGAAACTTTGAAATTCTGCTCAAACATCTTTAGCATTATATGAGTTGTGAAGCATTCTGACTCATTTTAGATGTCTACAATGTATCTAACACTTATAGAGTGTTTATAGTCTAAATATTTTCTCTGATATATGATTATTGAATATGTTCTCTGAAACTGTGGGTGCACTGAGCTATTTGGTTCAAAAAATTGTATGCTTTTTTCCTGGAAAGAAAATTTTTAAATGATCAGGAAATATGAAATATTATTTGAAAGTAAAATACTTAGTAATGTCTCTTTTTATTAGGATTTGGCATTTCTGATTATTATTTAGGCCAAAAAACACCTATGTATGATATATTCTGTGCTTGGTATACTAGCTTTACTTTTTTTTTTTTTAACATTTTTGTTCTTACTGTACAGCTTCAAAGCTATTTTAATGTAATTTTTTAACTAGAAAGGAATTTGGAATCTGAAAGATGGCTCTAAATTTTTATGCCTACAGTAATACAAAGGGGAAATTTTCAATTCCTAAAACTCAAGAAACTATGTAAATGAAACGAGAAACAGATATATACTATACATCAAACTTATTCTCACAGGTGTGCTTTCTTAATGTTAAAATACCCGTGTGAATTTTTAGTTTCCCATCATGTAATGGGAGACAATAAATTCTGAAGTTACCCCATTTGCCTTCAGCCCTAACCACAGAAGAAGTAACCTCTTGTCTATTTAGATTTTCTGAGTATACCCATGTCCTTCTGTGTGCATACCAAAGCAAAGGTTTGTGTTGCGAGCCAGAGCTTATTGCAAGATCAAAGCTCTGGGCCACTCACAATAAAATAAGAGGGTAAAGCCCAAAGAATCAAAGAAACAAAGGAAACGTTTAGGAGATAAGGATCAGTCTCAGATATGACATTTCATCCAGATCAGATCCTGTGCAGAAGTTCAATTCAAAGTTCATAAGACAAAAATACAAAGCAATAAGCCTTAAGACTAGGTTGATTCTATTTATCTGCATGCCACTGATTTTCTTTCCATTTTTAAGAATCAGAGAATGTACTTTGCTGGGTAATTGAACTCATCTTTGAAAATCTTATGTGCATATAAAGCTGTATGGGGATAGGCGAGGTAGTTTTTCATTAAAGTGCCTCCAACCTAAGACTTACAAATAGGTATGATACAGCACTTACTATAAAAGGTAAAAAAAGAATTTAAAATATCATGCTCTGGAATTAATCTATTGAATTAAGACTAAATTAATCTATTGGATTAATGCTAAATGGAAGTCTTTACAAAATGTTAAATATAATTTTCCAAGATGAACACAAAAATGGCATAAGTACTTAAATAAAATTCAAACTTTGATGGGCAATAAAATTCAGGTAAATATGCTTTGGAAAGGCATTTCAAATATTGTATATTTTATAATCATGTAAATTGACTAAATGACTTACTGCATGTGTATAATTCCAAAGTATATGTCAGTTCTGTTACAGAAGTTCAAAGTATGTTTCTAGAATATATAATTTTGATTATTTCAAATATTAGAATATATAGTAATGATTATATGCATATGCATAAAGGGACAACAGAGGATGATATGGTTGAATGCATCACTGACTCCATGGACATGAGTTTGAGCAAACTCTGGGAGATGGTGAAGAACAGGGAAGCCTGGCATGCTGCAGTCCATGGGGTCACAGAGACTGACACAACTGAGTGACTGAACAACAGTACATTAAAATATCCTGAGGCTCATGTGAACAACAAAAATTAGTCATTTCACAAGATTTGGAAAGATTTTTCTAAATTATTTCATTTTTTTCAAGATTTAATATAAGTTTAAAGAAAAATAAATTAATTAATTAAAATATATATATATAAGTTTAATAGACTATTTCAGCTACCATCTTATACAATTAAACCAACTTGCAAAGTTCAAAATTTATATTTACATTATTTTGAATATATTTAAATAAGGTTAAGTTTCAAAATTAAATTTATTTAAAAATCTTTGACTTTAACAATGACATTAATAGTCAAATACAGTTTTCTAGTATAATATACAACCTATCACAATTACAGGTATGTAAATTGCTATGTCTAGTATTAGGGCAGGATTTCCATGTACAATGAAGCTTTAAAAATTAATCAAAGATTCACATCTAAAATCAATATATATCAGTCCCCAAATGATAGGTATAAAATTATACATATTTCAGCTTAAAATCTATACGTTTTGCACAGGTACTTAGAAATTCTTATATGCATTTTACAAATTTCTCTTCGTAGCTCTAACATTTTATCAAAGTGAAAACTTTTCTGTAAAGAGCTGATTTATCCCCCAAATCACCAACATGACCATGGTACTATTAATATCATATATCTATTGTTTCCTCAGCATCCAGGTCCTGCTATACACTGTCATGCTATACACTGCAATGGTAACTTCTAGTCCTTACCACAAACCTAAAAGATCAACCTGGAGAGGGGCATGGCAACCCACTCCAGTATTCTCGCCTAGAGAATCCCATGGACAGAGGAACCTGGTGGGCTAACGATCATGGCGTCACAAAGAGTCAGACATGACTAAAGTGACTTAGCTCATATGCACACCAAGGATGGTAACATTTTACCCAGTCTACAGATGAAGTAAGCTGAGACCAAGAGATGTTAGGGAATTTCTGAAAGTTACTTGTTGATCACTGGCAGAGCTTTAGCCTCTCCCTACCAAAAGTAGGCCCTCTTTTTCCATACTACTCTTGGGTAAAAAAGTGTCACTCTATAAAAAATATAGGAATTTCTCATAAGATATTCTTGTTTCCTCTTCAACTGGTGATAAGTTTTAAATAAAATAAAAAACAGAGCTATAGCAGAGACTGGCTGTAAAGATAAGGACCAATGTCAAATTTATGTCTAAAATACTTAGTGTAACTATTTGTAAGGCTCTTTTACATGTAATTAGGAGGTTAACCAAACTCTCAGGAAGCCCATAACTGTATTCAGATAACCTCTTACAAACTCTCACCAAGTAAAACATGCACATACAGAAAGTTGCCAAAAAAAAAAAAAAATCGAAAACCAAATAGAGTTCAAACACTTCATTTGATTAAAAGTTTTCTTAACTAACTGGGATGTTTCCTTCGATTTTCTCTCTGGATTCTACAGCTATATTATGAAATTACTTTTCAATTCCCCATACAGCAATTATTTAATCATGCCATTACCAGCTGTGAACATAGCTTCTCTCCTGATAACAGTTTATTTTTAAAGGAAATTGTCTTCGAAGAAAATATTTTGATATTATGCAGCAAAATAATGGTTCATTGGAAGAAACCAAAAAAAAAGAAAAAAAAACCTCCCAAAATGAAAACAGAGATCACAGAAAGAATGAGATCTATTTGATCTGTAGGGGAAAAAAGGATAATGGTCACATAAAGATAAAACAGCACAAGCAACTCACGTGCAAGGAAACGATTGTCTTGTTCCACTAAGTGTTTTGATGTCCTTTAGACATAAATATTCAGATTCTCCTCCTGCCTTCCTAGTTTAAGGCACCAAATGCTGACTTGAGTATGTTGGGTAGTGAAGTAAACTTCAGATCTTACACACTGTTCAAAAATCTTCCCTTTTAAGCATATATTAAAAAAAAAAAAAAAAAAAAAGGAGGGACCTCAGCTTTGGAGGGACATAGGACACAGAAGAGGTTAGGAATAGCAGCACCACCTCAGGCAGCAGAAGAAAGGTCGGGAGAGAAATAAGAGCTTTCTCTTCTTCTGTTTCTGTTCCAGTGAGTTTCTTCAGACTCACTAGAAACATGGGATGAGTGGAAAGTCAGGAAAAGAAGGGATTAACCAAGAAAAGGATCGAACCCCAATGTCAGGAAGTAGATGTATGTGCTCAGTGGCTCAGTTGTGTCTGATTCTTTTGCGACCCCATGGACTGCAGCCTGCCAGGCTCCTCGGTCCATGTGATTTCCCAGGCAAGAATACTGGAGTGGGTTGCCGTTTCCTACCCCAAGAGACCTTCCTGATCCAGGAATCAAACCCAAGTCTCCTGCATCTCCTGCATTGGCAGGCCGATGCTTTACCACTGAGCCACCTGGGAAGTCTAGAAAATAAATAAGAAAGGAAATTTTTGCCATGGCTAAAAATGTCTCTGCCTCAGCACTGTCAACAGTTTGCATTAGACAGGTCCTTGTTGCAGAGGCTGCCCTGTGCATTGTTGGCTGTTAACGCACCCCTTGCCTCTCCCCACCAGATGTCATTAGCACCCCTACCCTCCACCACCCACCACCACAGCCCTAACAACTGAAACTGTATCCAGGCATTATCAAACATCCCCTGGGGGAGGGAATGAGCACAAATCACCCCAAATAAGAACCACTGCTATAAGAGAAACCAGTGTGGACAGGTTCAGAACCAATCAGAAATCGGATAACATCATTTCTACAATGTCCCAGCCCACACCAGCCCCCAGGCTCAGTCTCAGTCAGTGCTCAATTAGACACCTACTTGGTTTCAGTTTCTGACCTGGATGCTAGGGATCTGAGTTGGGAAAGACAGTATCCTCACCCTCAGAGATGCTACAATGTAGGAGAGCTAAAAGAGCGGTCAAATGAAACAGAAAATGTCCAGGATGCACAGGCACTCATACATGGGGAATGATGTAATCAAGGAGGAGACTGAAAATAGTAAATGTTGAACCCAATAGATAGTGCCAAATACTGGTACACAGTCAGCGAGGCCCCCTGATAGCACAAAGCAATTGCTAAATTACCAGGTGGTCCTGGTTGTAGTAGTTAATTCTTTAACAACCTGCCTGTACTAGTGCACACATCCTGGAGATCCAGGTTATGACAGGCAGAAACAAAAGGAAAACAGAAAAAAATGGATTGATGAGTAGAGATACTTAGGTTGATCTCAAAGGGTAAGAGTTTACCTGTTGAATAAAAAGTTGAAGGAAAAGAGATGGTACAAGCAGAACCATGGAGATAATGATTACCAGGGAATGCAGAGAGAACTTCAAGAGATCTGATGTACCAGAGACATGGATTGTAGAATGGAGAGGGCAGAGATGGGAGTGGAAAGCAGATAACACATGAATGCCTTGAATGGGCTTCATCCTACAGGCACTGGAAAACTGAACAGTTTTAAGTAAAGGAGTAGCAAGATTATTATGGTAGAAGTTTGGCAAATAGATTAAAAAAGCAAGGCTGGATTGAATAAGAACAGAGGAAGGAGATCAATATGAAACTCTGAACTAAGCACAAGAAAAGATATTAGAAGGTGAAATCAACAGGAACAAGTATTCAGTCTGATGTTGGAAGAATGAGGAGTCATCACAGAGAAAGGACAAGCCTTGCTAATACATAATTCCTTACATGTGTTCTCACTGTGCTACTTCAGAAAGCTATAAATTTAAACTGCAAAATTTGTGACACATAGGAAAAATCATCATCACATCTATATAAATAGCAAACCTAACATTTGAAATGATGACTGTCATTATAAAACATTTTATAAATGAAAATCTTTTGGAACACATTCTAAATTATGTTAAGGAACCTAAGCACTTGGGAGACATTGGGACAGTTCCAATTTGAGCTTGTATTAAGTAGCCTGGCCAGATTTTGCTTTATCCTTTAGATTTAATTTCTCCTCTCCAGGGCTTCCCAGGTGGCACAGTGGTAAACAATCCACCTGCCAATTCAGGAGACACAGGAGACTCAGGTTCATTCCCTGGGTCAAGAAGATCCCCTGGAGTAGGAAATGGCAACCCACTCCAGTACTCTTTCCTGGAAAATTCCATGGACAGAGGACCCTGGCATGATACAGTCTACGCATCGCAAAGAGTAGGACATGACTGAGCACACACACACTCCAGGAGTAACCATCTTCAAAGCAAGAGAGATTTCCTAGAGCCTATGTTACAACCATATTTATCTAAAAAGAACTTTTCATCAAAGGAACTGAAGACAAGCAAGGCTTCTTCCATACACTGAGTTAAACTCCCCTCCCCTTTTCTTTACAAATATAAATAGCTTAAGACAGAAATAGCATATAGGAAACCTAGAAAACCATTTACACTCAGCAGATATGTCCAGCTGAATTACTGGAGTCCACCTCAGCAGAGGTTAAACATTAACAGGTGAAAGGAGAAATTTTTGTTAAAACACTGTTTCATAAGCCTTCATCTGACAAAGATATTCTATTTATATATTCTATTTTCCCTACCATGAAACAATTTCTTTTTCCTCCCTATTCATTTCAGCAGCCCCATCTACTCCACTCTTTCTTCCCCATTCCATTCTCCACCCTCACCCCAACAGAAGAACATTCATCTCTTCCTCTTGCAGTATGCCGCGCTTTGGAGCAGCCTTAGGTTATTTTTTTTCCTGCTTGTGATGTTGATGTCATCATTTAACATCTTACTCTAAATCTGGCAAATACATATCCATATACACCCATCACTCTTTCCTTGCCCATGACAGACATTGATAAGAAACTATAGCACTCTTTCTCTCTGATTCTAAATGCTGCCTCTGAATCTTTCTCAAGCAACATTTCCAGGCAAGCACCTGCAAATCTGTAGGGGTGGGCACATGAAGTGACAGCTAATCACCATCACTGTCTGCGGGATCCTTGTTACGTGCTCTCCATGTCTGCTGTAGACATAGTTCTACCATCACAGCTTCCCAAGCAACAGAGGCTCAGGACTTAGAAAGAAACATGGACTTTCTGGTGGTCCAGGGGTCAAGACTCGGTGCTGCCAATGCAGGGGGCATGGGTCTGACCCCTGAACTAAGAAACTGAGATCACACATGCCATGCAGTCAAAAGATTTTTTTAGTAATAATAAATAAAAAGAAACCTTTCCTAAAACTCATCTACAAATTCTTACCAAAGCAACTCCAAAATTTGCCAGGCACTTACACATACACACTTTTGTTTTGCTTCCCCCTCTCATCCTTCCCTCAGTAACACAGGTTGTCACAAGTCCACAAGGGAGACCGCTCCAAGAACCTACCAGATTTATGAGGTCATGCTGCTGCTGCTGCTGCTGCTGCTGTTGCTGCTGCTGCTAAGTCGCTTCAGTCGTGTCCGACTCTGTGCGACCCCACAGATGGCAGCCCACCAGGCTCCGCTGTCCCTGGGATTCTCCAGGCAAGAACACTGGAGTGGGTTGCCATTTCCTTCTGCAATGCATGAAAAGGAAAAGTGAAAGTGAAGTCCCTCAGTCGTGTCTGACTCTTCGCGACCCCATGGACTACAGCCCACCAGGCTCCTCCATCCATGGGATTCTCCAGGCAAGAGGACTGGAGTGGGGTGCCATTGCCTTCTGCATATGAGGTCATGGATGTTTTCCAAAACTTTGTGAACCTAGGTGAGGTCATTGTTTCATCCCAGAATGACTTTTTAAGAGACTAAATGTGCTCATATCCATTTTTAAAGGAAATGCAAAAATAATAAAATTAAAAAATAAAAGGCAATGCAAACACCTGGTCTAGGCAGCTCCATGCCACTGGGATTTTCTTCTGTTACTTCCTCATACTGGGGACACAGTGCCTCTGGGCTGGCTTTCTGGGTCATGATGGGAGGTAGAGATGAAACTGTGGGTAACTATTAGTTAAATCCATTTCACCTGCCTTCACTAATCATAGTCCTCCAAGCAGCACATGGTCTTAAACATCAGATGCACCCCCTGAGTTGTTTTCCAGGAACTTGGCTTCCACTCTGTCTAGTTGGAGCTGAGGTGGTTAAGACTGGATTGGAGTACTGACCTTCCAGCTGGGCATGCTCAAGTGTCCCACGAACTTTTGACATCTGAAGGCTGAAAACTCCACCCCAAGATCGTGCCATAAAGTTGTCAAGAACAGAAGCCTGTAGTAAGTAGTTGTCGTTGTTGTTCAGTCACCCAGTCGTGTCTCTTTGCAACCCCATGGACTGCAGCACGCCAGGCCTCCCTGACTTTCACCATCTCCCGAGTTTGCCCAAGTTCATGTTCATTGCATCACTGATGCCTTACTGCTGTTACACCTGTGCAGATTGACAATTACCGCACCTTTCCCCAAGCTCCCTGTGCCTCAGACCACCCTACTGCTTTATTCCTTACCCTATAGATACCACTCCCTTCCAGTCACTCACCTTCCAGAAGGCAGATCTGAATTTCATTCTACTGTCTTCTTATTTGTCTGGAACTTAAAACTCTCTTTGCTGCAAACCTCACCTGGATGTCTTAGCATTCTGCCTTGCTCTGCATCAGGAAAAGCGAACCTTGTTTAAAAGAAGCGGGAGTAGGGACTCAAATATTCCCACCCAATATTTGAGTGCTGGTCCTTCCTAGATTCTGCTTCACCCAAGCTGCATGGGAGAGTAAGAAGAAAAAGAGGGAGAAATGAGGAAAGCAGGGAGAAAAGGAGATGGTAGGCAGAGTGGGAGGGAAAGCAAGGAAGGAGAGGAGCGAAAAATGGGTGGGTGGGAGGAGAAGTAAAGGAAAGAAGAGGAGCACAATATACAGGTTTCCTCACCTAACCCTCATAACAAACACAGGAAACGGGCATAAATAAGGATTATTGTTGTTCCTTTTTTTCCCCTCCAGTGAAGAAACAGGCTTAGAAAGCTTAAGGAACTTGCTTAAGATCTCATAGCTAGGAAGCCACAAAGAAAGGATTTGAAGCCAGGTAGTCTGAACGCAAGAGCCTGCTATTCCAACAAGGAGTAAAAAGACAGTGTAGAGAAGACATTAGGTTGGTGCAAATGTATTAATAATCATGGTTTTTGCATTGTTGAAATTTGCTGTTTGACATTGGAATACATTCTTAAATAAAATTGGTTATGTTATACATCATTTTAATGTGCATTTCTCACTTTGTTTTTTTGCTAATAACTTATTACTTGCTATTTATTTTGTCTGTATTTTAGGCTATGGAGATGGTGTTAGACAAAAAGCAAATTCGGGCAATTTTCTTATTCGAATTCAAAATGGGTCGTGAAGCAGCAGAGACAACTGGCAACATCCACAATGCATTTGGCCCAGGAACTGATAACGAATGGACAGTGCAGTGGTGGTTCAAGAGGTCTGGGAAGGAGACAAGAGCCTTGAAGATGGGGAGTGCGGTAGCTCGCCTTGGAAAGTTGCCAATGACCAACTAAAAGTCATCATCGACGTTGATCCTCTTAACCATGACACAAGAATTTGCTGAAGAACACAACATTGACCATTCTACAGCCGTTCAGTATTTGAAGCAAATTGGAAAGGTGAAAAGGCTCGATAGGTGGGTGCCTCATGAGCTGACTGAAAATCAAAACAGAACAAAAAAATCTTCATTCTGAAGTGTCATCTTCTCTTATTCTACGAAACAACAACAAACCATTTCTCAATCAGATTGTGACACATGACAAAATGTGGGTTTTATATGACAACCAGTGACAACCAACTCAATGGTTGGACCTAGAAGAAGCTCCAAAGCACTTCCCGAAGCCAAACTTACACCAAAAAAAGGATCGCAGTCACTGTGTGGTGGTCTCCTGCTGATCTGATTCACTACAGTTTTTTGAATCCCAGCAAAACCATTACATCTGAGAGGTATGCTCAGCAAATTGATGACATGCACCCAAAACTGCAATGCCTGCAGCTGGTAATGGTTCACAGAAAGAGCCCAATTTTTCTCCACAACAATGCCTGACTGCACGTCCCACAACCAATGCTTTAAAACTTGGATGAATTGGGCTACCAAGTTTTGCCTCATCTGCTAGGTTCACCTGACTTAATGCCAGTGAACTATCACTTCTTCAGGCATCTTGATGACTTTTTGCAAGGAAAACACTTCCATAACCAGCAGGAGGCAGAAAATGCTTTCCAAAAGTTCATGGAATCCCAAAGAACAGATTTCCACACTACAGAAATAAACTTATTTCTTGTTGGCAAAAAAGTGTTGATTGTAATGGTTCCTATTTCGATTAATAAAGACGTATTTGAGCCTAATTATAATGATTTAAAATTCATGGTGTGAAACCTCAATTACTTTTGCACAAACAATGAGCAGTTGAGAGAAGCCAGAGAATCTTTGGAATTAGGGAAATGGGTTTAATGCTGTTGAAAAAAAAAATACAAGAACTCTGGAGATCGACTTTCAGAGGATGAAACTGAGGCTATTGGAAGGGAAGGTTTCTCTCTAGTAAAAATTAGCAAGGAGCCTCTTTCCTCCTAACCTTAAGTACTATCTTCATAGAAAAGAGCTCTAAATATTTGGGATGCGGGTGGAAGGGAACATGCGGCAAGGGAAAAGGGAGAAGGGCTGGAATTAGTTATTATAGTTGTTTCCTTCAAAGAGTTGAGGTGAAGTGTAATAACGGTGCCAGGAGCTTTCTCCTCTGTCTCCTGCGTAGGGGTCAGGGAAGCCCTGGGGTGAATGTTGGGGGTCTGTTTGGTAACTGTGGTTAGGAGATTTTCCCTGGTTGGCCGGCATGGACTACTTGTGTTAGAACAAGAGGATCAGGGCAGACATTCCACACCAGCAGTCCCAGCATTCTGCATTCTTGGAAGGGACCATCACTGAACAGGAACGTGGCTGGCTTTGTTAGGTCTTATCTCCTCATCTGCAGTTGGAGGCTTTCCTTCCTTTTGCAGGTGCTCTCATTTCCTTCATTATTTGTTTATTAGAAAATCTTGTGGGCTTCCAAAGTCATTCTTATGCTAAGGAAGGTCGAATGTGATAACATATTTGTGTTGGCCAAGAGTGAGGACATAGCAAATACCGAAAGTCACATAATCATGAGTGTAACTGAAAGCGGTGCTTCACGTGTAAACAAAGCTCCTTGCCTCCCACACGCAGGGGTCACCAAGGTCTCAAAAGCACAGAGAAGGCTGGTCCTATAAATCTGGTTGCTTGAGCACTGTGGCAACTATGGCTGGAACTATTTCTAAGATTTAATTCAGGGATGCTACAGGTCAGACGGCCTTTCTCAAGCCAAAAAGAGTGCCTGAAAATATTGAGGTTGGACCAAGCTTCAGTGTGGGAAATAAGCTCTCCATTTGTTGACATCCCTGAAGCCTGTTGATATCCCCAGAGCCTAGAGGGAAAGCGAAGCAAAACTTCGTGCCTGAAAAGAAAGTACTTGACTTGGGTCTCCAAAACTAAAGCAATGAGGAAGCAGACTAAGAGAGAAACCAATTTTTCTGGTCCAAGAACTATTCAAATGGCTTTCTTAGTTCTCACACACCCTCCACACAGAGGTCCACATTTCTTTGTAGGATCTTACATTGCTAGAACTCAAAAATCTCAATATGAACACTGTTGTTTTTTTGGGTTTTTTTTTTGTCATTACCTGACCAGAAAATTAAAAACTCAGTTTGAGCTAGTCATACGAAAATATTCCATCCTTGAAATTCTAACTTTATCTCTTGCCCCCAGTTCATTAAAGGTCATTCCTATGGGTACTGTCGTGTATGGCCTGCCTCGCTGTCAAATATATTTAATCTAATAGTAAAGGTCACATAAAATATGTGTTATAATAAACAAAAGGAGAGCAAAGAAAAATAACAAGGGAAAATAAGGAACAGGGCATAAATTTTAAGCAGGAAGGTGACCAGTGCAAAGTACACACCATAAAGTTCTTCACGTCTGATAAGGGGCAACCACAGCTTATTTCAGAGCTTTCTTGCCACAAACAAGAGCAGGAGAATGTGAATGAATGGGTACACAGCTGAGAGTGTCCATGGGCTAAGAACAAATTGCTTTAGAGAAGCAATGTAGTAAGACCACAAGGTAATGTCTCCCAGGAAGCCTCAAATAACTAGATCCTTTGTAGTATTACAGCACTGTCATGGACTCATTTTTTTCATCAGCCTTTTCCTGAGCCCCTACTAAGGACCAGATTGCATGGGGATACAGAGGTAAGCAAACAGACTGCTCTTGCCCTCCTGCAACTTAACATCTCCTAGGAGACAAATAACTTTCCCAAGTGATCACAGAAATTAATTATAAATACAACCTCAGCAAGAGCCACAAGGAAAGGACAGCAGTGCTAAGAGAACATCTAACAAAGAGGAACCGATTTCACAACATCCTTATGGTTAACTTAGCATTGGGTTTCATGGGACTGTTATAAGTAACCAGTATCTCACCTCACATGTTACTAGGAGAGACAAACACAAAGTTTGTATTACGCAAGTCTCAAATTAAGTAGTATCCATGAAAGGCTTTGAAAACTTCAAAGCACTATGTAAATATAAGGTTTTTGAATGGGGATGGGGGCAGGAAGGAATACTCCTAGTGAAGCAGTAATCTGAATAAGTAGAATAGCTAAGTAAGTGTTTTGCTATAATTATAGTAATCTAATAAATTTGATTCTAAATAAGTAGAATGATTGTATAAATGTTACCTAAGCAATGCAAATCAACCATAAATCAGCTTTTTTTAAATCACCTTGACTATGGATTAAAAAGTATGCCAATCCTTTTGCTACACTGTGGTGACAAAATAAATCAGCTTCTAATTTTTTTATTGTAAACTGATACATCAGTTCAACATATTTCTATTTTGTCACATAAATGAATCAAACATAATCAAAACTCACGCATACAATAGAAAGAGCTTCAGTTTATATGATTTTACCATAAATATTCTTTGAACATTTTTTTTCTCCATTTCGTCTATCCTTCACTAACATAAAGTTGCAAGTGCCTTATAGTTTTTAGTGTCTTTTCACAGACACTATTGAATTTATCCTTACAGCCAGTCTGTAAAGCAGGTAAAGCCGAAAACTGAGGCTCAGAGTGAAGTGGCAAGTTCAAAGTAAATAGTAGTAAATTGTGAAATCATCATACCTGATGGCTCAGACAGTAAAGAATCTGCCTGCAATGCAGGAGACCTGGGTTCAGTCCCTGGGTCAGGAAGATCCCCTAGAGAAGGGAATGGCAACCCACTCCAGTATTCTTGCCTGATAATCCCACGAACAGAGGAGCTGGCAAGCTACATACAGTCCATGGCATTGTAAAGAGTCAGACACAACTGAGCGACTAACACTTTCACTTTCAAATAGTGAAATCAAAAAGTCTGAGGCTGATTGATCTTTAGGGTGAGGGTCTTTCCACTGTACTACTCTGTAAATTGTCTACAAAACTACCTGAAAAGTATGTTATTGACAAGAAAGTGGGCTTCCCAACAACTGAAGTAAAAGATGAAAGCTGAAACAATCGCTTCTGTGAAGACTTGACTGACGTCTAGTGTTAAGTACTTGGATCAGAATCCTTTCACAAAGAAGAAAGATTCGTGATTTCATTCTGCAGATTATGAGCTTTCTGAAGCAGGTTGTGCATCATCTCTTTTGCCCTAGGAACTTCAACAGCTTACCCAGACCTTCCTCGCACACAACTGAATATGCATCAGTAATTCAATCCCAGGCTCCTGTTCCTGGTGACAATGCATGATTTTTACCTCTATACCAGGTGAAACAGTCTTTTGCCTCCTGGCATCATTGTTTTTTCCTCTCCAGTGAAACTCCTTGGGGATACCTTTCACAGTGATTCAAATGTGTGTGGAGTTGATCAAAGAATGAAAAAAAAGAGAGAGAGAGAGACTCAGCACAAAGAAACTCTTAGGCATGTATAAATCAGGGTCTGTTAGATAAGTGTTCTCCATCCATTTTGCTAAGGCTTTCATGTTTCATTATTTGTAAGCACAACCTGAGAAGAACAAGACCAAAATCATGGAGGACCAAAAGACAAAAGGAATGAAAAGCAATAGCTCCACTTGCCTTCTAGTCGCATCTGCTCCCTCCCCCAGATTGGCAGTGAACTCAATGGACATTTCAAATCAGACGGAAGATGGGAGTGAAAGGTCCATGCAAGCAGAGGTGGAGGCCAAGTGGGCCTTGCCTGCCCAGCAAAGTTGATCCAAAGCTTAGCTACAGAAGTTCTCAGAGTCACAAAATTCAGAGCTGGTTTTTTGTTTGTTTATTTTCTAGGTGTGATGAAAGGACAGGGTCTAGAGAGAATTGGGGTGTTTTCATTTCTATTAATTCTAGTGGTCACCAAGTATTTTTTTAATGATGTAAGAGGCACTGAGCTGGATGCTGAAGGGAATCCTTAGAAACCAAAGGCATCATGCCTGTCCTCGTGAAAGGTGGAGTCTTGCACTTTAGCATCTGTCCTGAAATCTCAGTAGGTAGAGTCCGGAGGCCTTCTTGAGGACCAACTGTTCTTAGCGATGCCAAGGCTTCTAGCTAATCACAAGCAATAATTGCGGCCACATGACATAATCTCCTCCTCCCTTTCTAAGTGTGTTTTACTATGGGATCCCAAGGAATTCTGGGGGTACTCCTGATAGAGTTTATAGAGGAAAAGAGAGTTTCTCTACCAGCCTTGCTATATTTCTTTCCTTTTAACAGTGGGTTAAGGGTGTGGATTGGAAAATGAGTCAGACCTGACTTTGAATTCCCATTCTGCTACTTTATAAATGTGTAAATTTGGACAAGTTTCTTAACCTTTCCAAGAATCTTCTGTGTAAAATGCAGATAATAATCAAAAGAGCCATGGTTATGGAAAAGAAATAAGGTGATGCAAGTCAGCACCTAGCAGGGTCCACATTCAACTGTTAAGATTGTTAGCAGTGTCATCCTCACCTGCAGCCTCTGTTCTCTCACCTTCTGCTAAGACATGCTGACGTTGCTTCCACTGGGTACAAATACAATGTATGGCCCCTGCTAACCGTGGGACTGATTCCTATTAGGTGATCATTTCGAAAGAATCCATCATGCCTTTTGGAACAGTGCTAGAAAACTGACATTTTCCTTCAAAGAATCCTTGATACTTGACATCTTCACTATCATGTTCTATCCAAAAACATGCTTTTCTACTGCCAGTGTGAGGCATGATTTTAGAATGTATTGTTTTATTTGTTTATCTGTAATAAGGCACTTTTACCTCTGCTGTTTCATGTGATCCTTACAGCTATCCTCTGACAGAGAGGCTTCTCAGGATACAGAGAGATTTCATGACTTGCCCCAAGTTACCAGCTGGCGAAGAGCAGAGAGGGAATTGAACCCAGGTGACCCCAAACAGAGTTTTTTCACAACAGCTTGAGGAGTCAGTGATGGGCTTCTCAGGTTCTTCCTCTGCAGGAAGGGCTTCTGAAGACCAATGCTCAAGTAAACCCTTGGGTCCCTAATGAACCCGTTAGAATCCAGGTGTTGCTGGGACTGCTTATAACACAGCTCTGCTTCTCACCAGGAAGGCATCTCAGCAGAAGAACATCACACTGTCCCCATCAACCCAGGCCCCGTCCACATGGAATGCCCGGAAGAGCCAAATAAACAGATTTAACTGACTTACATGTTTTCCTTGCCAAACATTATAAAATGAAGTAATGGGTAACCTGCACTAATTCTGCTGGATTCTCAGACTTTCCTTTCTCTCCCTGAGGAATGGAAAATTATTTGAATGAGATGGGAAACCAGCTTTTCCTCTCTCTCTCTTTCAAAACTTCTCAAAACACATTACTATGCTACTGGAAGACATTCAATTCAACGAAGTCATTAAGTTGAATCATCTGCACACATTTTCTCAGTAAGATGAGTTTGCATGGTGGACTGATTTCATAGAACAGTTGCATGTAAACATCTCCAGGGAAAACCAGATGTCACTGACACATCAGTACCTAGTTAGTCCTACAAAGAGTATGGCACTGGTTCTGGACAGCATCTTTCCAGGAATCCTGTAACCCAGGGTGGAACTTCTCTCCGCATCCCAGCTGGTGGGCAGTTTTTTCCGCTCCTCCAGCAATGCGCTTTGCTCACAGCTCTACAGCACTTAAAGCAGAGATGGCCGGTCAGGCCACCCAGGATTCCCCAGCTAAGATTTCTGGAAATCCAAGGCCTGAAACCCAGAGACCACAGCCCCCCTCAGGGAACGAGAGAATAAAATGCCTGGACCCACTGATTGTTCTAATACTTCACTCAGGGAGGTGGGCCAGGAGAACAGAGGGTCTGCTGGGAACCAAGTCCTATTAATTACAGGTCCCCTGAAGGCACTGGCCTGGGGAGCCTTTGAAACAAAAGGAAGAAAGGATGAGAGGAAGATGTGGCTAAAATGACCCTGCCCAGGAAGAATGTTACTTAATTACTTGTTACTTTTTTTTTTTTAACTATAGGAAAGACTCTATATACTTCTCTGTGTTAGAGATCACAATAAACATAAAACACAAAGGAGGGGCAAACTGTATGGGATTAGTCTAATTAGTGAGGGAAAAAAAAAAAACACACATTATACAGCTGACCCTGTAAATATTCATTTTAAAAATCTAAAACTTAAAAAACATGTTACAAATGTCTTCCAGGGTCTGCCAGGCTAGAACAATAGGCCACCAATAAAGCATTTCTGTACCACTGTTTGCAGTTGAGTGGGGGTAGCCCAGCATTTCCTATAAAGACAGGATGGCTTCAGTCTCTGGAAGCAATAAGCAATGTGTTAAGGTTTAAAGGTACGTGGAGAACTCAGATGCCCTGGGAACCAAAACAGGGTCCCAGAAAATTTGAGTCATGTCAAGACTTTTCCAGTGGTGGCAATTTCCACCACTTACATTAAAGACATGGTAACACCATGTTTCAAAGGATGAACATCCATTATTAAGCATAAAAAAGAAACCAATAAAGTTAACAAATCTACTATAGGCCTCAGCGCTATGGGCAAAAGAAGTAGAAACCATCTGCTTTGCCCTGGAGGACCTTCCACTAATACTAAAGCAAACTCGGGAAAATTATGTGTTACCACCAGTGACGTTACCTCTTCACCCCTAGCCAATTTTCAGTTACAAATTTGTGTGTAAAGACCACCAAAAGCAGATTGGTGTTGTTTCTGCCTTCCTCTCTGATTGTAAATAATAATAACTTCCACCTGGTGAGGCAATATTTTTTTTTCCTCTTTCCTTTCACTTCTAGTAGACTCCAATAAATGGGAAAAATCCACATATGCTAAACCAAGTTGTAACACGATGAACAAGGTACCTAAAAAATAAAATAACAAATCCTGATCAAAGAAGCAGAGAATCCCAAGAGGCAAAGGAGATTTGTCCTTGTAAGACATTTAAATTCATGTCTTTCCATGAAAGACTTAGCTTAGTAGAGAAATTTTGCTTGGCTGAAGATAGCATGATTTCAGAGCCTTGTAACTTGCCTGGATGCTGAAATTCAAATGAATTCAGCTGCACAGAAAAATAAGGAAATTATATCTGTAGAATTTAATGGGGGAGGTGCGTACTCAAAAGAAATTACAATTTTAACTCAAGGTCAGTGTCTCTGACAACTAAATAATATAGTAATAATTGCTTACCCTTACGTGCAAAGTCCAGAGTCTGTAACAAGACAAGAGTAATGAAAAAGGGGAAAGAAGAAGAAATGGTTTTTGAGCTCTGACTTTGTGCCAAGCCCTATTCTATGTATTTAGCTACTATGGAGGCAAATAAACTTCATATCTATTCTATATCCACTTTACAAATGGAGAAACAGACTTAGAAAATGAGATAAGCACCTATAGTGGCCACACTGGGAGGCAGTTTCCTTTCTTTTTTCTAAACGGAGTTATAGTTGCTTTACAATGTTGTGTTAGTTTCTGCTTAATAACAAAGTGAATCAACCATACATATACATATATCCTATCCTTCTTGGATCTGCCTCCCACCTCCGCCCCCACCCTCCTATTCCAGCCCTCTAGGTCACCATAGAGCACTGAGCTGAGCTCCCTGTGCTATACAGTTCCCAGAGCTATCTATTTTACACTTGGTAGTATATATGTGCCAGTTCTAATCTCCCAATTCACCGCATCCTCCTTACCCCACCACCCCGTGTCCACATGTCCATTCTCCATGTCTATGTCTCTATTCCTACCCTGAAAATATGTTCACCTGTACCAGATGAGGCTTCCTCATGCATGCCTTTATCCATGATATTTACTGCTCCTTACACTGTCCACTGGCAATAAACGTACCCTTTCTCTCTGACGTTTCTACAGATAGCATGTCTGTATATGTCAGCACTGATGCCTACCTCCCTCTCTAAGTGACTCCCCTCACTTATGAGATGCTAATCCTTTGACTTTTACCACCCCACTGGCTCCTTTTCTCTCACGTGCCAGGCATGGTGATCTCAGTCGAGGCTTTCTCCCAAGTGTGGCCTTCAGCCCTCCTCTCTGTATTGTGCTATGGTTTCAAGGCCTTAGCTGACAAATAATAAAGGCAAAAACCCAAGGATGGGGTAGTTGCTAGGGATGCCTGGGCATGACATCAAAGTCTGGCCTGTGAGGCCAAAGAGGGGTCAAGGACATGGCCTGAGAGCTCACAAACACCCTGCTGCCCAACGCTTCCCAAGTGGCAGGAAAAAAACCTCAGAAGCTTATTCTTTAAAAGGAGAAAGAGGAGAATCAGAGAAAAGGAATAAAAGAAGGGAGGGAGAAGGAAGAAAACGTTTTCTGGGTCCCACCTAGGACATTCATCACCAAGTTCAAGGTAAGGCCTGGCAATCTGAACTGTTAGCAGCTAACGGTTTCACCCAGCCCAAGTAGAAGCCTCCTGTTCAAGGTCCTCAGACCAATCTGAGATCAAAGCTGGAGGAAATTAGCAAGGAGACAAAGTATTAGAACCATAACAGTCCTGTGATCTTCTAGGGCACCAAGTTCTGAGTCTATTCCTTTTGAATGCCCAGGGCCCCAGGGTCCTGCCTTGCTTGACTCATGATCCCACCCACTCCCACAGTTGTCTACTCGGGTGGTGTGGAAGCTGTCAGAGGAAGCTGGGGTAGAAGGCTGCCTCTCGTGAGGACAGGAATGTCACAACAGTTTTCCAAGCTTCAGGCCAGCACCCCTCCCAAGCTGCCAGATGTTCAGCATGGGCTGAACCGGGTTTTCAGACTCCCCATTCAGCTTGTGGGGAGAGGAGATCGAAACATGGCATCCTGCTAGGGTGGAGGTGGGAGGGATCGCATAGCAGACAACGCCAACCTTGGCATGTGGCTTTCAAGTGGTTCACGGTAAAAAAACGTAAGTAAACAAACATGAGCACTCCACTCTCTTTAGCATGATTTCTTTGAGGCAGGTTTTCAACTTTGTCTGCCCCTGCTTCTTCACTTAGCTGGAATAGGATCCGTCTGAACTCCATCTTTGACGGTAACCTTGCATTGATTGTGGTCCCGTCTGAGAACAACCTGTGTGGAGCGTGTGAATTCCACATTTGAATGTCTTGAATGTCTCGAATGTCTCTCCTTGCCTACGTCACCGAAGACCTGCTTGAGTTCCTGACTGTCTCATCATCCTCCCAGTAGCTTGTAAGTTCATAATCAAATAAATCAATGCATTAGATCAGCCAGACATGAGACACCTGGGAAATGGCTACTCCTCCATGCAACAACCATCTGACATTTTCCATAACTCTTCTGTTTACCTCATCCCTCTGCCTCCTTTTGGCCACCTCAGGTGGAGCCCAGTATCAGACATCAGGAGCAAGTTTGAAATCCACCAATGTACCACAGAGATACACAATAACAATATTTCTCGCTAACTTAGCACAACCTGGGTCACAAGCTCAACTTTTTGGAACCCTTGAACCAGCCAATCCAACTTCTCTCAGGGGGGCTCAGCTCTGTGAGGCTGTCCTCAAACTTACAAATCCACTCCCCAGGTGCTGCCCTGGGAAATAGAGCGAGGTTCCTCACTGCTCTGGAGCTCCCTCAGGGTCTGACCCCTGAAACATGCAGTTTGCAAGGATCCTTTCTTAGGCACCCACTAGGACATCACCTGTCATTGTGTCCCTCATCCTTCCTTCTTCGCCGTTCGGTGAACTCAGATTTTTTTGAGCCATAACCAGCCATCATTCCCAATTATGTGTCTCCTGGTAAACTTTTGCTCTCAGGCCACCAGGCTTTTAATATTAAAAGCAAAGTGTTTGGAATTCTAAACCCTCCTTTTTCTCCTCTAAGGGTCTGGTTCTGAACTGAAAGCTCTACAGCTTTGGTGTGAAATAGAGAACTTTTTTTCCAACAGGCAGTTACTGAGGGCCTGCCCTATTCCATTCACAGGATTAGACATGCAGGGATGAATTACACAGGTCCCCGCCTCTCTGATCCATGGACCACACACTGAGCAGAGCGTGGGCATCATCTGGAAACTAGCTAGACATAGAGCATCTCAGACCCCACCCCAGAACTCCTGAATCAGAATCTTCATTTTAACAAAATGCCCAGCAGATTCACATGCATACTGATATTTGCAGAGCTCTGGACTTTCGTTCTATTCACAAACCCCCAGTATATATCTGTATTTGATAGATGTGAAAAGGAAGCCCCAAATAGGTGAGAACTGCCCCTAGAAGCACCAGATCCCGACTAGAAACCAAGGACACTTCTCCACCAGAACGCTTCTCCTGCCCTCATCCCTTGGTGTGCTCTTCCCTGGAGGGTCTGGACATTGCAGTGTCAGGCCTTGGGCAGACTCAGAACCCTGTTCTTGTTCCATCTTCTCCAGTTCTGTTGAATACAGGACTGTGTGCAGAGCAGAGAGATCTGGGAGGCCTCATTGGCACCAGCTGAGACCCAGCACAGCATCTGTAAAGGAAGTGCTTTCCAAAGCCCATTTTAAATGTTTATTTCTTTCAAATTCATAAACATTTCTGAGTGCTCGCCACATGCAAAGCCCTGGGCTAGATGAATCAGGGAAAACAAAGTGGAATAAAACAACCTTGGGACCCATCCCAGGTTCACAATCTGGTTGGGGAAACAGATACTACCAATATAAAATTCAAGGTGGTATTAACAGAGATCATAGTGAGATTTGTTTACTTTGCTATGGAATAGTCACTCACAGCATTTATCCCTCCAGGTACCATTAGGTCAGTCAGTTACATTGGCCTATTAGTATACAGATGCTGAAAATCAGTTTGGAGGTTAAATCAGGCCAAATCTAAATCTGGGATGGGGCTATTCATCTACATGATCTAAATGTTATTAATGTTTCAATACGTTGGTACATTCTGAATGGAAAGAAGATATATTACTGACACTAAGAGATTTTGTTGTTTCTATTGTTCTAGCTTGGGTTGGAAATGGTGTATTTTGGCTAATTTAATATTCTGGCAAATGGACTTACTATAGAAAGTGTGAAAACAAAGTCAATGAGATGGAGTCCACACAAGATATGAAATCCAAGCCCAGAACATTTTATTTAGGTTATATACCACCTTAAAAAGCAATAATCCATTATTCTGAGCCTCTTGACTACTATTCTCTTGTAATATATTTATAAAAGCATTCTGAAACACTTAGGAAGGTTGAAGCATACCTTTGAAACTCCTGAAACAAGCAAAATAATAAACCAATTTCCTAACAATCTGAAATCAGC
Source organism: Antilocapra americana (assembly GCA_007570785.1). Lineage (NCBI taxonomy): Eukaryota > Metazoa > Chordata > Mammalia > Artiodactyla > Antilocapridae > Antilocapra > Antilocapra americana. Next base: position 19,133,762 of record ML664174.1, on the reverse strand, counting down.
AAAGACTGTGACAGTCATGTTTCTTCCCTATAGCAATCCTCAGAAAGGGGGAAAAGTTAAACTTCTGAAAAGTTGGGACTAACCTAAGCATGATGAGAAGCTCAGAGAAAAGTGACTTTCTCAGGGCCTCTGCCTATAGCTGTACACAGAAGTGTCTAGCCAAACGGAAACCAAGCCTCTATTGTTGTCACCAAGCCCAGGGTTCACCTGAAGAGAAGGGATAATTTTCTGACTGGTCTTCTCAAAAGGATGCCTTTTTCTGATTGGTCTGAAGAGACCAGTGAATCTTTACAGCTTTGGACAAGTCAGTCTTTCTAGAGCGAGAGGGTTTTTTGTAGCTGCTTCCCTCCCACCCCTCACCCCTGCTTTTTTAAAAGGAAAGCTTTGGAATATGTTATCACCAACATTTGAATTTGCTCTAAATCCTAAGATTCTATGGTTTTGTCTCTTGTAACTTTTCCTCTGGGCTCCCCAGGTGGCTAAGTGGTAAAGAATCTGCTTGCCAACGCAGGAGACCTGGCTTATATTTTTTTTAATATGAATTTATTTTAATTGGAGGCTAATTACAATATTGTGGTGGTCTTGCCATACCGTGACATGATTCAGCCATGGGTGTACATGCGTTCCGCATCCTGAACCCCCCTCCCACCTCCCTCCCCATCCCATCCCTCAGGGTCATCCCAGTGCACCAGCCCTGAGCACTTGTCTCATGCATCGAACCTAGACTGGCAATTCATTTCACATATGATAATATACATGTTTCAATGCCATTCTCCCAAATCATCCCACCCTCGCCCTCTACCACAGAGTCCAAAAGACTATTCTATACATCTGTGTCTCTTTTATAACATCTTGCATATAGGGTTATCATTACCATCTTTCTAAATTCCATATGTATGCATTGGTATACTATATTGGTGTTTTTCTTTCTGACTTACTTCACTCTGTATATAGGCTCCAGTTTCATCCACCTCATTAGAACTGATTCAAATGTATTCTTTTTAGTGGCTGAGTAATATTCCATTGTGTATATGTACCACAGCTTTCTTATCCATGTGTCTGCTGATGGACATCTAGGTTGCTTCCATGTGCTGGCTATTGTAAACAGTACTGTGATGAACATTGGGGTACACATGTCTCTTTCAATTCTGGTTTCCTCAGTGTGTATGCCCAGCAGTGGGATTGCTGGGTCATAAGGCAGTTCTATTTCCAGTTATTTAAGGAATCTCCACATTGTTCTCCATAGTGGCTGTACTAGTTTGCATCCCCACCAACAGTGTAATAGGGTTATCATTTCTCCACACCCTCTCCAGCATTTATTACTTGTAGACTTTTGGATAGCAACCATTCTGACTGGTGTGAAATGGTACCTCATTATGGTTTTGATTTGCATTTCTCTGATAATGAATGATGTTGAGCATCTTTTCATGTGTTTGTTAGCCATCTGTACGTCTTCTTTGGAGAAATGTCTGTTTAGTTCTTTGGCCCACTTTTTGATTGGATCGTTTATTTTTCCAGAATTGAGCTGCAGGTGTTGCTTGTATATTTTTGAGATTACTTCTTTGTCAGTTATTTAATTTGCTATTATTTTCTTCCATTCTAAAGGCTGTCTTTTCACCTTGCTTGTAGTTTCCTTTGTTGTGCAAAAGCTTTTAAGTTTAAATAGGTCCCATTCATTTATTTTTGCTTTTATTTCCAATATTCTAGAAGGTAGGTCATAGAAGATCCTGCTGTGATTTATGTCAGAGAGTGTTTTGCCTATGTTTTCCTCTAGGAGTTTTACAGTTTCTGGTCTTACGTTTAGATTTTTAATCCATTTTGAGTTTATTTTTGTGTATGATGTTAGAAAGTGTTCTAGTTTCATTCTTTTACAAGTGGTTGACCAGTTTTCCCAGCACCACTTGTTAAAGAGATTGTCTTTCTCTATTGTATATTCTTGCCTCCTTTGTCGAAGATAAGGTGTCCATAGATGAGTGGATTTATCTCTGGGCTTTCTATTTTGTTCCATTGATCTATATTTCTGTCTTTGTTCCAGTACCATACTTTCTTGATGACTGTGGCTTTGTAGTAGAGCCTGAAGTCAGGCAGGTTGATTTCTCCAGTTTCATTTTGCTTTCTCAAGATTGCTTTGACCATTTGAGGGTTTTTGTTTTTCCATACCAATTGTGAAATTATTTGTTCTAGTTCTGTGAAAAATATTGTTGGTAGCTTGATAGGGATTTACATTGAATCTATAGATTGCTTTGGGTAGTATATTCATTTTCACTGTATTGATTCTTCCAATCCATGAACATGTTATATTTCTCCATCTATTTGTGTCCTCTTCGATTTCTTTCACCAGCGTTTTATAGTTTTCTATATATAGGTCTTTTGTTTCTTTAGGTAGATATATTCCTAAGTATTTTGTTCTTTATGTTACAGTGGTGAATGGAATTGTCTCCTTAATTTCTCTTTATGTTTTCTCATTGTTAGTGTATAGGAATGCAAGGGATTTCTGTGTGTTAATTTTATATCCTGCAACTTTACTATATTCACTGATTAGCTCTAGTAATTTTCTGGTGGAGTCTTTATGTAGAGGTTTTCTATGTCATCTGCAAGCAGTGAGAGTTTTACTTCTTCTTTTCCAATCTGGATTCCTTTTATTTCTTTATCTGCTCTGACTGCTGCAGCCAAAACTTCCAAAACTATGTTGAATAGTAGTGGTGAGAGTGGGCACCCTTGTCTTGTTCCTGACTTTAGGGGAAATGCTGTCAATTTTTCACCATTGAGGACAATGTTTGCTGTGGGTTTGTCATATATAGCTTTTATTATGTTGAGGTATGTTCCTTCTATTCCTGTTTTCTGGAGGATTTTTATCATAAATGGATGTTGAATTTTTTCAAAGGCTTTCTCTACATCTATTGATATAATCATATGGTTTTTATCTTTCAGTTTGTTAGTGTGGTGTATTACGTTGATTGATTTGCAGATATTGAAGAATCCTTGCATCCCTGGGATGAAGCCCACTTGGTCATAATGTATGATCTTTTTAATATGTTGTTGGATTCTGTTTGCTAGAATTTTGTTAAGGATTTTTGCATCTATGTGCATCAGTGATATTGGCCTGTAGTTTTCTTTTTTTGTGGCATCTTTGGTTTTGGTATTAGGGTGATGGTGGCCTCATAGAATGAGTTTGGAAGTTTACCTTCCTCTGCAATTTTCTGGAAGAGTTTGAGTAGTATAGGTGTTAGCTCTTCTCTAAATTTTTGGTAGAATTCGGCTGTGAAACCATCTGGTCCTGGGCTTTTGTTTGCTAGAAGATTTCTGATTACAGTTTAAATTTCTGTGCTTGTGATGGGTCTGTTAAGATTTTATATTTCTTCCTGGTTCAGTTTTGGAAAGTTGTACTTTTCTAAGAATTTGTCCATTTCTTCCAAGTTGTCCATTTTATTGGCATATAGTTGCTGATAGTAGTCTCTTATGATCCTTTGTATTTCTGTGTTGTCTGTTGTGATCTCTCCATTTTCATTTCTAATTTTGTTAATTTGATTTTTATCCCTTTGTTTCTTGATGAGTCTGGCTAATGGTTTGTCAATTTTATTTATCTTCTCAAAGAACCAGCTTTTGACTTTGTTGATTTTTGCTATGGTCTCTTTTGTTTCTTTTGCATTTATTTCTGCCCTAATTTTAAAGATTTCTTTCCTTCTACTAACCCTGGGGCTCTAGCCTTGGTAAATTCAGAAAAATTAAAATCATTCCAAGCATCTTTTCTGACCACAATGCAGTAAGATTAGATGTCAATTACAGGAGAAAAACTATTAAAAATTCCAACATATGGAGGCTGAACAACACGCTGCTGAATAACCAACAAATCACAGAAGAAATCAAAAAAGAAATCAAAATATGCATAGAAATTAATGAAAACGAAAACACAACAACCCAAAACCTATGGGACACTGGAAAAGCAGTGCTAAGGGTAAGGTACATAGCAATACAGGCTTAGCTCAAGAAACAAGAAAAAAGTCAAATAAATAACCTAATGCTACACTTAAAACAACTAGAAAAGGAAGAAAAATAGACCTGGTTTAAATCCACGGGTCGGGAAGAGCCCCAGGGGGAGGAAATGGAAACCCACTCCAGTATTCTGGCTGGGATAATCCCCTCCACAGAGGAGCCTGGGCTCGTGAAGAGTGGGACACGACTGAGCACGCATGCATGCAACTTTTCCCTGGCTCATCTGACTCACTGTGGTTGATTGTTATGTGAAAGTACTGTAGGTATAACACTCACTCTCCACTTCCAGTCTCTGATTAAGAAATGCCTAGACACGAATGCATCTTAGTGTTCTTCCCACTGAAATTGTATGCTCTTTTACATTTAGCAAAGTGTTGGTCACATAGTGGTTTTGAATAAATATTTAATTGTTTAGATTAGAGAAATATTTTGAATCAGTATCTTACCTGTATCACCTTTCTTTTTACATGGTTCTTATGTTAAAAATCTAGAACAATGTTGTCTATGGAAATACAATGTGAACCACATGTGTGATTTTAAAATTCTAGTAGCCACATTAAAAAAAATAAAAGATAGTCTTAACATTTATGTAACCCAATGTATCCAAAATAGTATAAAAATTATTCATAGGAGACTTTACTTTTTTTTAAGCTAAATCTTTATAAAGTCAAGTGTGCATTTTATAATTACAGCACAATTCAGTATGGACTAGCCATATTTTGAGAGCTCAATGGCCACAAGTAGCTCCTAACTACTGTACTGAGCAGCACACATCTGGAGGGCCTAAAATCAGTATGATGTATAAGGGAAGATGCATGTTGTCTCTTAAAACTTCATTCTTAAAAAAAAAAAAAACCTCATTTTAATAGTCAAGTTTAGTATTAAAGAAAAAAGGGCAAATGCCTGGGGCTGTTTGGTTCTGACCTAAGTAAAGAACTCTGCAGGAGTTAAATAAGTGCCTTGCTGTTGTCTACTGTTTGCATGCAACATGCCCTAGTGGGTGTGGTGGGGAGCTGGAATGCTAGGGCTGTGTCCCAATTGGGCTAGACTTTTTCAGGGTGCCACCCCAGTAAGCCTAGTCATCAATGCTGCTGTGCTGTGCTCAGTCCTGTCCGACTCTTTGCGACCCCGTGGACTGTAGCCTGCCAGGCTCCTCTGTCCACGGGATTTTTCAGGCAAGAATACTGAAGCGGGTTGCCATTTCCTTCTCCATGGGATCTTTCTACCCAGGGATCGAACTCACGTCTCCTGTATTGGCAAGCAGAGCGTTTACTACTGTACCACCAGGGAAACCCTCTAATCATCAATATGAGCTATATTTTAAAATAAAATGCCCAAGGGCACACATATTGGTGATGGCATTTACAGAGCCCTGATAATTTTCTGAGAGGTAATTGTGACATCTGGTCACTGAAAAGTCCTACAGGCTCATAATACATAATTAGTTTACAAAACTCAACTGCCGCCAAACACAACTCCCAAATACACTGAGTATAAGTTGTCTTGCTCTCATTCTTTCCCTTTAAACTTGTCTTTACTGTACTTTAAATTTGATTTTACCCACATAAAACCTGCACTGAAGAGACAGCCATGGTCTTCCAGAACCATATACCTCGGAGGTGAATGTTGTGCATTTTCTGCCTCCAAATAAACAATGGGTCAGCTTCATAGTGACCTTTGCAATGAGTCTGCCCTGCCTTCTCCTCTGGTCTCATTTCTTTCCCATCATTCTTTCTGGAATTCAATCTCCTGAGGACTGTTCGTAAAATATGGACATAGTTCTGGAAATTGACAAGCAGTTGGGAGTGGGGGACTATGATGGAAACAATCTGAAAGGGGGGCAAAGTGGGAACAAGTCCCAGCGCTTTGCACTATAGAGAGGTCAAAGTGTGGCTACAAATCAAATTTGTCCTTCGCTGGATCCACAATTATAAGATACCTGAGCCCAAGGGCTTTAGAGCATCTGTCTGCCATTTGAGCCCAGAACAAGCTGCCTGGATATTGAGACTGGTCCTCCAATTAGCAACAATTGAGCTCAGGATGAGAGCTGTGCTATCCTTTTTCCTTTCCTCAATTTTGTTATTCTAGCAGCTGTCATCACCATTCACATCCACTCACAGACTGTACAGACTAAAGGAGCTCCATTCAAGTTTTGTATCCAGATTAACTTTGCAGCCCAGCTAATGTGAATTTATGGAAACCAATGGTAAATATAAACGCTAGCTGCGTCCCATTCACCATGGGTTATTAGTAGATATTTACATTTAGAAGTTTAACACATCCTGGCCTTAATCCAATATCCTCTAATGTTCTCCAAACAGCCCCGGTTTTCTAAACCCTATGGTTAGCATGTCTAAAGAGAGGACCAAAGGAGGAAAGACGCTAGGAAGCAGTTATAAATATAAACTATGTTCTAAGATTTACACTGGGATTTCTGTTAGTAAATTTAGAGAGTTGTGTATGCTAGAGCTGAATTTTTGCCCATAGGCTTAGAAACTAAGAGAAACGTGCAGGAAAACCATGTTTTGTTGGCTTCTACTTCCTCCTTGACCCTATGGAGCCTTTGAATTAAAAAAAAGTCAGTCAACCAAGACCCAAATGGAGTTCTAACAGCGTTATTTTTCAGTATTAACCACAAGTAAAATACATATAGCAGGTGAAATCAAAAACTACTTGCCTTTGGCGTATCAGTTAGTATTTTAACTTTTTTCTCCAAAGAAGCCTAAATCATTAAGCTAAACAATTGCACATAAGTCATCAACACCTAATATGGGCTTCTCTGATGGCTTAGTGGTAAAAGAATCTGCCTGCCAATGCAGGAGACACAGGAGACAAAAGTTTGTTCCCTGGCCTGGGAAGATTCCTGGGAGGAAAAATGGCAACCTACTCCAGTATTCTTCCCTAAAGAATCCCAGACAGAGGAGCCTGGTGGGCTACAGTCCACAGGGTTACAAAGAATCAGACACCACAGAGCATGCACGAAAGCTTTACCATCTAATATATATAAAATACTTCCTCTTCAAGATCATTTTGGCTATTCAACAACCTTTGCTTTTTTATATAAATGTTAGACTTACCTTGTTGATTTTTTAACCCCCTAAAATCCAGTTGGAATTTTTATTGTTCATTGAGTTTCATTGACTTTGTAGGCCAGTTTGGGGAGAATTGACAGCTGAATATTGGACTTCTGACACATGAACATATATATTTTCTCCATTAATTTAGATCTTCTTTAATTTCTTTCAGCAGTGGCTTGTAGTTTTCAGGTAGGAGAGTTCCATGCCTTTTGAGAAATTCATCCTTGTTTTATGCTTTTTAAGGTTATTATCAATTGAATTTTTTTAAACATTACTTTTCAAAATTTTGCCTAAAAAAACAACACCCTGAACCCTTTTCCCACCAAGGAGTTAGGATCCCTTTCCACAGTGACCTCCATGCTCTAGGTAGGTCCAGGGCTACTCTCTGTCTAGCCCCAATGGCCTTATTTCTCTTTTCTCTGTAGCTAAATCCCCCCTGGGCACAATATTTTGCTGATTCAACCTCATTCCTCCAGTTTGCTGCCAGCTGCTTGAGTTTTTGTTTTGTTTTTTGTTTGGAGGGCATGCACAGGAATCCTCAGGTCAGAGGGAAAATATTCAAAAAGCCCTGCTGTAGGAAAATGGTGCTCATGTAAACATACTCCACGGTCTTTAATGGGTTCATGCTGGAAATGTATAATCAAATTAGAAAATGCTCTCTACCACACAGTCGTGCGTTTATGGAAAGAGCTCAGTCCCCATAATGTGTGTACACTTGAATTTCCCTTTGTTGCCCCTGATGTGATAATGCATTTGTGTGTGAGTCACTGGTCAGGTAGGACAGAGCAAAACCGGAAGGGTAAACAGGATTCTCAGGGTCTAGAGTTTACATGGTAAAAATCCAAAATGAGATTTGTTGACTTTTTCCCAGCAGATGAGCTTTCCCCAGGTCAAGGTAAGAATCAAACAGGAACTAAGGCAGGCCCCTAGTTAGCAAAAGCATCATTTTAAATGACAGTGATTGATAGAACCTCTGCTTAGCTCATGGAGCACTGGCGAAGGAAGACCTTCTGTCCCCATCCCCCTCTGTGCACACCATAAATGCGTAACACACACTCATACTCACACACACGAAACTGTATAGGGCAGGCAGTGTCCTGATCCTTCCCGTGCTCAAGGAGGTAAAAGCTGTCCAAGAAACAGCTCTGTCCGGGACAGCTGCCTGAAGTGTCTCATCCTTTGAGAAAAATCTCAGTACCTTCTAATGACACTGGGTCCTCTGCTCTGATTGCTAGTCTCTATTCAGATCACAGAGAATGCTCTTCTTCTGAGAGCTGTCATTCCCCAACTGTCTGCCCAGATGTCTGACATTTATAGTTAATGCTTATTTCTGTCATCATTTTCACGGCCTCCAGAAGAGAAATTATCCCACAATGATAAGAGCACTTAGCATTTATGTAGCACTTATGGTGTGCCAGGCAGTCCTCCAAATGATGTTTTTTTATTGGAGTATAAATTGCTTTACAATGTAGTATTAGTTCCTGCTGTACAACAAAGTAAATCAGCTATACAAATGATTTTATACAATCAATTTAAGCCTCATGGCAACACCATGAGAAAGATACCATTAAAATCTCTGTTTTGTAGACATGAACACCAAGGCACAGAGAAGTTAAGTAACTCATACAAGGTCCTACAGCTGGAAAGTGACCCAACAGGGATTCAAATCCAAGTTATTTGGCCCCAGAATGTTCGCTTCCAACCACTGTACTACTTGGCCTCTTCCTATGTATAAAAATGATACAGCAAAGTCAACCCAAATAGCATTCTCTTTTATAATCCTCACACTTGACTGTTTATATTCATAAGCAATGTTCGCACAGATATTTGGTTCCAGGTATAGAATCACTACAAATACTTTGGCCTTAAGGGGTTTGGGGGAGAATTGACCCCCAGACCTCTCTGTATGACACCTAGAGTCCAAATGGGAGAGCAAAAAATCTCAGGGAGGGGAGGAGGGGGCCAGACAGAGACTAAAAGACAGGCTAGAACAATTAAGGAGATGCCAAGGCTATAAACCTGGGAAAGAGTCTAGCATACATGCAAGCATAGTCAAGCAGGGAGAAGTGAGTGTGCCCACCACTTGAACTCAAGGTAAAAGAAGGAGCCAGAAAGAAACTCGGAACATGAGAGGGAGCCAAGAAGGGAACTAGATCAGAGGACTAATATAAACACCCTAGTTATTAGAGGGCTGCCTATGTAACATTCCTTCTGTTTGGAAATAAAGCTTCTGAAGATGCATCTGCCCATGTGCATCATTTACCTAAATGCCCTGGAACATGCCCCCCATGTGGCAGCAAGCTCTGTCCCTGAAGCATCAGCCAGGTGGCAGCTCACATGCTTCCTAAAGAAAAGAGGCTCCCCAGGACCAACCAAGATCTGAAGGCCTTGGGTGTGGCAAAAATAGTGCACGGGTCCTAAGTCGATTCAGTCCAGTCATGTCCGACTCTTTGCAACCCTACGAACTGTAGCTCACCAGGCTTCTCTGTCCATAGCATTCTCCATAGAACAAACCAATCATTTTTATTAGCAACAGCAACATATTTCTTAGGATAACTATGTATATATCAAACCTATAGATCAACTTGAAAACAGTTGACATCTTCAGAGTACTGTTTTTCAGTTCATGAACATGGTAGATCTCTCTCCATTTGTTTAGGTCATCTTTCTTTCATGGTGTTTTTGGAGCTTCCAATGTACATTCAGATCCTGCACATATTTTGCTGGATTTATACTAAAGTATTTCATGTTTCCAGTGCTATTTTAAATGACATTCGTTTTTTAAAATTTTATTTCCAATTGCATTTCTATATAGTCAGTCAGTCAGTTCAGTCACTCAGTCGTGTCTGACTCTTTGTGACCCCATGGACTGCAGCACACCAGGCCTCCCTGTCCATCACCAACTCCCAGAGTTTACCCAAACTCATGTCCATTGAGTAGGTGATGCCATCCAACCATCTCATCCTCTGTCGGCCCCTTCTCCTGCCTTCAATCTTTCCCAGCATCAGGATCTTTTCAAATGAGTCAGCTCTTCACATCAGGTGGCCAAAGTATTGGAATCTCAGCTTCAACATCAGTCCTATATAGTAGCAATAAACAATTAACTTTTGTATATTAACCTTAGTCTATCTTGCCATATTCATTTTAAGAGTTCTAGTAGAATTTGCTTTTGTGGATTCCTTTGGATTGTCAGCAGAGACAATCAGGTCATCTGCCAAACAGAGAGTTGTTTCAAATTTTGCCTGTTATGAAAATTGAATAATAATTGAATCCAATGAATGCACGTATACAAATTTATTTTTTGCTTACTTAACTGATTATATGCTCAAAAGACATATGCATTTTAAATCTTGATGCAATTACCTCCAATGCCAATGTACCCCCCGAAGTTCTATCTGTTCTCAGGGCCAGAATCTGGGCAGGTAGCTCTTTATTTTATGAGGAGCTCCTCTCTTCAACTGCATGGTGGAATTTGGGTATCTGCCTATTCAAAGACACAACTTTTAAAATCTAGATAGAATCAACTTGAATCTTTCATCCTGGTTTTTTAGAACATTCCTTTTTTCTCCTTCCCACCCTTATCCAAAGATTCTTAACTCCCAGACTATTGCACAAAATGGAGTGATGAGAGACGACTGGTCAGAGAGGCTTAGCAGCTCCATTTTCGAGGTAGTCTCTGACTTCTAGCTCCTGCTGGTAAAGAATCTGCCTGCAATGCAGGAGACCTGGATTCTATCTCTGGGTTGGGAGCATCCCCTGGAGAAGGGACCAGCTACTCACTCCAGTATTCTGGCCTGGAGAATTTGCAAAAAATCGGACACAATCGAGTGACTTTCACTTTCACTTCCAATTATTAATTCAGTCTTTGAATTATTTACATATATATGTATGCTCTCCCCTCTATAACTCATCAACACAGTCAAATCAGACCCTTTCTTGACATTCCAACAGAAGAATAACTTAAATATTCCCACAACACTGTGCATGTATAGGCAGATTTAAGTTTTGATGAAACGAAGAGGATTTGAATTGCAAATATGTAATAATTAAAAATTAGCTATCCCTTCTCCTGAAAGTCTTCTTGACCAGCACCATTTTTATGGCCAAATCACTCCCACATAACATTCCAGATTTTGCCCATCTTGCTGGCCCTCTGTCCTTTTCCATTGTCCTACATCTATCTTTATCATCGAGAGTCTTTCTTTTTTTTTAAGTACTAAATATTCTCATTCTGACTAGGAAGGTGAACTTTAACTCTCTCTTTCTTCAAAGCAGAATTTGAGATAGTAGAGTACTGTAAACCCTGAGTTAAAAGAAATACACTACCTGTGATTCCTTGGCAACAATGTCTTTTCCTTCCAAAAAACATAAACTCTATCTGTGTTGGTATTTCCCTGATGGCTCAAATGGTAAAGAATCCACTGGCAATGTAGGAGACCCAGGTTTGATCCCTAGGTCAGGAAGATCCCCTGGAGAATGGAATGGCAACACACTCCAGTATTCTTTCCTGAAAAATCCCACAAACAAAGGAGCCTGGCGGGCTACAGTCCATGGGGTCACAAATAGTTAGGCATGACGACTAACAACACTATCACAGAGTTTTCCAAATAGTAGTTCATGCTTGAGAAACTGCATGGCGGTTCTAAGGCTGTGGCTGTGCCCAGTTCACTCAGTTGTGCCGACTCTTTGCAACCCTGTGAACTATAACCCTCCAGGCTTCTTTGTCCATGGGATTCTCCAGGCAACAATACTGGAGTGGGGTACCATTTCCTCCTCCAGGGGATCTTCCAGACTCATGGATTGAAACTGCATCTCCTGTATCTCCTGAGTTGTTGGCAGGTGGATTCTTTACCAATGAGCCACTTGGGAAGCCCGCAGTCCTAAGGAACTAACAGCAAAAAAAAAAAAAAAAAGTTAAAATTTTTAAAACGTTGCAATTGTTTTTATCCTCCTGTAGATTAAAAGGTGGTTGCTTTTCTGTTCTGGTCTTTTTTTCTCTCTCTTCTCATTTTTGATTAGGATAAGATAAGATAAGACCTGAAAAATGCTTCTTACAAAGATAAGAAAAAAGCAGAATCCTGATGGGGAGACAGAGGGGGAAGGGGGGATGGGAGAGGAAAGAGGAGAGGGAGAGAGAATTACAGTGAAAGCCTTAAAGGTAGGCTTGCTATCAGGCTTAATATTGGCACAGAGATGACTCTTTTTTTAATAGTAGCACATTTAAAGGGTCATCTTCTTTTGCTGCTATGTTGTTCACTCTCTAGGTCATCCTGGACTCTTTGTGACCCCATGGACTGCAGCACACAAGATTCCTCTGCCCTCCACTATCTCCCAGAGTTTGCTCAAATTCATGTCCGTTGAGTCAGTGATGCTATCTAACCATCTCGACTTCTGCCATTCCCTTCTCCTTTTGTCTTCAATCTTTCCCAGCATCAGGGTCTTTTCCAATAAGTTGGCTCTTCACATCAGGCAGCCAAAGTATTGGAGCTTCAGCCTCAGCATCAGTCCTTCATGAATTACAGTGAATAAACCTATTACTACTACCAACTATAACAATCAAATTGTTGTGGCAGCTGAAAGTCAGCGCTTTTGATTCCCCAGCTGAAAGTCAGCGTTCAGGGCTATAAAGTTATTTTCCCTTAAATGCTAATCATTCTTCCCCAAAAATTTAAGTCTCATTTTCCTTAAAATTAAGTTTTCCTAAGCTTTGTCTAAAAGCATTGCCACCAATTCCAGTTCCCAGAACCAAAAATGCACAATTAATATCAAAAGTCTTCATAAAGTTGGAGATAATTCAAGAATGGCTTACACTTGTTCACTTTTTTCTCCAATATGTTGGATAAGTCAGGTTACCCTGCAAGTTAGTATCTCCATTATAATAAAGAATATCAAGGAAGTTCTTAGTCCCAGAGTTGGATTAAGGTGCACGTCTTCTTATGAATAAATTCCTTTCCAATCATCCAGACACAAAATTGTTGGCCTAACATACATGTAAAATCTGTTTATTCAGCTCACTCACAATTTAAAAAAAAAACACTGAGATAGCTTTTTCATCTGATAGACTAGATAAATAAGACTACATGGCAACATCTAGTAAAGGCGATGGTGTCAAGATATGAACACTTCGACCCAGCATTCACTCAAACACAAAGTGCTGCAGCTTTCTAGAGAACAATTTCAGGATCCACAAGATTTAAAATACATATCCCTAGTCGCCCCCCTTTCAGAATCTGACCTACATACATAAGGTTGTTGTTGTGGTTCCTCAGTCACATCCGACTCTCTGCGACCCCATGGACTGCAGCACACCAGGCTTCTCTGTCCTTGACCATCTCCCGGATTTTACTCAAATCCATGTCCATTGATTCAGTGATGCCATCCAACCATCTCATCTCCTGTTGTCCCCCTCTCCTCCTGCCTTCAGTCTTTCCCAGCATCGGGGTCTTTTCTAATGAGTTGGCTCTCGCATCAGGTGGTCAAAGTGGTAAAAAATACATAAGCACATATTGTGAAGATTTTTCTCTGATACTTTTGTAATGTATCTAATACTAGAAGAATGATTATATAAACTGTTAAACCTCTACAGTGGAATAGCATGCAAATATTAAAAGAATGAGAGAGATGTATATAATAAACTGCCTCAGAACTGCCTCAATGTTGTACCTGCTTCTCAGTTAAATTAAAATTCTCAGTATAAAGTGATTCTGTTCTATGTAAAACTAACCTTGCCTGTGGTCATTCAGTAGTAACTGACAGTATTTATATCGCAATTCAGAGACATCTGCCTCGAAAGGGCACGTCCTTCCAGGGACCCTGCTACCTTCCACTTGTAGCAGTATCACTGCTGCATTTTGTGACAAGCTCACAGAAAGGCTCTGCTTTTAAAAATTCACTCATTTGAAAAGCCAAATCTGCACAATAGATTAATTCAGAAGCAATCGTCTCTAGCACAATAGTTTAGTTCACTTTCAGATGGACTCAAAACAAGGATCCTTTAAAAGGCAAGATTTCCTGGCGCTATAAAAATAGGACTCCATTTACATAAACTTCAGGGGAATATGTCTGTTATGTAAATTGAGGAATGCAGCAACCTAAGACCTCTGACCGTCCCTTTTCAAAGAGCACTTGGAACAACCTGTCTAGCCTGTCACACTCAGTTTGCAGGTACAAAGGAATGATACCATCATTTACTGTCCTCTAGAAGCTGTCGATTCACCACCTTACACTAGGCAGGGCAAGTGCACTCACAACTAACATTTAACATCGAATGCTTAAATGTCCTCACTGGAAGCCACACCGGCCAGCAGTTAGAGCTCACTCACCCGCTAGAGCAGAAGCACTTCCTGGTATATCATGTTTTTACTTATTCTGTCAGGCCTCCTTTGTTCTCTTTAAAAATCATCTTTCAAAAAATAAGCTTCCAGGAACTGAGTTTTGGGTGGGGGCACCTATGACGTCTACACGAATCACAAAACACATTAGTTTCAACTTTAAAGCCATTGAAGGTTAAATGTCAAAGATCCGTTCAATCAACGCTCAAGGCCATGGCAGAGACAAGCAGGGGAACTACTCAGAGGCAAGTGTGGTGCTGCTGAATTTGCAGAAGTGATTGCCCAGATTCCAGCCTGGGCACAGAGATCCCCTCCTCTGTGGCCTTGGGCAAGGCTTTTAACAGCTAACTTCAGCTTCTCCCCACCTGGAAAACAGATAAGAGTCACCATCACCTTCCTTTAAGATGTACTTAAATTAGTTGAGGTTTGGAAGGAGCTGTGAAAACAAAATGATACTCATAGATGCTAACGCTTAGCCGATTTTCTGAATTTCATGGTCTTATTTTGGCATCGCATGTCACATAACATACACTGAGAAGCAGGAAATATCACCACCTTGAATCTGATTATTCTTGCTTAAGTTACAGAAAGACTTACCTCAGGGATTAAAAACAACTCCAAAAGACTCATAAATCTTCATGCATTATTAAGGAAGAAGATTATTATTTGCCAGGCATCTTAATATCGTATAACATAGCCTGTCATTTTAATTAGTTATGCTTTACAAACACCCATGAATGTGATATGGTAGTTTTGTCACCATCTTATAGCCTCAGAAATAGGCAAAGATGGCACTCATGCCTTGCACAGACAACTTTCTAAAATTAGAACTCATGGTTTTTAAATTACCAATCTCTCCTATGAATCGAACCTTCTGTACAAAAGAAATTATCCAAAACCTGCATCGTAAGCATCTGAAAGAAAAAGGTATACGGTTTTCAGAAATTCCGTAAATGTCAGAAACAGTCTTCTTTATAGGGGTTGCCTATAAAGAAAATACTAAGTTCTGTAAGCTCCAACCTTTCAAAGAAAGGCCATGTGTATACTGGAAATTGTCTATTTAAAAAACGTTTTAACATAGGAGACTTCATGTCATTATTTAACTTGCTGAGGAATGATTTATGTCCTTTCAGAGCTAAGCAAAAACCAGAGCTCTGAATGCCATGCTCAAGAGTATGGACCTTTCACTAATGACAAAAGGGGTTACGTGAAATACTCAGGCTTACATTTTGAAAAACTCACTCAAGCTTCACAGAAGGATGGTCTGGAAAAGGCAATGCTGTGTGCAGAGAAATGAGTTAGGGAAGGTGAGAGATTATACAATTGTAGTAGCTGAAGCTGAAGCTCCAATACTTTGGCCACCTGATGCGAAGAGCTGACTCATTGGAAAAGATCCTGATGCTGGGGAAGATTTAAGGCAAAAAGATAAGGGGGCAGCAGAGGATAAGATGGTTGGATGGCATCACCAACTCCATGGACATGAGTTTGAGCAAATTCCAGGAGATAGTGAAGGACAGAGAAGCCTGGCGTGCTGCAGTCCATGGAGTCACAAAGAGTCAGACTTGACTGAGTGACTGAACAACAGGTAGCTTAATTTCTAACAGAGGCAGTGAAGCTGGAGATACAAAAAAAAAAATCAAAGAGGTGTTAAGTAGATAAAATCAGAGGGTGGAAAGAGGCCAGAGGTAGGGAATTGTGAGTTCACCATGAGTAGAGACGGACCTTGGGTGGAAAGGGGAACATCTTCATCATGATAGAGGAGAAGAACAAATGTGTGTTGGAAAAATGGAGAAGGAACATGCCCCAAACCATTAGGGAATGTCAGTGGAAGGTGAGGGGAAAGCAGTCAGGAGATGGAAGGTGAGGAGAAAGCGGTCAGGAGATGGAAGTTGATAGGAGACAGATTTTGATCCAGTTGGCTACAGAGGACCAGGCTTTCCATGAGTGTGGAAGAAGAAGGGCTTGGGGTGGGACCTGGACAAACAGCCAGAGCCAGAAACGCCCAGCAAGAGGAGTACTGGGGACCAGGTGGGGCTGGGTTAAAGCAGGAGATATGAGGATGCACCAGCTCTGCTAATTCCTCAGCTCCTATCAAACATATTCTGAAGTCTAATTCTGACCTCAAATGTGCACTTTCAGTTGTTCCTTCCAAGAAAGTGTCATCTATAAATTAGAAGGGTGATGTTTTCTAGACCTACTCACCAAAGGAAATATTAAAATACCTGGCCACAGGGAGTGCTCAGGCTGCTATTAAACCAAGGCTGGCAACCTCCACTTCAAGACCCATGTATTCTGGGAGGCACGGTCCCTGTGCACTGATCATGAGGCGTGACGAATAGCCTCCAAAGTCTGCTAAAGTCAAACAAAAGAAGACAAATTTCAGAGGTCCAGGCACACGCATGTGTGTACATACAGACACACACAGGGAACGGTTTTATTTAGGGCAAAAATGAAGCAAAAACACATTTTAAAAGACTAAATAAATGTCCCTGCAACTACATCAGCTGCTTTCTATTTCAAGTATAACTTAAGATAAAAAATATATCAGTTTTCTAGGAAAATTTTGTGATGTGGCATATAGAAAATTTAAAGTCCTGAAGTTGTTCCTAAAACTCATGCCTGTCCAAGGATCTCCCCAATTCACTAATAAAGGCTGTGAGACAACAGAATTCCAAAGACTCTTTAGAGGAATGTATAGCACTCCATTCAGGAAAAAAAAAAATAATTATATGTTTTTTTCCATGCCACAAAAGCCACAAAAGGTCATCAATTTAGCCAAAATATTCAAGTAGAGATTCTGCCAGGCCGCTGGATCCACTATGCCAAGCTGGGCAGGTGTCTTCTGCAAAAGCCCTTCCATCTGAAGACTCTCCCTTCATGTTTATCTCCTTTCACTTAATTTCACTAATCCTGTTTTCTCTGAACCCAAACCTGCACAGCCAAAAGATGCTGTATATGGAAAAATGTTTAAAGCTCAATTTTAAAGTGTAATATCCAAGCTGAAATAGTAATAGCATAAATGTTTTTACAACTGAAAAAAAATACCTCTCTTCCCTATTTTTCATGTCCACATTTGTCTATTTCTGGAAGACTTTCTATCCCAGTACGCGTAGTTTATACACCTAGGCCAGATACAGAAGCTCAGCCATTGTGCAGGAGAAACCGTGTAGCGCCTGGCTATCTTGTTTGTTTTTTCTGGCAGCCTTCCCCGGAGTACTGGTTTAGAGGGAAAATGCATACCTTTACGTACAAAGCAAAATAACAACCCCTAGAATTTCACTTTCTCCTTCAATCATTTTTTAATCTTGAAAAGGAAACTCAAGATAAAGATGGCAGTGGTGTCCCTCCTCAAAACCAGCTCATTGGCATGACTAAGCTTTTTCTGAGATCTGAAAGAAAACTCTAGAGCTTCTTCAATCAAAAATGAAGAATTCCATGTGTCCATGTAACTGTAAAAAGGAGGTTTTACTCATGTCTTTCTCTATGTAGATTTATGAGGGTTTCTGGTGACATGAAGTATGTTCTTTACTGAATTCCTCAAGTGAAGCAAAACCACACATATCTGGTTCTAAAGCAACATTACAGAGTCACTAGTTTACATAGTAGACGTGAAATACTTATCTGCAAGCTTCCTGCATACCTGTGAAGTGAGACTGAACCATATCAACTGTCTGGGAAGAGAAAAAAAAATTAATGCAAAAAAATACACATTTTGAAATTTGCGGTCTAAAAATTGGCTTGCAACCACCTCAACAACTACTCACAAGAAGAAACATTCTGGCAGAGTGGACACTGAATAGAAAGCAGGGAATCTTGGTAACTGAATTTGCCTAAAGAATGAGCTCATAGCTTTTGCAGAATAGACACTTCATGCAGTCATGAGTTCCCCCTTAAATTCAAACTAATGGTACCCTGAAATTGCTGACCAATTTTTAACCTTACTAACCATTCTTCTAGCATTCTGATCAGAGGCTTATCTTGGTCTGGTCTCTTTCTGTTGCCATTGGGTGGAACCAGTCATCAAACTCCTAGCAAGGCTACGTCTGTCATCTTAGCCTCAAGTCAATCTTTCCTTTCCTTCCTGCTGTGAAACCTGAATTTTGGCTCTCGTTATCGCTCTCAGGTTCACTGCAATTTTCTGAACTGGCATTGGGTGACCAACATTCCCACTGGGTATAAAACCAGAGCTGTTTCTCAGAACACTGCTGGGACCAAGGCTAAAAGTTAAAAGTGTAAACTCCTTAGTCCTTCCACTTGCCCCCTCACCTATCAACTTCTCAACTTTCATACCTACTGCCTGCTGGCACATACATTACCCTCAAGTCATTTGCATCATTTGCTTTCTTCAAGTTTACTTTCTCTTTTCCCACACTTATGCCTTTATTTCTGTTTTTCCCTCTGATCATAATGCTATTCCTTCTTCCTGAAAAACCTTACCACCTATATGATATTTTCCATAAAAAGCCCAAGATAATCTCTCTCTCTCCCCTCCACCCCAACACCCACTGTGCTTTTTTAATGCCTCTACTGTGACACTTCTAAAATACTTTCTGGTATCCAATTTTTACATGTGTATCCTAACTCCCATTTTATTCATGCATTCAGTGCATATAATTGTTGCTGTTTTTGTTCAGTCACTCAGTCCTGTCCAACTGTTTGCCAGCCCATGGACTGCAGCTTGCCAGGCTTCCCTGTCCTTCACTATCTCCCAGAGTTGCTCAAACTCATGTCCACTGAGTTGGTGATGCAATCTAACCATCTCATCCTCTGTCATCCCCTTCTCCTCCTGCCCTCAATCTTTTCCAGCATCAGGGTCTTTTTCATTTCAATGAGCTGGCTCTTTGCATCAGGTGACCAAAGTACTGGAGCTTCAGCTTCAGCATCAGTCTTTCCAGTGAAAATTCAGGACTGATTTCCTTCAGGATGGACTGGTTGGACCTCCTTGCCGTCCAAGGGACTCTCAAGAGCCTTCTCCAACACCACAGTTCAAAAGCATCAGTTCTTTGGCTCTTAGCCTTCTTTATGGTCCAACTCTCACATCTGTATATGACTATTGGAAAAACCATAGCTTTGATTATTTGGACCTTTGTTGGCAAAGTGATGTCTCTGCTTTTGAATACACTTTCTAGGTTTGTAATAGCTTTTCTTCCAAGGAGCAAGTGTCTTAATTTCATGGCTTCAGTCACCATCTGCAGTGATTTTGGAACCCAAGAAAGTAAAATCTGCCACTGTACACTGAGATGTAGCCAAATTTCAGGCACCATATTCAAAGTTGAGAATAACTACAGAAACAGAGATAAACATAGTCCCTGCTTTCTCAGAGCTTTAGTCTAACAGATAGACAGTTTTGGATAAATAATGGCACAGTAAATTCCAGAATGAATACCAATGGTGATTAGTACTATAATTGAGAGTTTCAGGCTACATAACACAGTTCTTAACCTGGTAGGGAGCACCAGGCACAGCTTCTCAGCAAAAGCGATGTTTAAGCTGAGATAGGTGGAGTTTGCAGAAGCTACCCAAACACATAATAGGCCAAGAAATTACTTGCTCAAAGTCCCTAAACCAGAAGGTACCTGATGAAGTCCAGTGAGATTTGACCATCGGGGAAAAAGTAGAAGGAAAAAGTTGCTTAGAATGAGGTGTGGAAGAAAGAAAAGGAACCTAAGCCATTTCACAAATTTAACCATTTACTCCAAGTGCAGTAAGAACTTACTGAGGACTACAAGTGAGGATACGATGTAATTAGGCCTGTTTTTTTTTTTTTTTCAAAAAACACTTTGAAGATGGTGTGAATCATAGAAAAGAGGGCATGTGAGCAGATACAGAGAGAACAGTAAGAAAGGTATTTGAGCCATTGAAAAACCAGCATTTGTACCAATACGCTGTCACTGAAAGAGAGAAAAGTGAACATTAAGTATTGGGTTAAGTCATTTGAAATTGCCTTTCTTTTGTCATAAATGTTTGCTCGTTAGCGAGGCAGGTTTGACAAGCACCAGTGCTTCACTGGGTTTGGGGGCGGGGGAAAGGGGGTGGCGGCTGGAGGGGAAGGGGCCAAGGAGAATGTCCAGTTTTCTGGACAGTACAGATGACAATGCCACTTGCTGAAATGGAATAAACAGGAGGAAGAGCAGATTTGCAGATTTGAAGAAGCAAATCACGATTTCCATTAAGGACAAGTTTCATGAGAAATCTCTGAGCCACGCAAGAAAGTGTGGACTTGTCCATACAGTGATCTGGACTCTAAGGCAAGCTCTAGGTTGGAGATTGTGATTTGAAAGCCATCAACATATGGAAGCCACAGGAGAAGATGAAATCACCTAGAGGGAGGGAGAAAGAGAAATACACAGAGAAACAGAGCTGTGGTTCTTAACAAGGAGCGCTATTAGGAATCCCTGTGGAATTTTCTTTTCTCAAAATACACATACCAGAGACCTAATAAATTGGAATATCTGAGGTTTGGATATGTATAGCTGAAAAAAAAAAAAAAAACCTCCCCAAATGTTTCTGTAATGTACCTCCAGGATTAAAATAGCCAGATAAGTGATAGAAGAAAAGAGATTCAAAGATACAGAGGTATAAGAAAAGCCCAACATTTAGATCTGAGAGGAGATTGGAGAACTGGCAAAGAGATTGAAAAAAGAACTATCAGAAAGTAAAAGAGGGATTTCCCTGGTGGTTCAGTGGTTAAGACTTTACCTTCCAAAGCAGGGGGTGAAGGAGGAGATAAGGTCTTTGATCCCTGGTCGAGGAGGTAAGATCTCTCATGCCTCAGGGCCTAAAAATCCAAACATAAAGCAGAGGCAGTATTATAACAAATTCAATGAAGACTTAAAAAATGGCCCACATAAAACGAAAATTTTATGTGGACAAAAAAAATCTTGTGTGTTTTTTCTAATTAAAAAATAAAAAAGAAGGGAAGAGAAAAAGTGGAAATGAGGAAGTGGTCACATGGGTGGAAAGGCTTTTAGAGGTGAGATTAGGGCTGGGAGGACTGAAAAGGGACTACTGAGTTCAAGACACAGTAACCTCAGCCTAAGGGGTGCCAGGATCTCACAGAGTGATTCATGATGGAGTTGGAGGTGAGGAAAGGGAGGTGAGGAAAAGGTGCTAAGAAGCTGGAGAGAGAGAAGAAATCTAGAACAAGGGTTGGAGGGAGATATGGGGTTATCTGGGCCATGTGGTTTCCTCTTGATTACAGGCTCTTTGTTGGGAACGGAAATTCTCTCTGAGGTGCCTCTGCTCTCCATGGTGCCCCACAAACTGCTCTCATGCAGTAAGAAGCATCTGAACTTAGAAAGTCTCCTCAGGAACATATATACCTTACATCCACCTGACTCAGTTACTTTCCTTATTCCAGAGGCTGAGTGTGCCCGGCACCCTGCTCATCACTGAGAGCCCAGAGAAGGTGGGATCCATGTTAATACAGGTGTTTTAAGTGGACCTCTGCCAGTAGGGATGTATGGCCATAGTGGAAGGGGATTCCTCAGGGTCTCCACTGTAGACGTAACTTGAGGGTCATTTGATTTTACTTAGGCAAGTGCCCGAGTCTCGTGAGTTTAACTGTACAGACTATATTTTTGTGCTACCTAAATGTTCCTGTGAGAACATCTAGGGGAAATCTGGACTCCATTGCACCCTTCTGAAGTTATGCAGGCAGGATAAGACATCTAAAGCCAGGAAGCTCCCTTGGGGAACCCCAGCTCACAGCTCTCAGCTATTTAATGAGTTTTTCGGTCTGCACTGACAGTAGCAATATCCCTTACCACTTTAAAGAGCTGATTAAAAGCCTTCTCTGCAGCTGGAGAACTTGCTGGCCTCTCCTTTCTTTGAGAAGCCTGCAGGGGTAAAGGCCAGGGCTCCCTAAGAAGTTCTGAATGGGGGGGACTGGGCTGTGGTGGTGACTGAGTTGTCTTTTCTCAGAGTTCAGAGAAATCTGGAAAGAGGAGGAGCTAGGATCACAGGATCCTCTCCCTAGAAGAGGGGGCACTCAGCACCTGGTTGGGGTTACCTGGCCACTAGGGGGCTTTAGTTACACACTGGAAGACAGAGAGAGGCTGGTGAACAACACTTCACCTGTTCTTGAGAGTACATTCCAGTTTTCTCCACCTAATCACATCCCCGCCCCACCTCCAATTCTTAAAGGTCTCATCATGTCACTAAAAATGCCAGTCAAATCCCAGTGTCAAAAAGAGCACAGAGCTTTAAAACAGTACTGCGATTGATGATTTATGATTAGCAAATTCTCCAAGGAACTATAAAAGTAAAATCACAGATGAACCATGAATAAAGTTGGAAGATGTGAAGAAACAGCCAGGAGCTGCATCCATTCACTGCATTTCAAAAAGGAAACACAAGGGTACAACAGACTTAGGCGGTCTGAATGATGCTAAAGAGTGATTGAATGGAAGATGCTTTTGGTCATCTCTGGGGAATTCACTACTTCAGGGCATAGTTTGATTTTAGAGACATTTGGAGCTAAGACCCTTACTTTATAAATGAGATCCAGGCAAAACTAAGTGCTTACTTTAAAAACATCCTTTCCTAGTTGTTCAAAAGAGAACAAACTTAGGCCCTGTCATAAAATGTGCCTGGAAACTATTAATGTATCAGTGGTCTTAAATGGAAACATTTCCTGTAAATACACAAGATCCAACACGTGTTAACTAAAAGTAACTTTTTTTTCCAAGGGATTTTCATACTTTTTGAGCAAGTAATTACCATACCTTTGGTAAAATTAAACCCTTCCTTTAAAAATATTCCTTTACGTTCCAAACATCTAAAAATTTTATCTAGAATCTTTAGATACTGCTGAATAAAAATTACTCTATGGACTTCATTTGTCACTGCAAGTCTTAGAAACCCACTAATTTAACAATATTTTAAGTGAAATTGCTCACCTACTTCCCATTTTTTAAAACTCTCTGGATTGCAAGTTTTTCTTCCCCCTGTGAAAATTCTATGAAAAGCCATAGACACAAAAACAATTAATGGCACAAAAGAGCAGAATCTTCAATTTGATAAGATTATAGCCCTGATTAAAATCATATTTCTAGTCCAAATACTTTTTATCTAATTGAAATCGAAGAACAACTCCACACCTGTGTATATAAATGTCTTTGCCAGATCCAGCCCAATCTGGGCTGGTATAATTCCATTTCTTTGGTGTTATGTTTAGCTTTCTACCTTTAGATGATTTTTTTCAGGTGTAAGATTTTTGAAGTTGTTCTATACTTTGTATGTTTTCTTTACTAATTTTGGGTAGCCTAATAAAATATATTTAAGACCATTCATGTATAATGTTTAAATGACTTCAAAATACTACAGAACAAAGATATGACTTTCAAAGAGGGATTACACATGAGGTAGGTTTATTTATAGTATGGTAGCTTGAACATTTTTTGACATTGCCTTTCTTTGGGATTGGAATGAAAACTGACGTTTTCCAGCCCTGTGGCCACTGTTGAGTTTTTCAAATTTTCCAGCAAACTGAGTGCAGCACTTTCACAGCATCATCTTTTAGGATTTGAAATAGCTCAGCTGGAATTCCATCACCTCTACTAGCTTTCTTCATAATAATGCTTCTTAAGGCCCACTTAACTTCACACTCCAGGATGTCTGGCTCCACGTAAGTGATCACAACTTTGTGGTTATCCAGGTCATTAAGACATTTTTTGTATAGTTCTGTGTATTTTGCCCACCTCTTCTTAATCTCTTCTGAGGTTTCCGTATACCTGTATATCTGAACATTGTCATAGCATCTCTCCAAGAACACACACACAAAGACACACACAATTTAATATTAATGGAATTGTCTTCCAAGGTTTTCAAAACTACTTTTTTTCCGCTATAACACAGTATTGTTTGCAACGTCTTTCCATGACAGGGACTATAACAATGACTCATTCTTTTCGGTAGAGCTCCATTATATGTATGCCCAGTAATGATTTTGATCCATCCTTTACTGACAGTTATTTAGGTCTCCCATTACTCTGTAATTATTTCCAATGCTATGATTATTTACATAACTATATCTGTACCTAAGAAATTCCTAGGAGTAAAATTTTAAATTTTGGTAATCTAGGATCAAGCTGTGTCCAGAAATTGTACCAATATACACCTTATTTATAATGTGTAATCAAATGCCCATCTTTCCACATTCTTGCAAATACAAGAAATCACAATCAGTACCTCATTACCAAACTGAGAAGTCCATTTGTGATAACTCATTTACTTTATTTGCATTTCTTTGATTACTACTGAAGCTCTTCACCTCTTTTCTCTTTTTTCATTTTATATAGAATGTTTTTATTTTCATTGCTTTGGCTGGAAAAAATGTTACTTCTAAATCACCCCCAAAATATTAATAGGCAAAATCAAGATGATAAAGGTATATAAGACATTATTTTCTCCTAATTACCCTTCTTTTATACAGAAACTCACCAACTTCTTCCATACCATAAACCTACCAACTGATAGTAGAAATAAATTAGCCAATTATATTATATCTCCCTGCTATTGTAACCAGGATATCAAGAAAGGTTGCCTGTTGGTAGTGGACCTGAATGCTAAAAGATCCCATAAAGTAGGTCTTGGTTATAGTCAATTCATAACCGTGTGTAATTTTAAATTAACTGAGAATGGTGATTATGCAGTTTTGTGATAATAGGAAAGTCTTTTAAAGAAATAAGTTCTAGGGGAAGAAATAAGAAGGGGAGAAAAGGAGGAGTAGATAAAATAAATAATTGTTTGGATTATAATATTGTAGTTTACTGACTCTTTTTGGGCTGAAGTTCCTGAAAAATTATGAGATAGTAAGGAAATTATGGCTAAGAAACTATTTCTCTTCTTCCTTATGAATTTAATCAGGGATTGCAAACTTGAATACCTCAAGTGACAAAACAGGTACAGGACTGTAAACGTGGAGGAAATACAATGTTGGTCCCACCTTAAAGACATGCAGATTTAGAACTTTTTAAATATGATGCTCGTCAAATGATCATGACCAGAGACCTAATTTCACCTACGAATTGTCACAGTGACACCCGCTAGTCATATTCAGAAATGATGTTTGTCCTGATCCCAAGACATCATCTGAGCTCACATAAATATTTTCTTATCTCTATTAATGCTTTTCTCACCATTGGGTCGTTGTTATGGGCTGAAAGTGTTTCCCCAAATCCATATGATGAAGCCCCACCCCCCAATACCACAGAGTGTGACTGTATTTGGAGCTAAGGCCTTTAAAGAGGTGACTGAATTTAAATGAGGCCATTATGGTAGACCTTAATCCAGTCTGAGGGGCTTCCCAGGTGACTCAGTGATAAAGAATCTGCTTGCAATGCAAGAGACATGAGTTTGATCCCTGGTTTGGGTAGATCTTCTGGAGAAGGAAATGGCAATCCACTCCTGTAGTCTTGCCTGGAAAATCCCATGGACAGAGGAGACTGAAGGGCTATAGTCCACAGGGTTGCAAAAGAGTCAGACATGACTTAGCAACTAAGCAACAACAAATCTAGTCTGACGGGTGTCCCTATAAAAAGAGGAAATTCAGACACCTAGAAACATGATGGATGCACATACACGCAGAGGAAAGACCATGCAGACACAGGGAGAAGGTGTCCCCTGGCAAACAAAGGAGAGAGGCCTCAGAGACCAGATCTACCAATACCTGGATCTTGGGCTTCTACATTCCAGAACTATGAGAAACTAAACTTGTGTCATTTAAACCACTGCGATAGTTTGTTACGGCAGCTCTAGGAAATGAATACAGTAATTACATATATACATGTCACCAAAGAGGCTGGAAGTTCCTCCACAGCAAAGGCTGAAACTTACCCTGTAGGCCCAGCACCTAGTACAGGGGTGACACTCAGTGGGAGTTACTCAACAATTAGGTGTCGAGTGAATGAGGGCGTGAATTTTCTACAAATTGTATAGACTTTCCAACCTGGAATCCATGTAAGTTTTTGGTGTATTCTCCTTTGTAATTAAGAGAGACAGATGGAAGCAACTTATTAGGGAATATAAACAAAAATCCCAGGGCATCTCAGGAAGATTTTCACTCAAGTTGCAGCCAAATGAATGATACAAGGGGGCAAGTGGGGTTCTTTTTTTTCTTCCTGTTCTAGAGATCAGCTGCTGAAGAAATGCAATAGTAACCTTCAGCCTCCTCCTGTCAGCTCTGACCTCCACCCAACACACTTGGAGTAATGTTTCCTCCCTAATGGGGCAGGGACCACATCCCCTCCCTCCCACCGTTGTAGGGAACACAAGGTCAAAATCCTCCTGATGTCCTGGGGAGGGACTGGCCTGGTGTTTAAGCACCCACCAGTCCATACCAGTGATAAAAGTGTTTGAGGACACAGGCTTAAATCTGATGCTGCAGGTCCTGGCCATTGATCTGCAGTTGGGCACTTACCTAGACTCGAGGCCATATTTTCCCAATTTGTTGAGAACTATATCATGTGGGAAAGAATTAAAAGGTTTACTAAGGTCAATACAAACATAATTTATTGCTTCCCCTCAGTCAACCAAGCTCATCTACTTAGGTCTGTGACTGGTTAACCAAGTTGGTTACAGCATTGTCCGCTCTGGGGCAAGGTCAAGGTATCAGGTTACAAAATCAGAGATTTTTCCCTCTGTGGCACAGGCACAGATGACTGCCCTAATAATTCAGTAGTATTTTGGTCCCCTAGGGAACCTGGAGACAAAATTCATACAGAAAAGCAACGTAAGTCAAGGACTGAGGGAAAACTGCCTCAAAGTCCACATGGGATACAGCAGATCAGGAACTACTGAAAGGATCCAACTATCAACCTTCAAGGTCTAATTTAAATTTCACTGGCTCTATGAAAGCTTATATTTAGGGAAATATGTGA
The DNA here is from genome assembly GCA_007570785.1 of Antilocapra americana. Classification (NCBI taxonomy): domain Eukaryota; kingdom Metazoa; phylum Chordata; class Mammalia; order Artiodactyla; family Antilocapridae; genus Antilocapra; species Antilocapra americana. Next base: position 19,106,480 of record ML664174.1, on the reverse strand, counting down.
TAACCTTGAGGGTTTTCTCATATTAAATTGGCAGGGTGATTAATTCTTTTTTTTAAAAAAATGCATATTTTATCTAGGCATCTTATCCAGGGTTTTCCTGATAGCTCACATGGTAAAGAATCTGGCCATAATGTAGAAGACCTGGGTTTGATTTCTGGGTTGGGAAGATTTTCTGGAGAAGGGAATGGCTATACACTCCAGTATTCTTGCCTGGAGAATTCCATGGACAGAGGAGCCTGGTGGGTACAGTCCACAGAGTTGCAAAGAGTTGGACACAACTGAGCAACTAACTCTTTTCACTTTTAGGCATCTTGTCAGTCATCTCTGAATTCCTCAGAATGCTTGTTCCATACTTTGTGGTTATTTCACCAAGTTCTTCAGCCATGGGTGTTAATTGTCAGAGTCTGTAGATTTGCTCACTGCTGAATCAATGACCCAGTCCTTTCTTCCTCATGCCAGTTGGGTTTTCTTCCTCTCATCATATATATTATCTGTCCTCCTTCCAGTTCACACTTGATTAATATAAAAATCTAAAATGAAAACCAAGTAGCTTTGATTTCTACTGCAAATTAGCTTTCCTCATCAAATCAAATCCCATTTTAGTTTTTCTTGTTGGTTGATCTTTTCCTTCCTCAGGCTGTTCTGATTTCACCCTTAATGCTCCCACACTGCCTTCATAGGACTTCTTGGTAACCTGGACTAACTGCGTTTAGATGCATTCCAATGATACTGCTTAAAATGATAGCTTCCATTTTGAAAACTATAAATATTGTAGATTAATGTTCTATTCCATATGAAACAATGTAATACAGTAAATTTGTAAGTAAAGTATTCTTTGCCTCTTTCCAGATCAATCACTTTACAAAGAATCTGTGATCCATTTATAATGACTTCGTATTTCCTGAGGTTAACAAACTAGGTAGATTTTTCTATTGAAAATGCAACTTAAAGACGAGACAGGTTGACACTCAGAGAAAGAAGAATAACGAGCCATCAAGTAATTCAAATCAAACATAATCAAAATGAAAAGCCAGCACTAAAATGTTTATTTGCAGTCTCGGGTACATGAGTAAGTTTCCTTACTTTGTAGGTCTGCTACTATATGTATTTAGCCTAGTGAAACACTTATGAATGAACTGCTGAGTTAAGCATTTGTTAAAAGATAATTACAGTGTCATATTAAGGATATTCTAAGCATCTCTTTTAATTACACAGAAGGGTTATTCTTAAATATTAAAGAAAACAATTATTCTATTTAGGTCGGTGCAGAAGTAGTTGTGGTTTTGATTGTTGAACTTTGCCATTTGATATTGGAATACATTATTAAATAAATGTAGTTATGTTATACATTACACATGTATAACAACATATTTAACGCACATTTCTTGCTTTATATATAAATTGAGGGCCATCATTGAAATTGATCCTCTTACAACTACACCAGAAGTTGCCAAGAACTCAATGATGACCATTTTTCTGTCATTTGGCATTTGAAGAAAACTGGAAAGATGAAAAAGCTCTATAAGTGCCTCATGAGCTGACTGAAAATCAAGTCATTTTCGAAGTGTCATCTTCTCTTCTTCTACACAACAACAAAGAACCATTTCTCCATCAGATCGTGATATATGGCAAAAAGTGGACTATATACAACAACTGGAAATAACTAGCTCAGTGACTGGACCTAGAAGAAGCTCCAAAGCACTTCCTAAAGCCAAACTTGCACTAAAGAAAGGTCATGATCACTGTTTGGTGGTCTGCTGCCGGTCTGATCCACTACGTCTTTCTAAATTCCGGCAAAACCATTACATCTGAGAAGTATGCTCAGAAGATCAAGATGCCCCAGAAACTGCAATGCCTGCAGCTGGCACTGGTCAACACAAAGGGCCCAGTTCTTCTCAGTAACAATGCCCAAACCTCATGCATCACACAACCAATGCTTTAAAAGTTGAAGGAGTTGGGCTATAAAGTTTTGCCTCATCTGCCATATTCACCTGACATTTTGCCATTTCTTGTGAACTACCACTTCTTTAAGAACCTCGACAACTTTTTACAAGGACGATGCTTCCACAACCAGCAAGAGGCAGAAAATACTTTCCAAGAGTTCATCAAATCCCAAAGCATGGATTTTTACACTACAGGAACAAATAAACTTATTTCTCAATGACAAAAATGTGTTGATTGTATTGGTTTCTATTTTGATTAATAAAGATAGGTTTAAGCCTAGTTATAATGATTTAAAATTCACAGTCTGAAACCGAAATTACGTTTGCACCATCCTAATAAATTAAATAGCATGATGTCACCTCAATGCCTAATGCTGCTGCTGCCTGATGCTCAGTCGTGTCCAACTCTCCACAACCCCATGGACTGCAACCCACCAGGCAACTCTGTCCATGGAATTCTCCAGGCAAGAAGACTGGAGTGGGTTGCCATTTCCTACTCCAGGGGATCTGCCTGGCCCAGGGATCCAACCCACATCTCCTGCGTCTCCTGCATTGGCAGGCAGATTCTTTACCACTAACATACCTGGGAAGCCCAATAAAAGTACATGTTAGTAACTGATTCTCATGTCGTATTTACAATTATAGGTAATATACTAAATGGAAAATGTTTTTGTACACTATGTCTTGTGGGTGAGGCAGTGACATTACAAATATTGTATGTAATTTTAACTTTGTAACTTTAACCATAGTTTCTGTCTTTCATGTTCAAATAACCTTCTTAAAAGAAAACACAAAGGATTAGCTAGCTACATTAAAATGATAATTTTCAATTAATAACATTTAAAATATATTTTTATATCATGCTTTAATTTTTTAAGCCTCTTATTTGAATAATTCAAGTACGCCAAGCCACTATATTTCTCTATACTTTGGTAAAAAAAAAAATCCCTGGATCATAAATCAATATATTTTACAGAGACTATATTTGAATATTCTGCATACCAAAAAGAAGTTGTAAAATTACATATAGGAATGGGACAATTTTATTTATTGATGAGAAAGATGGCAATTTTTACATAAGCCCTGTCAAATCCTAATTCTTCAAATTTGTATGCTGGCAAAATATTCACTATATCCCAAACAGACATGACATAAAATGAGAAAAGGATTTATCCAAAACTTACAAAAGAATTAAAATGAATGTTACTTTGAAATCGTAGTTCCGCCCAATCAGCCCTAACCCTACTTAAAAAAAAATTTTTTTTCCAGAACACATTAATGTACCACCTTTTATACAACGATTTCCTCCCATGGATCTAGTCAAGTCTTCATAAACATTAATTAATTCTCACTATCCTCATGACTCCCACTTCCAAGTGCAAACTATTAGGCTAGGCTAGGTCACGCGTCTGACGCTCTGGATGCTATAATTACATAACAGTTCTCCTCCAACCAATGCTCATCACTGGAGCTCATGTACACATCAATGGATCTTCTTACTGTGGATCAGACAGTCTAGGCTATAAAACACTCGGCTGGGTGCTTTGGTATTCATTCTAGACTACACTGGGACCAGAGAGCACCCTCTAAATAGGGGGCAGAGCTCTTGGCCTCTTGGCCGTTAGCTAATCTCGGCATGGCCAAGCATGGGAAAGTTTTTGCTTTTGAAAGCTTTCAATAGCAAATGTTTGTTAACCATTTAAAACAACAGAACAAAGCTAATAAATTCAAGATGTTAGAACTAGTGTTTTCCATGTAATTTACACTAAAGCATTCTATCTAATGCAAATATTTCATAGTACATAGTAACCTGCTTCTCAAAGGACTCAGAGGATAGCCAAGTGAGTTAGGTGAGAACTGCATTTGGGACCCCAGGCTCAGACTCACCTGGCAAGTCTAAACAGGACAAATTTGCTACCTTTAATTCAGGATATTTAAGTTTTCTCTCTTTAGCCTCAAACAAATTAAAGCAGGTACAGAACTGGCTTCCACTCCTTGATGCAGACAAACTCCACTCTCTTCTTTTTTGTCAATGTTTTAACTTTACAGAGAAGAGACTGCAACAAACATGAAATTTAACTTGCTTTATTGCAATTTCTTATCTAACTACATTCAGGGGATATGTGCACGTTTTACATTTGTGTAATTGAAGGACATATATTTTCTGTTCTGCT